>VYZV01035304.1:165444-179628 GCA_013401275.1 Pandion haliaetus | reverse complement strand
GTGGGAGGGACCCCACGGTGGAGCAGGGGACCAATGAGGAGGCCTCCCCCTGAGGAGGACAGAGCGGCAGAGACGAGGTGTGGCGAGCTGACCTCAAGCCCCATCCCCTGTTCCCCTGCGCCGCCGGGGGGAGGAGGGAGAGAGAACCGGGAATGGAGCTGAGCCGGGAAGGCGGGAGGGGTGGGGGGAGGTGTTCTGAGGTTTGGTTTCCCTTCCCAATACCCTTGTGTTTTGTTTTTTATTTGATTTGTAGTAAATTAAATTGATTTTGTTTCTTCCCCAAGTGGAGCCTGTCTTTTGCCCGTGACCATAAGTGGGGAGTGATCCCTCCCAGTCCTTGTCTCGACCCACGAGCCTGCCTTTGGATTTTCTCCTCATCCCAACGTGGCCAGGCGAGGGGGTGGGGGGTGAGCGAGCGGCTTCGTGGTGCTTTGTTACCGGCTGGGCTGAACCCGAAACCACGACAGTTCCTTACTTGCACTGCTCTTCAGGCTAAAGAGTTATAGGTCAGTAATTTTCCCCTTTTTGAGTTTCATTTTATCCCATTATCCACTCCCACACAGATGCTCTCTTCATTTTAGTATAATTTTTAAAAAACCCTCTCCTATCTATGGCATTACACCATTTTTTTTTATTCTTCATTATTATTTGTCCAAGCTTCTTGCACTGATCCGGGTTAACATTTCTCCTGTTCAGTCAGTCCAGGTAGCCTTTTTATATGAAAACCAGATGTTTTCAACCAAGATTTTTAAGAGAACAGTATTTCAATTATCACAGAATTGCATAAATACAGATCTAACTTATACATGCATGATCCATACAGAAAAAGGTAAAGGAAATTTGTCCCTCGCTTCTCTCTGAAGGTGCTCTTTTAAGATCTTTAATCTTTAAGATTTCTCTCTCCCTCATGAAGAAAACATACCTGCTCTACATTTTTACAAACCTCTTCCATAATTTTTCTGAGTATATTTATTTCTGCCCCTTTATCATAAAGATCTTGTTCTCTTCTCTAACATGTCTCATTCTCATCCTGTGGCTCTATGAGAGGAAGCTGAAACCAACCCTCTGAAATGCCAAGTACAAGTCAACTTACAAATATGAGCTTAAATTTTGGACAGAACTGAAAAACTAGTCAGCCTTTAGCTGTCTCCAAATAGGCTGATTTCTCAAAGATTAACATACATAGCCTGTCCTGAACATTTTTATAATGAACCTTTAAATAAATTTTAATTGCAGTCTGGGTATTATTCCTGCAAATCCTCCTCCCACATTAACCGCATGGTTGAAGGAAGATCTCTTGGTTCATTTAGTATCAACAATGTGATGCCAGTTACCCGAGGAGGACACAGGGCCATAAGGGCATCAATCAACTCGAAATGGGAACAGAAAGACTCTGGCAGGCTTCCACGGGCACAGGCCCATCTCTTCCTGCCTGAGACATGAGCACCACAAACACAGTCCACGAAAAGACATTAACTCCAAAATTAGAAGAAAGTCTGGATCTGAACAATGTTATCTTATTTTTTTTAAATACTTACATGGCAGAGGTTTCAGATAACTCTCTTGCCCACAGAAGGAGCAGTCTATGGTTACATACACCTCTCCTGGCACTCTTTAGTGATGCATTTCATAAACATGAAGTTCACAAACTACAAAACAGAAAAAAAGAGGGGAAAAAAAAAAAGGCAGTGAGTTTAACATTAGCTTTTCTTTAATGTTCATTGAAAGTAGTTGCATTATCTTCATAATCACTGAAAGAGAAATCGGTAATGCATATCTAGAATAAATTAAAGTTTGAAGCAAACAAAATAAAGGTAGAATTGACTATTCATAGCAACACAGTCTTCAAGTCATAATACACTTCAGTGGGAGACTCCTGCTGATGCCAGTCTAAATGGTCCAGTAGAACACAAGACTGAATACAACTGAAATTTTGAGGTTTGATTTGTAACATATAATTAATCCTTATTTTACTGGATTATAAATTTAAATTATCCACATCAGAGGATTTTAGGATTTCAAGTCTGTGTAATAGAATAGAAATTTTTACTCCCATTTTGATAGGAAGGAAGGCAGATAATGAGTATGTACTACAGAAGAAGATTAAAGAAAAGCACCCATTCTGTGACTGACCATTTTCAATATATGTATAAGTAATTCAACATTTTCATCAAGAAAGCTTTTTATAATATAAAGTGGAAATGACATTGCAAAATGATTACAACTAGAAAGAAAAAAACTAAAAATGGGGAGAACGCTCTATGCTGGCACATTGAGAAGCTCACACAAGACACTGCAACAACAAAGAACACGCTGAACCCACAGTAGGGGACACCTCCCAGATGTAGAGCTAATGTTAACGGAACACAAACATTAATGTCGGGACTAAAAAAGGATTTTTTTTCTCAACAGAAGCCCTTTGGCAGCTGCACCTTTGGAGGTGTCTGTTGTCCAGAACCGTAGGTGTGAGTTGCATACCTGCCTCCCCTTAACTGCTGAGGGGAATGGGAAAGCCCGTTCCCCAGGTCAGCAGCCAGTGGTACCGCAATTCTCAAAGACAGCCTCAGAACCACTCTATGTCAACTGTTTCCATTAGCCCTGTCTCATACAGCATTTTAAAAAACTGTGTGTGTGTATATATATATAAATATATATATTTATATAAGGGAAGTACAGGCATTGTAGTGCACCGCCATCTCAGAGTACTTCTGTGCTGCAGTACACAATGCCATTGTGGGCCGGGAGCACATACCCTGATGGTCGGCGTGAAGCACATAAAGAGAGTACCGTGTCGTTATTTGAGCTAGGACCCATGCCAGCTACACTGCAGCCTTGGCGACCTGCCCGGCCTACCTTCAATCCAGCCGTTATGAGTAAAGTTCCTTCAGGAGCATCAGCAGTTCAAGCCCACTGGGTTCTCTGGTTCGTTTTCCACCCTTGAGGGTTTTCAAGACCTGACGGGACAAAGCCGTGAGCAACCAGGTCCAAACTCAGAGCTGGCCCTGCTCTGAGCAGGAGGCTGGACTAGAGACCTCCTGAGGGCCCTTCCAGCCTGAATGGTTTTATTCACGTACCTCGCCCATACCAAAGCCTGTACTGCTTTAGCTAGCTCATCCTACCATCAGGGCTCAGGCGGAGATGATGAGGTAGTCAAGTTCAGGCTTGTTCCTCTGCGCTACAGTCACACCACTAATTCCAACATAGGCCTACGAGCTCTGAAATTTAGCAACTGTGGCAAACCTGAGCAAAGCCCACTTAACGCCTCTTAAAAAAAAAAAAAAAAAAAAGGCAAGCACCTGGCAAGCCAGACTATGTGTGGGACCTATCTGGTATGGATTTAATGTCTGTCTTCCCAGAGGCAAATCTAAGCAAGAAAGCTAAGTAAAAGAAGAAAAAGGGATTAAAAGACCAGCCTGCTTGATATCAGTCTTTCTCATGGCCAGTGGGGAAATTTTCTGAAGGTCCAACAGGGTTTAGATACTTAAACCTCCTTAAGAAGATACAGAACCCATAGCCCAGAAGGACTTTTTACTCTTTTCGTTATGGGTTCAGGTTCTGCCCCGCACTACTAACGCTGGAAGGTTGGTCCAAGTCCCAGTTCCAACTTCGAATAAAACCTGCCAGTAGTTTCCAGCAGCAGTTGTTATGCTGCAGCTAACCTTGATTGATGCTAACTGCAGGAAGTGTTTAGGGTCCCCTTTTTGCAAAAATGACAGCTATGGTGACAGAAGCCACCACACGAAACCACAGAGCTGCCAAGTGCTGAGGAATGACAAAAGAATATTCCACTGAAAACGGACTGCGAACATGCAGGAGGCTGGATCTGGCAAGACGCAGTGTCTGCAAGCCTGTGAAGTAGCTGGAGGCTGTGCTGGGTTTGGCTGGAATTGAGTTAATTTTCTTCATAGTAGCTCGTATGGGGCTATGTTTGGATTTGTGATGAAAACAGTGTTGATAACACAGGGATGTCTTCATTACTGCTGAGCAGTGCTCACACAGAGCCAAGGCCTTTTCTGCCTCTCACCCCAGCCCACCAGCGAGCAGGCTGGGGGGGGCAGAAGGAGTTGGGGGTGCACAACTGGGACAGCTGACCCCAACCAACCCAAGGGATATTCCAGACCATATGACGTCATGCTCAGCAGATAAAGCTGGGGGAAGAAGCAGGAAGGGGGGATGTTTGGAGTGATGGTGTTTGTCTTCCCAAGTCACCGTTAGGCGTGATGGAGCCCTGCTGTCCTGGAGATGGCTGAACACCTGCCTGCCCGTGGGAAGTGGGGAATGAATTCCTGGTTTTGCTTGCGTGCGCGGCTTTTGCTTTACCTGTTAAACTGTCTTTATCTCAATCCGTGAGTTTTCTCACTTTCACTCTTCCGATTCTCTCCCCCATCCCACCAGGGGGGAGTGAGTGAGCAGCTGCCGGCTGGGCTTAAACCACAAGAAGGCAGACAGAGGGAAATGAAGAAAATGCCAGAGCAACAGGAAGAGGTCCTGAGAGGATTAGTTGGGAGGATTTTAGGCACAGTCCTGTTTAAAACTTTCTTTTCCTTGATTGCTGCTGCATTCAGTGAGTATGTAACTAGCACGGGATCCAAAAACCCCACAGGATCCCACATCTCAAGGTAACCACTCAAGTACCAAACAGATGTACATACCCGAGCCAGAGCCAGGATTCACCCGGATATACCAAAACGAACATCTGCCCTGGTCTCCCCTGAACTACATCCCCCTCCTCACATGGCTGCCCTGAATCCTACCATGAACTGTAGTGCTGAAACACAGGGCCAGGCACAAGACCCAGGACGCCCAGCCTGGTACGGACGAATAGTAAGAGAAGGTACCCAAGGTATCCAAGAACAAATTCAGCTCTTATTTAGAGAGTTCATCCAGGCTCAGTGCCCTCAGGCATCAGTGCAAAACCCACGTTTCATTGTCTGCTTTGGACACAAACAACACGACATCGGGATAAATATAAATGAGAGAAGAGGGGCTAGCAGACCTCCAACTCCCCCAGCCCGTACTCCTACATCATGGCTGTGCAGTTTTTATTAGGATTGTGCTTGTTCCAGACGTAATATTATATTTATGACAAGCTCCTCTGGATCTAGTTTTCTTTTCCTACAAATTTGCCTATACTGAAAAACACATTATATAGGATTATTCATCAAACCACACAATCGCCTTACAATACAAAGTCTCATATAGTGAATAAAGATAAATTAAGAGTTTGGTGAGGTGTTCTGTGAACCTTACTTGTTCATCATGTTTCAAAATCTAATAAATTGCACCAGATTTCAGAAGGACTCAGCTTTTGCCGAAAGTCTTCTCCATATTTTATATTTTTCTGAGTACAGGACTGAACTGTACCATTACACTTCTGAATCTTGTTTACTGCTTTACCAGAGTTTAAAGTAGCAGCATGACTCATTTACAGTATGTACAATTTTGCACTGAAGCGCTATAATATTTACTGTTTACATTTCAGAATTCTCTCATATCATGTGCTTTTTTCTAGCCCTGAAGACAGGTTGTGTCTTCCCCTGTGGCCTCACATAATAGAAGTACATATTTTACTCTTCATACTCTAAGTATCTAAATCCAAAGTAAATATTTTCATTCAAAGCCGTTCGTTTGCTTTCTATACCGCAGCTTACGAAGTAACAACTTGCCCCATCTATCACTATTTCAAAGGCGAATGTTCTGCAATAACTCACTTTGAGTCATCTTCCAAAGCCTGGCAGGAAATGAAGTTCATAGGGTTGTCAGTCATTGCGTTCCAGGTACGCTTTGACACGTTCTCCTCAGCCTCACTACCCCAGTTTTGGCAGAGGAGAGGCAAATACCTGTCCGACAGTCTCAGCTACAGCAAATTGCTCGGTTCAGCCTACCAACTTGTACCCCTCAGGTATTCCCTTTCTGCAGGTTTTGCCTGTACAGGTAGCACTTCCAGAGCCCGATCCCTCACAAACAGGGGCTGAGGAAGAGATCTGTCATCCAGGAGGGGTTTTTTTTGTTTGTTTCATACAGCTTTTCATTTCCAACTCAGCTTAGTATGGACAGTCATGTTGGTTTCATATCCATTTAGTCAAATTCATTTAAACTATTTTTCTTGTAAAGAACTGTGCTGGCACATCCAAACATCAATCCCCTACAGGTAAGGCTCCAGGACAGCTTCTAAACAGCCAGGGGGACAGCTTGGTTCTGACCAGGGGCTTTCATGGACAGGTGAAAAAGAGCCAGGTTCAAGAAGGTCACGTCTGATCAGGGCTGCCTGAGGAATGGCCCTTGCAGAGCCGTTGGGCTGAAGAAAAGAGATTGCCCAGGACCACACCAGCCAGCACAAAAGCCATGAGCTCTGTGCAGTTGAGAGCTGGTAATCAAAGAGAGAAACGGTTTGAGAACAGCAACAGACCCTGAGCCATGAGCAGGAGGGACAAAGCGCCAAAGAGACAAGAGGATGCATGTCTGGGACAAATTCACAGAGTTGGGTTTCAGTGAGTGAGTTCAGTTTTGCTCAAGTTGCAGAGGATATCTGTAAGTCAGCAGGCTTCCCTTAATCAGTATTCCTCAATTTTTTAACTTTTTTTTTTTCTTCAAATATCTATGGCACTACTTCCCACTGAACAGGGGGACAAAAAATCCAGCCACACCATTCCAGAACTGTTGGGTAGCTATTCTAAAAATGGAGCTTGGCAACTAAACAAGCAAAGTGTTACTGGCTTTATAAAGGGGTATTTAGCAAAACTGCAAACATCTGCATGATCTTATGGCTGCCCGTGGGCACAACCTCCAGCAGCTGGTAGGCTTCAGCTGTTCCACAGAGGCACCCACGTCCTGAGCGCCTTATAAAATAGCAGTGTCTGATGCAACCCAGCTCTGTCGTGTTATTTTCAGTTGTTTCAAGGGTGACAAGCAATTCCATGTTTCATAACAAGTCCGCACACACCATTTTTTTACTTCACTTTCCTGAAGAACCTACAAAAACTACAAAATCACTTGGCCAGCTCCTCTGCTTCCCATACTCTCTCCCAGTCCGAACAATTTTTGAACCTCCCAGTGGACTTCAACCATGTTTGACCCAGGGACCAATTTCTTGAATTTCTTACAAAGCAACACTTGTTAGACCCAAAAAACTCTGTAAATGATTGGACTTAAATGAAGACAAAACCAGATTCTACCTCATTAAGGCTGATCACGGAGCACTTCCAAACGCTGCAAGACACAGCCAAGGCAAGAGGCAGAACAGCCTCACACCAGCACATTTTTGCCTAGGGACCGAGTAATAGCTCACGGAGTAGTTTAATGTGTTACGATGTGCACAGTCACTACCTACAAAACATGAATGTGCAGAGTAAACTCTGTCAGTGCTTTCTAACCTTACTGGGAAAGCTTCCCTGTGGACAGCCTGGAGATCTCACCTGAACACTGACAGCGAGTTTACGGTCAATGACACTGCGTGACTTGGAGGTGAAGGCCAAGCCCTTGGCTGGAAGGAAGTACGCTAAAAGAAAATGCTTCTTCATGGCACACGTCTGCTCTTTCTCTTGGCAACGCTATGAAGAGGAGTTTCCAGAAAGCCATGGGTTCAGCTGGAAATAAAGGGGAAAAATGCTAGGGGGAATCTAACATGGCTGAGAAAACCAAAGCGTTCAGTGCAGCTCAGGTCAGGAGCTTCAAGGTTAGGGGTAGTGCCTTTTCCAGCTGCTCAGGTCCTGCCTCCCATCATCCTTCCCCCCCAGTGCAGGCTGATGATTGGTAAAATAGTCCTGTATTTTAAATTCCCAGCAGAAATCTCACTTGGTAAAGTAGATGGTAATGAGAGAGCACAGTGGATGGAGCACGCATTGCACCATCCCAGTGTTTTCTCAACTCAATCCCAGAATGGAGGCTTCTTGTGGGAACTGGTAAGACCAGTCCTGTAGCAGTGGATGTTTCTCAGTCCCTCTGAAATTCCTAAGAGCATCTTAGAGTAAGGCCTGAGATTAAACGAGCCAGTGATCACAGCCAAATTCCTTGCTTAGCTTCACCTCACAATAAACCTGATCCTATCTTACCTCCATATTGCACTGTGCTGAAAGAGCCCTTGTGATGCTGAATGTACAGACACTGTGATAAGTCATGCGTGATGCAGGGAAGTGCTAAAAAACCCGTACAAATCCCAGACACGTGGCTAGGTCAAATGCTGCGTGAACACTTTCAACTGTGACTGTCTACTTTTGTTCTACAGGACAAAAGGTTAATAGGCTGCATTTCCTGGACCTTGAAAAGCAGCTCCAAAATATACAAAAAGCCTACTCTAGTCAGTTATAAAAGCATACAAAAGTACTAAAATTAAACAATTTCAGGGGAACTGTGAGTAGCTTCTGACAAAGCAGAAGCTAACACAGTCCCCTGCTGGAAAAATACTGTAAAAACATGCTATTTCTGTATTGCTCATCTATGTCTACAGCAAACACAGAGCTATCATAGTCTGCTTGAAAGGCACGAAATGTCTAACAAAACCTAAACAATACACTAGCTAAGGAAAAAGAAATTGTTTGGGGAATCTCACCAGGCCTACCTAGAACATCAGACTGGACATTAGGAAAAGGTTCTTCACCGAGAGGGTGGTCGGTCACTGCAACAGGCTCCCCAGGGCAGTGGTCATGGCACCAAGCCTGTCAAAGAGTGTCTGGGCGATGCTCTTAGTCATATGGTTTAGTTTTAGGTAGTCCTGTGATGAGCAGAGATTTGGACTCGATCCTTATGGGACCCTTCCAACTTGAGATATTCTATGATTCTGTGATATCCTGGGTGTCACATGTGGCACGCCACATTCCTGGGACCGGTGCGCAGCAGTAGGTAGAAGCTTTCTCACTGTATCAGTCTCCATTGCCTTTTAGATGCCTAAAACCATCCTCGTGATCAGACTGGCTGCGTATGCAGAGGAGAGTCAGAAGGATACGGTGAGACGTGCACAGGGCCTTACCTGCCCAGGCTTGTTAGCACTGCCACGTTAATTGGAAAGCCAGCAGATACGACTGCAGGTGTACATGGCACAGCCAGGCAAATGGGGGACAGGACAGATACATGGCCGCTCAAGACTCTTCCTGGGGTAAAAGCACAGAAGTAAGCTCTGCCACGCATAAGGGAAAGCCTGTGAGTGTTCAGCAGAGGAAGGGAATGAAGTGAGTGAGAATGTCGAGCAACTAATGGGAGCAGCTGAGCAAAATTTGGACTGCTAAGAGCCACGCTATGTAAATAGAGACAAAGATGTAACCGTTCAGAGTAACTCACTGAACTGTAGCTCTCATTTCCTTCTAACACAAGAATTAGATTTAGGCCTGAACAGTGGCTTGAGGGCAGGCACTCAAATTAATAAAAAGCTCAGGAGGTTAATTTAGTTCCAAATCCAGGCTCAGCTCCCCTTCCAAGATGGTATTTGATTCACGTGAATTAAAGAGAAAGCTCAAGTGCAGAGCACACAAGGTGAAATACGGCAAGCCTACATCCCTTTTCCAGATTATGAAGCATGCCCTGCAGAGCAAATTAATCTCAAATTTCATCTCAGCATTTCTCCAAAGTGCAGACTCCGCGTTTCTGGGACCCTTCAGCACCAGCACTGTGGAACTCGTGATGTACGTATAGATACACACACATTTCACCCACACTTCCCCTGACTTTTAGGCCTCTCACTCGCATAATCAACAGTTGTTACATGCTCCTTCCTTTCCCATCTCTTGCCCTATCATAGCAAGCAAAGGTGTCCACTGCGAGCGGGTAACAGCACGTTCTGCTCCTAAATTTCTGAGCCTACTAGGTGTAGCAGCTCCAACAGGATGTAAATTAGATACCCCTCAGACAAGCAGGAGCAGTTCAGGACACAGCTGAGTCCCTCAGCCAAAATGGAGGGGCCTCAAGGTAAGTGTATTTTAGAGTGCAGCAGCAAGGAAAAAGTGGGAGAAACAGCCGTGTGAAGACCCAGGTCAGAGGAGGGGAACAAGGTGCTCCAGGCGCTGGAGCAAGCTCCCCCGCAGGCCATGGAGAAGACTACAGTGAAGCAGGTTGTCCCTCTGCAGCCCGTGGAGGTCCATGCCAGAGCAGATATCCACGCTGCAGCCCACGAAGGACCCCGCACTGGAGCAGGTGTCCTGAAGGAAGCTGCAGTCCACAGAGACCCCACACTGGGGCAGGATCCTGGCAGGAACTGTAGCCCAGGGGGAACCCACATTGGAGCAGGTTTATCCTTGAAGGACTGCAGGCCATGGAGAGGACCCACACTGGAGCAAGGAAAAGCACGAAAAGAAGGAGTAAGAAAGAGGAACTGTTATGGACAGACCCCAATTCCCCACACCCCTGCACTGCTTGGTGGGGGGAGAGGGGAAGAGAGGGGCGTCAGGGATGAAGGAGTGAAGTTCAGCCTGGGAAGGAAGAGTGGAGGAGGGAAAAGGTAGCTTAGTTTTTCTCTTTGTTCCTCACCATCCAACTCTTAAATGGCAAGAAATCAGCGTCTTTATCTCAGCCCACAAGCTTTTCCATCTTATTTCCTCCCGCATCTCCTGCTGAGGAAAAGGAGTAGGAGAGCAGCTGGGGGGGGGTGGGTCTGGCAGCCAGCTATGGTTAACCCACCACAATAAAAAACACCCAAAAAGAAAATTCCCAAAACACTTAAGGTGACAAGGAAATTATGATTTCAAATTGTGGGAAACACCTGTCAGTGATGAACCAAGAAAAAAGTTGGAAAATATAAGATTTCTTCTGACAAAAGTGGGAGCCTGCTACAGGCCACCCGACCAGGAAGACCGAGCAGATGAGGCCTCTATAGACAGACAGGAACAGCCTCACGTTCACAAGCCTTGGTCCTCATGCGGGACTTCAGCCACCCCGATACCTGTTGGAGGGACAACACAGCAGGGCATAAGCAATCCAGGAGGTTCCTGGAACACGTTGATGGCAACTTACTTCTCCAAGTGACAGAGGAGCCAACGAGAAGAGGTGCTGTGCTGGACCTTCTTCTCACCAGCAAGGTGGGGCTGGTGGGGAATGTGAAGCTCAAGGGCAGCCTTGGCTGCAGTGACCATGAAATGGTGGAGTTCAAGATCCGTAGGGCAGCGAGGAGGGCACACAGCAAGCTCACTACTACCCTGGAGTTCAGGAGAACAGACTTTGGCCTCTTCGGAGTCCGACAGGATAAAGCCCTGGAGGGAAGAGGGGCCCAAGAAAGCTGGTTAATATTCAAGGAACACCTCCTCCAAGCTTAGGAGCGACACATCCCAACAAAGAGGAAGTCAGGCAAAAACGCCAGGAGGCCTGCGTGGGTGAACAAGAAGCTCCTGGACAAACTCAAATGCAAAAAGGAACCCCACGGAGAGTGGAAGCAAGGACAGGTAGCCTAGGAAGAATACAGAGGAATTGTCCGAGCAGCCAGGAATCAGGTTAGGAAAGCCAAAGCCCTCATGGAATAAAATCTGGCCAGGGACATCAAGGGCAACAAGAAAAGCTTCTATAGGTATGTCAGTGATAAAAGGAAGACTAGGGAAAATGTGGGCCCTCTCCAGAAGGAAACAGGTGAGCTGGCTACCCAGGACAAGGAGAAGGCTGAAGTACTCCGCAACTTTTGCCTCAGTCTTCACTGGCAAGTGCTCCAGCCACACCACCTGAGTTGCAGAAGGCAAAGACAGGGACTGGGAGAATGAAGAACCACCCATGGTAGGAGATCAGGTTCGAGACCTTCTAAGGAGCCTGAAGGTGCACGAGTCCGTGGGACCTGATGAAATGCATCTCTGGGTCCTGAAGGAACTGGAAGGTGAAGTGGCTAAGCCATTATCCATCATATTTGAGAAGTCATGGCAGTCCAGTGAGGTTCCCACTGACTGGAAAAGGGGAAGCATAACCCCCATTTTTAAAAAGGGAAAAAAGAAAGATCCAGGGAACTACAGGCCAGTCAGTCTCACCTCTGTGCCCAGCAACATCATGGAGCAGATCCTCCTGGAAACAATGCCAGGGCACATGGAAAATAAGGAGGTGATTGGTGACAGCCAACCTGGCTTCACTAAGGGCAAATCATGCCTGACAAATTTGGTAGCCTTCTATGATGGGTTACAGCATTGGCAGATAAGGGAAGAGCAACGGATGTCATCTACCAGGATTTATGCAAAGCATTTGACACTGTCCTGCACAACATCCTTGTCTCTAAAATGGAGACACGTGGATTTGATGGATAGACCACTGATGGAAAAGGAATTGGCTGGATGGTCGCACGCAACGGGTTGTGGTCAACGGCTCGATGTCCAAGCGGAGATGAGCGGTGAGTGGCGCTCCTCAGGGATCGGTATGGGGACCAGCACTGTTTAAGATCTTTGTTGGGGACATGGACATTCTGGGCTTCATCAAAAGCAGCGTGACCAGCAGGTTGAGGGAGGTGATTCTGCCCCTCTAGTCTGCTCTCATGACACCCTACCTGCAGTACTGCCCTCACCTCTGGGGCCCCCAACGTAAGAAGGACATGGACCTGTTGGAGCGGGTCCAGAGGAGTACCACGAAGATGATCGGGGGGGCTGGATCACCTCTCCTGTGAGGACAGGCTGAGAGAGTTGGGGTTGTTCAGCCTGGAGAAGAGAAGGCTCCAAGGAGACCTTAGAGCAGCCTGCCAGTACCCAAAGGGGGGCTACAGGAAAGCTGGGGAGGGACTTTTCACAAGGGCATGCAGTGATAGGAGGAGGGGCAACCATTTTAAACTGAAAGAGGGTTGCTTTACATTAGATGTAAGGACGAAGCTCTTCCCTGTGAGGGTGGTGAGGCACTGGCCCAGGTTTCCCAGCGAGGCTGTGGCTGCCCCATCCCTGGCAGTGTTCAAGGCCAGGCTGGATGGGGCTTGGAGCAACCTGGTCTGGTGGAAGGTGTCCCTGCCCGTGGCAGGGGGGTTGGAACTAGATGGTCTTTAAGGTCCCTTCCAGCCCAAAACATTCTCTGATTCTGTGAGGTTATAAAACGCTACACAAAGTCCTCTGTTCTTTTTCAGTATACCTCCTTGCTAAACTACGCTGGAATAGATATTTCACACATCTAAACTCAGTTATTAATGCCTTCAAACGCCTTGTCTAAAGACTAAAACCATCTTTAGAAACAAATTACTCCCTACACTTCACCCATATCCGATCACCCTGCATACAGCAATACCTATGGTGTTCCTACCATAAAAATCATCCCCTCCCCCATTTCAGGTAGCACCAACTAAATAATGTCCCTATAATACACACTTATCACAAATTTCAGGAGGTCTATTCAGATAAATCATGCACGTAGACAAGCATTTGACTTTATTCATGCAGTGATTTGATTTTCTAGTGTTTCTATCCATCTCTTACATCACCCTAGCAGGTCAGCTTGCCCAAGAAAGTGGAAATTCCTCAGTGCAAGACAGTCAAGATCCTCCTTCTCACCCCTCTAAACAACCCTTGCTTTGTTTTGTTTTCCAGGCATCAATTTGCTATTATAAAAGACCAAGAAAAAGCCCTTTCATGATAGTATATCAACTATTAAATAGCAGAGGTTATTTATATGAAAGGCAAAAAAAATAAAAGCAATTTTCCTTCTTAATCTCATAGCCCACATACTAGATGAAATGTAACACTTCATAGGGTAGGGGAAAATTCATGGTTTAATTACAACAATGTAGCATAAACACTTTAGTAGTCGATACCAGGATATTATTGTGAGGTCTAAACTAAACTTGAGTTCTCCACAGATACCGTAAACAGACACTCTAAATTCCCTAAATGATCGGCATTAAGAAGGTTTATACAAAGGCGGTCAGTTGCTCAATCTTTAAGATGTCATGACATGGCGAGACAAACACGCATACATCAGTAAGTACACAGAAATGTTATGCTACATTTTGGACAGTTCAGAACTGAAAGTGCTTCACATCTATAGGATAAGAAATGGCTTCATCTCCTCATCCCTAAATGATGAGAGCAAAGAAATAACCCTTTAATAGGTTAAATAAACAGTGCCCCATTTATCCATGCTTATATAAAGTTTCCAACAATTCAGAAGGTCCATGGTGAAATTTACAATCTATGTACAGTATAACAAATTCTCAAAGAAAAGAGTTCAGATACTCCTAGGTTCCCAAAAGCCTGAAGCTTGCTCTCTGCACTAAAGACAAAGGCTACCTACAGTATTAGGTGGGGGTTTTGTCCGTTT
>VYZV01035304.1:124263-165399 GCA_013401275.1 Pandion haliaetus | reverse complement strand
TCATCCCAATCCACCATGAATAAAATGAGTCCCTAAATCCCGGTCATATTTAACAACTGCTTAATCCCAGTGTTTAAGGCATGTTCATTAGATGTCGGTATAGGGGTAGTGTCAGAAATGACAATAATCACAGGTACGAAGAGTCAGCAAATTTACATAGCAACGTCACTCTTTACAATATAACGTAAAACAAATTGTCATGATGGAAGTTGTTCCTGAGTTAAAATCTGCTAAATACTGCTAAGGTTAATGTTTTCCTTTTATACATCTTCCTCTGGAATGTCCTTTCACGTATACTCAGCTGAAAACTAAAAGTCACTCTGAAAATAGCCTGAATGTCAGAAGGTAAAAGTGTTAGCAAAATTCCAATTATATTTGCATTCCCAAATCTAAATTTAGCCAAGATACTAAACCCCGCAAATTTGTAGTATCACTTAGCTTTTAGCAAGAGTATTTTCTAAATAAGAAGATAAATATAAATGTCAGTCCACATTTCTGTGCAACTGCAAACAACAGCAAAATATTTTGGTATCAAGAATTATCATAAATTTAAATTTATGTGCATAAAAGTAACTCTGACACTGTAGACTTTTTTAGTTTTCTTATCCAGTCTCCTCCTTTAGGACTAAAGGAAGACTTTTTACATTGTAGGAACACAAATTAGAATACCTACAAATATATTCAAGCTTCTTAAATCAGACAACTAATTGTCTATTCAGATTGTTAAGTATCCATTCCCACAGAATTATTTCTCAAGTATGTCATCATTGACATTTCTTTCCTACTTAAAAAAGCTGTTCTTGGCTGAGAAAAGTGGATAGCTTTAGAAACAGATTTCCTCACTCGATTCAAAATGTGCATGACAATTCTCACCACCCTAATCATCCTGGCTCCAACTCATTAAAGTTCATATAAACATTTGCTCAAGTCCAAGCATGAAACCGAGCAGGAGTTCAAGGACACTAGGAAATCAGGATGACAAAAGGTGCGACTCGGGTCCGTGCTATACCTGCACTTCTGACTGTCAGCTGAAGACAAACCCCTCAGAAAATTGCACTGTCTGCACTTTAATCCAAAGTTTGCCAGAATCAATGAAACACTTCTAAGGAGCTTTACTGGGATTAGTATTTTAAGTGCTCCAACGGAAGCTCACCGTTTGCAGTGACGCAGCATCTCCTATTTTAAATACGAGAAAAGACTGCAGTAATGGCACCTGTCGGACTAGGGAATAAATGTTCATTTATGTATTGTATTTTCAAAACTGCCAGCAGTGCAAATTATGAATTACAGTATGATTAAAAAAAAAAAAAAAAAAAGTATCTTATTTCCAGACTTGTTTCCATTTAAATCCTAGTAGGACAGAAACCAGCAACACGCTGAGTACACAGGGTGGGAAAGGAATGACTGCTCCCACAGTCTGGGAATTCCAAACAGAGAGTCTTACATAGTGGTATAAAAACAAAGCTCTGAATGAAGTTCGGCCTAGCCCATGTGTCTTATGCACAAAGGTTAGCTAAAATTTCATTGTTATGACCGTAAAATATAAATAGCAACAATTTATTCACAAATTTCTGGATTAGATTGATTTTTTTTTTGCTTCAACAAACTGCATGATCTATTAAATTATCAGCCAGCTGTATGTTTAAGCACAACAATAGAAAATGTAGTACATAAACACCTAAAAATCACAGTCATAAAAAGCAGGCAAGTACATCGGTCTTTTGGTGGCCAAAGCACAACAGATTAGTCTACCAAACAAGTGTACGTGAATGTAAATCACGGGCATTAGTTTTGTTAAAAATTGTTTCTACTGTCAATAAATCATTTTCTGTATTTTAATACTGTTCTTAAAGAATTGTAAACTGTTTTAAAATGTATGCACAGACATAAATAACAGTGAAGGATTTAAATACAGTGGTCAATAGGAAAATTAGGTTTTCAAATTTGCATGTGTGATGAGTAGGTAATTTGGAACAAATCCATAATTATCCACAAAGAACTCTGACTTTTCTTAGGTAAGACAGTACTGCCGTCATTTCTAATACTTGTGACCATTATAATAACAAGAGAAAAAAACATGTCAGCCCTGATACATCAATCACATATGCATTCAAAATTACAGATATTTACAAGAAAAATACATATTTAATTAAAAAGCCACTGAAAAACATGGACTTTTAGTCAGGTGCTGCACTTTCTGCAAAATGAGGTAATTTAGATGCAAACAAATTAAGTTTAGCAGAGTTCAGGATCCACTGTCTCCACACTTAAAGTACAGATTGCTTCAGTAAATGGCTTCACTGGTTCTACATGTTCAGAGCAAGAAATCACTAGATCCAGTTAAATCCTGTTTTGTAGTGCTCTTGATGCAACACTGACTAATGTCAGAAGGCTTCCCAGCTCAGTTTTACAACTGGTCTTTCAACAGAAAAAAAAAGGGGGGGGAAAAAAAAAAAAAAATTAGTTATAAGTTGGTTTCATCCCAAGATGGGTCATTCATGTTCTTTAGAACTTTTCTAACAAGCTTCTCCAAGTCCTTGCGAGCTCTTTGTTCTTCTTCTAATGATTTCTTCATCTTTTTGTTATCCTGTTTAACAGAGACAGAAATATCACTGGTTTGGTTTTGTTTGTTTTTTTTTTTTTTTAAACAGATCTTTTCTGACCACACATACATTGTCAGTTACAAATTCTGAAGGCTCTTCTCAGTACAACTATTAGCTGTTCGGAAGCAAAGCCTTCTATTAAAAGTTCAGAAGTTACGCACATTAACTTCACACAATGCAACAAAAACCACCAAATGGAAACTGAGCTATTTCCTATTTATACTTCGGGGTCCTTTATAATGCAAGTACTGGCAACAGATGGCCAACAATCTTGAATTCTTCTGCTCAAATCTAATCAATGAAAAATAGAATAGATTTGTTGTTAATGGAGAAGGGAAATGGAGCATTAAGTTGAGTAAATATCCCCTCTAAGAGCCTCCTGTGATTATAACTAGTTCCACAATCTCAGAAAAGCTTCTTAAAACCTAATGCAAATTAACTTGCTTCATTAGGAAACTAAATAGTTGAAAGGAGTATCTTGAAAACCATTATGCTCTCTGGAAAGTGTTTTGTGACTAAATTTTAAACCAGACAGATGACTACCAACAGTCTAAGAGGAGTCTGAATTTCAAGGAACACCACCACTCTACATGTGGTGTGCATTAATGACCGAGTCAGTTCTCAACATTTAGCGCCATCAGGCAATATGAAATATCACGAACAAAAGGACCGTAAGGATGTCACTGACCAAACCACGGTAATGCTTACATTGTTTAATCCTGTACAGGCCAAGGTGATGCTGGCAACAGCAGGGAAGCAACCAGAAGATAAGACAACATTGTATTAAGGCCCCAAGACAACAAGTCTACAGGTGTGTGACAACCACGGGTCTGCAATCCAGGGGTCCCACTGGACTCCCATCAGCTGTCATCCACAGACCTTTCTAGAAACAGGATAGCATCAATAGCTGCTGCCGCATTAATTCCATTCCCTCCTCAAGTCTCTTGAGAAGCTCAGAAGTCTCATTCTTTTCTTCTAGGTACAGACTTAATTTCTTTTCGTTTCTTTATTAATCTACTGCCAATTCCGGACTGTACTATTCAAACGTAGTGCCTGTGGAGCAACAGCTATGAATAACTTAAGGAAGTTGCTACGGGAGGGATCCCACCTCACGTGGTAATCCTCACCAGAAGGCAGTCTGGTGCCTACACCGACCAGTGCGCTAGGTACTCCCGGAGAGACTTTATCCATAAAGCCCTTGGTCACTCGGGACCTTCCCGGCTCAGAGATCATTTCTGCCACTTCAGCTGGCAACATCACAGCAGCAGACCAAGAAACGCTTCTAAGCTGAGATTCCTGATATACAAGAAAATGAACTCAGGCTTGCACAGGTCTTGGCCCCGGAAGATGCGAGATTCTGAAGAGACCATCTATTTGGCAAGGCACCAGAAAAGGGCTGTTGCTTGGAAGTTCAGGAGACTGTGACTTGTTGTTTAGGGTCACACAGAGATCTGCGGGGCCTCGGTGGGGCAGCACGTTTATCATTTGCACAAAAGCAGCCAAGCCACAGGAATATTAGTGGGTTATTATTGCTGCTTGTATTATGGGAATTGTGTTGTTAAAAACACTGTCAAATTTGCATCAAAAGCTGGGATACACATGCTTTATACGTTGAAAACAGCAGCATTTAAGTATTTAACACATCAACTGTCCTATTTCAAGAAATATGCACAACAACCTTAGAAACACTAGGCTCGCTTACAGATGGGCAAAGAATTCGGATTCATGTTTATAGCCTAAACTAAATTGAATACAAATCCATTTTACATTAACACAGGAGATTTAATCCAACTTCTTGAAGTCAGAACCGTTAAGGCTAGTTAGCAATTTCACATAATGGAGAGCAAGGATAATTCAATGCTTTTGCGCCTACCCATTGAGCAATGAGTACGGACGGCAGCACTAACATGGTTTAAACAGGCTGTGTCCTAACAAGAAACAGGTGTTTTTATACACCTCCTTTTGGATACTTAAAACATCAGCTGCAACGTCCATACCGGCAGCTCAGGTGAGACCTTGCACAGTTCCCCCGTGTGACAAAGCAGCACCCTAAGCTAACGTGAAGCCCTCATTAAAAAAAGGCCACGTGACAGACACTGAAAAGGACTCTTGTCTCCGGAAACGAGAGGTTTTAAGAACTGATTCCTAAGAGGTGTTCAAGCTACTGAAAGGCCATTAATATAGGCCTAAACAGATCCAGGCATTTATACTACTAAAATTACACATTCTAGAGCAACTACTATTTCACAGACTCTATAAGCTTATTTTGCTGGTGATACAGCAAAATGGAATTTGCTTAACACTTTCAACATTTCACAGGTTGTAAGAGCCAAAAATAAATGAAACATAGCTTAGTGAGTCACCTCAGAGAGAGGATACTTCACGGTGTTCTCAAAGGTTGGTGCTCCAAGGGCTGAGGACAACCACCAAAGAGGGTGCTTTTTGTCAAATTGGTATGTTTTACTTTTAAAAGTGAGTCTACTCCAAAATTCAAGTTCATTCCTGTCAAAGTGCATCAGGTTACAAGCCGTATTTATTTTTATAAAAGCCTTCCATCTTTCCATTCTCCATGTCGCTATAAATGTAGCAAGTTACCAACCTGTCTTAACTCCTGTACTTCATCCTTTAATGCATATACTGTGTCAACAAGGCTTCTACAACGAAAAAAGAAGATGACCTGTTATAACGGTTTTCAGAAATACATGCCTAAATCTATTGTTAGACAAAACTGTTACATGAAATGCATTAAAAAAAAGCCCAAACCCACAGCTAACAGCTAATTTCAAACTGTGTTGAAAACATTTTCTTTTATCCTGATTTATATTCAGTAAGGCAAGGACCCATTACCAGCTTCTGTAACAGGATACACCTCTCAAGCACATATGGACCTTTACTGGTTTCTGTATCACAGCTTTCTGTAACAGAACTGTATTTCATTTCCAACATACAGCTTACCAAAAAAATAGAATGACGCCACATGCTAACTAGAAAGATTACACCGATTTTATACTGAAATCCTACAGCACTTGGAAAAATTACTTAAAAGTGAAACATATCGCTTCTTGGCCCAGAAGGAAGAAGTTGCATAGCATATACAAAGAAACGAGACTACAAGCATTTAAATGAAGGCCAACTGCACTTAAAGGACTGGCAGCATACTCCAAAGAGCTCTGTTCCCTACTACAAATATACCACAGACACACTACTATAATGGGAGATGGGAGGACGAGGAAGAGTGCAAAGTTTACTGGTTTAATCCATCATTCATTAAATGTTCTCTTACTTCTCTTCTATAACAGTCTGACCATTACTTTTAGTTTCTTCTACAATAATTTTTTCTTCTTCTGGAAGCAGGACTTGAGGAGCTGATTCTTTACGGGAACCTGTTGTAAAAATAAATTACAAAATGAGCAACTCACAAATATTGCTGGGGCATTTTAAAGATTATTTCTTCATTCATTGCATGACACATCTGCATGAACAAGGTGTATCAGTTTCCGCTTCCCCCTTCCCTCCACGCACACAAGTTACTGACACATTTTTTACATTTGAAACCACAGCCTTACAACAACAAAATTGTCTGACATTCCTATCCTGCTGCTGACATAACTCCTGTGTCATCGATGAGGACACTACACCATTCACTGAACGGTGCACCATTCAACAATCTCAGTAAAAGCTATACAAATTCACCATAGCCGACTCAGAAAGAGATAGATGTGTTTAAGTAACAGTGATTTAAGCCTCAAGGACAGATTCTGATCTCACATCGATATAAATCCAAGAAATAATTCCACTCTAAACCCATTACTCTATCGGTAAGGAGCAGAAGAGCAGTATCAAGTGATACAGCGATGGAAGAAAAAAGTTAAAACCCGTTTCCCCTGAAACACTATAAACAACACAACCATGTGTGTGTGTGTGCACACGTATACACACACACACACACACTTACAGATAGCCTTTTAGTCCTAGAATAAATTCCTACCAAATGAAATACATACTTTGTATTTAATAAATGTTTTTAAAAGCACTTAATGCTTTGACAATAGAAACTCAAAACATTCCAACATCTTCAAAACGTTTTCCACAATCATTACAATTTGTAACATCGATAATACATATAGATTCTTAAAATCTACAGCTCAGAGATGTGCATCCATTCATACATACATACATGAAGTATGTATTCTAGAAACGTTATTTCATTAGGCTGCAACAAATTACAAGCATTTTTTTTAAAACAAGGTCTCCGAGTAAGTTGCTGTCCGAGCATTTGTTCAGAATTGAAACACAGCAGATAAGGCATTAAAGTTCTTGCATATTTTAACCAAGATATCAGTTTTAACAAACAAGGTTGACTTGCCGACCAATTCACTGTAATGAACTTTCATTAACCAGGAACATCTTAAGTCTAGTACAGTTTGAACTGGTAACTAGGTACTACAGGGTGTATGCCTATCCAGAGAAATTAGTTAGCTCTTGCTGAACAGCTGCTTTGTGGTAACAGTGCTTTTCTTGTATGGTTCATGATAAAAAAAAAACCATAATCTGAACACACAAAGAAAGATATCAAGCTCATAGAAAAATACCAAGTTCCCTAACACCTTGCAGTCTTGAGTTCTGAACAACGAGTTTGTAGGGACCATAGTTCAGCAGTACGTGTTAAGCTCTTTAAACTATTTTAGCAAACGGTAATAAAATTCCTTTAATGAAGAAAACTGTTTCCTTAAGCTGACAGTAAAGATCTAATGTATCAGTACATGGTGGTCAAAATTTTATGGAATAAAGGTAACTGCAGATTTGAGAAGAGAATCTCGTCCTTGAAAGCTGCAAGTTCTTCATTTTAGAGTGAGGAAATCTTTCATCGGTTAATACCCTTCCATTCCCCACTTATTCTTCCAGGGAAGGAACAACCTACAAAACAAGCACATCCAAACTCTGTACGGAGCTCAAGGACATTTCCCAGTTTGCACTGTCAATCTCTAATTGCAAAAAAAAAAATTGTCTTATGTTTATTTCAGTTAATTGCTTACTGCTCTGCTTTATTAGCCCAGGAGGTAGCAGAGAACACCAAGCTAAAGGTTATTTTAGGAATTAGTTGGCAGCAGCTACTACCAGATCACTACGTTTTGGATCTCTGTAGCAATGTGGAGCAGCTCAGCCCAGCACACGCTGAGGGAGACACTGACCAAAGGGAGAGAACTGCCACGTGTTTCTCACCCGTGACTCCCTTCAACCAGATGGAGCAGCGCGTTGTATTTATCTCTGTACAGAGCTGCATCCAACTGTCTTTGCCTGGTCAGAGTAACATGGGTCCTTGCAAAGCAGAAACAGCACGGAGTGGACAGCTTTAAAAAAAAAAGTCCCAGCAGTACAGTTATATACACACATGCATGTAAAAGAGATGTCTACACCAGCATATCCCGATGTATGTACAGCACAGCACGGTAAACACCACTCCTGAGGCACAGAATGCAGTTTCATTAAAAACAAAATGTTCACCAACATCATACACACAAGGAGACCACACAGTACACGTACACACTTACACGATGCAAAACCGTTGCTGTGAACACTGACCTTCCTGTGCCACAAAACATTAACTACTGTGGAATTGAGGAGCCAAAAGTTTCACTCTCACCTTCATTGCTCCAATACCGTCAGTCATGCAACTTTTTAATTTGTATCTCAGAACCCTCGCTGCTCTTGCAATTTGTACTTATGCAAAATCCCCCCACTTGCTTCCTTACCTTGGTTTGCTTTTTGTGAGTTTTGGCAGGGTTTTTTGTTTGTTATGGATTTTCTCCTAAACCCCACAAGCACTTGCTAAGTATCAAAGGTACAAACACTCAGCACATCTATCCTGCAACAAAGGACCCTGCCATCAAATGAGTACGTGCACAGTAACATCAGACTTGATGTGTCAAGTTCTAAAGGCAAACCGAAGCTACTTCACTGTCTTGCTTTTCTGCACCATTTATGCCAGAAGCTTTTCTTTTTCTTTAAGATGCATTTTCTGGCAATTATACATCTAGAAGGAACTTCAAGCATAGTCACCTCACTACTGGCACTCAGCAATATTCCCTAAACTGCACCTTGTGCCTCCACCAGGTTCTTTGCGTCTATTCTCTATGTGACCATTTCTCTCCAGAAAAGTTTACAAGCTACAGCTTTAGGACATGAAGAGAGGGTTGCGTTATAGCACAGTGGGTAGTTCACACAAAGTTGTACTAAAAGGGCAGTCTAAGAAGATAATCCTAAGCATTCTTTGAAATGTATTCCATGTTTTCATGAAGTAGTGCAGAAGAATCAAAAGTTACTTCAGTTTGCCATATCTGCCATTCATCAATCCTAAGTGTCCAAGTTTCATGCTGAATTTTATTGTAAGACACTACTCACTCGTTCCAAGTCAATGGGCCAAAAGACAATGTTTAAAATGACCTCAAATAACTCTGGCCCTAAATCACCTTGAGGCAATGCAGCCACAAGTACTAGTTTAAAAAAGATGCAACACGGCCCCCAGAGCTTTACAAAACAGGGTTTCATTTTGTTTTCTTTTCCTTTTTTTGAGGGTATGGGGGGGAAGGAAGTAAGGTAGATGGGAGAAGAAAAGATGGTTGGCAAACCCAGACAATTACTACAAGATTAGCAAACAAATGGTAAGGCTGAGTAAGATGCCATTAACTTTTCAATGGGGAACTAAATCAAGGGTCTCGGAAGAATGGCCCCACTGTTTAGAAGTCTGTTGCATATTTAAGGCAAACAACTGGCTGCTATGACCAAGATTCAACCAACTTTTCCAACTTTCAGTATTAATACCTCCCTAGCCCAGAATAAAGAATTACAATGTTTTTTGCCTATACCATACCCTAAGTCATAGGTTTAGCAAATTCAGCCTCCAGAGTAAAGCGAATAATAACACAGCCCACGTGGCATTCAGACCAGGGCTAGAGACCTTAGCAATACCCACTAGCAACACCCGAGATACAAGAACAAGCCTGTGGGTAATGGCCCCCTGCTTTTAGTTTTCAGTGTCTGATCCCCTTTCCAGCCTAATCAATCAGCCAAACCAGCAAGCGGTTCTGAGCATTTCTGGAAAAAAAAGGAAAGCTGAAAGCTGTTTGGATATTTATGTGGCTGAAAGACTGTGACAGAAGTTCACTTTACACCTGTCTGAAACCAGCAGAACATCCCTCCTAGCCCTGGAGTACAGTCTTAACACCAAAACGGGAAGAAACCAGAGCCCAGACTGAATGCCACAGAGGTTCTCAGTGATGTCTGTTTGCAACCATAACCGCACAACCCCAGCCTTTTACTCGCTCTCCTCCAAAGGGAGCATGACATCTTAAAAACCAGCTGATATGGTACCATGCTGGTTCCTGACAGAAACCAGGCTTCAGAAGGAGCTGGACTGGTAATCGGTCCGGTCCTTCGTTCTGAATCACTTAGCAGACACATGTGAAGAGAGTCCAGAAGTTTTGCACAGATCTTAACACATCAGACAGGAGGGAAGGAAGAGAAGAAGGGGGATGAAGCTCGGACACCTTTTCACTTTAGCCAGATACTAAGTCTCCGCCTATGTTCAAAGGCCTTGTCTGTCCAGGAACCCTTTAAGGCAACAGTAAAACGGAGGTGGGTATGCACATCACCTGAAGTAGCTAACCTCAGGGCCTCAGTTAAAAGCCAGCTCCCGCCAGTCAATGAGGAACAGGGTTCCTTCCTCCAGCTGGCCATTTGGAGGAGAAGGCTCAACCTAGTACTTTTACAGTGATACTCTACAAAGAGTTTGCCTCCTTCCAGTGACTATGAGGGTCCTAATTTAAGCTATGGAAGTCAGACATGTGGTGATGGCTGTTAATTTTAAGAAATGCATGGCATAATTTGAGGCCATCAGCAATGATTCTGTTGCACAGCTTTTAAGTATTGATGTTTTCTTCACTTTTTCATACCTTTATTGTGATTAGGAGAGGTAAGGAGGGGAACAAAGCACAATAAAGGTCAAAAATTAGAAACAGTACTTGCAAATATACAGTTCTCGTTTTCAGCAACTTTACTGGGCTCTCTTCATAAGCTAAGAAGCTCTTTGAAATTATTTGCTTGAGCTTCAAAGACAGAAGTCTGACTTGCCACTGAAAAACAACTATGTGCATACACAACTGTTTAGTCACAGTATCATTAGCCACCAGTATGTACAGACGTCTATATTTCCTAGAGAAGCAAATGTTAGACAAAAAATAAGAATTACTTGTTATTTAAAACATTCAGTGTTTCATTGCGTTAGTTATATAAAAGATGTTAAAATGGATGAGCAGACCTGCCAAATTAACCTTCTCCTTCTCAATGAATCTTTGATGAGGTCCTAACACGAAGAATCCTAAAAATGGTGCCCTCAGACTCTGAGAGCACTGAGATTAAAGTATTGAAAAAAAATCCTTCATGCTACAGATCTGCTGAAGTCAAAAGGGAACCCTTTAATACATTTGTACAGATGACAACAAATCAGAATCCAAACATCAGGCCAAACTTAAGTTTCACTGTATAAAATACACTGTTTGCAATTCTTGGGAGTAACAAAAAAAGGTTTTGGCATGAAGTTTTTTTTTGTTTGTTTTTTTTTTTTTTTAAACTAACAGTGATACACAAATAGGAAAAAAACCCCGCATGACTCAGGTAACAGATCTATGCAGTTTACAACAAAATGTTTTGATGAGTAAAATGAAAATAATTAAAGTGGACTGCAACACATACAGCTCCAAATGTGTTAGTCATATAAGAACAGAATGAAGAGTTTGCAAGACAGATACACCATCTGAAGAAGTGGGATATTTCTAGGACAACGTTTGGGAAGAGCTATCCCACTAAACTTCCCATCTATTTCACTAATCAATACAAAAACTTCCAACCAGAGGGCTGCAGGGCTAAAACTTGCTACAATCATAGCAGCAAGATGTTGTGACCTTTTAATGGAAGTAGGCGATTACTTCATTTATTCTGATGTAAACATTTTAGTATGTATATTAGGTTACTGTTTGATTTTAATTCACTCAAATATGAGCATCTTTTAAGCAGAAGTACTAAAGATAACTCTTGTCTTGAAGAGAAAAATGTTGTAATATTAAATCTTGAAAATATGTAAGGTTCTAGAAACCAGTATCATATTCATAAAATTTCTCTCTGGTAACAGGACCTGCAGAAGTAGGTTTTAGATTGTTCCAATAATTCAGCCTGTGCTTTTACTGAGAATACACCAATCCAAAAAACGAAAAAGAAGAAAATAAAATCAATTAAAAGGAAAGGGAGGCAACAGAGTAACATTCTATAGATGGCAACATGTCTGAATAGTTATTTTGAAAAAAGAGATACAGAAGGATACATACTTCACATTACATTGAATTTCTTGTAGTTGTCAACTACATCAAACAAAGATTAGACACTTATGTCAAAAAAGCTCTTTCACTTCAGCATTTGATTCCTCCAGGAAGAAGGAGGGAGAGAAAGGAGGCGGGGGAGAAGAGGAAGTTACGTTACAAGTTACGCTGTCCTTTCCCCCTGTGTGATAATTAAATATTAGTCACAGTCTAGCAAATGCAAAATTTATTTCAACTGTACATAACAGATGTCCTTTTTTATATAAAACAAAACACTTAATTGATATATGCAACCACAAACAATATGCATACTGTACAGTACAATGCAACATTCAGATATACATCCATTTTGTATTTCAAAAGGCAGTCACCTACTAAAGATGGCTTCTCCCATTCACAAATGAAGTGCACAATATATATTATTTTTTCTATGTTTTACGTCACTATATACACATTACTGTGTTTTGGCAAGATTATGCAAAACACCCAAATAATATTGGTTGGTTTCAATTTATGGCAATACTAATTCATGGAAACACCGCATAAGCCACGTGAAGAGGGGCTGACAATGGCTTGAACCTACCTTCCAATTCAGATTCTCCATCCTTCCAGTGTATTTGTAACTGTACACATATAATTTACAGAATTGCATAAACATAAGGTACTATTATTACCATGACTAAAGTTCNAAAAAAGCATTTTGCATTAATACTCCTTATCAGTTCACAATAGCTTATGGCCTGGAACACTGAAGACACGGAATGATTTTAAATGTGTGGTGACGTTAATATGAGCATACAGAACATGAGAGATCCTAATTATAACAACAGTTAATGACTTAAAAGCTACAATAATTAATGGTGGTAAACTGTCAAAGCTTTGGTGCATAGAAAGTCAAAATCTTCGGATCTGGGTAACAAAACATTCTGCATGATAAGGAAAGATCAAGTGCACAACTGTATTACAAACTCATATTTACACTATATAACATGAAACAGACATAAAGGAATTACCATTTATCCAATGCAGAAAACATTATTCAACTAGAACACCACAGCTTAAGAAATAGGAAAAAAAACCAATCCATACTTTCCACCTATGTTAAAAAAAACAAAAAACTGACTCAAAGGAAGAGGGGAGTGAAGTGGGTTACAAATGCGCTGTGGAATGGCATGGAGCACACGTACTCGTAGCATTTCTCTAAGCAACACTCCTCCATTTCGAAGAAAGTTCAACATCCCCAAGTTCCTGGTCATTACGTTAATATGTGACTAGTAGTAAAAGGTACCCCCTGAAAACCCTCCTTGGTAAGCACTGCTGCTTTTGTTAGTCATACTTTTGAATGCCAACAACAGGGAGAGAGGATAAAAGAGGTGATCAAACAAGACTGAATGCAGATCTGCAGATGTGAACTGCTTTGAAATAGCTTCTCCATGCTGACCACCTCCTGGAATCATGCACGTCTAGCAATTACTAACTTTCTGATCATGTAACCTGCAGAAAGGTATTGATTATCTTCTAAATTTAAGAGTGTGATCAAGTTCCCAGGCAGCAGTTTATTGCATCATGATTATTCTGAACTTGTTCATAGAGTAATACCTGAACACTGGGTAACATGCTTACTTGAAAAGGGGTAGGGGAATTGCATTTGGGGCCCCTGGTGAAAACGAGAACTGTTTCTATCCTTTCATCGCATGCTTTTCCCTAATGCCGCGGAAGATTTAGGAAACACGTCATTTTTGTTTTGATGCTGATTACATTATCCACAAGACAGGACACACACACTTCACCCCAGCAGTGCCCCAGGTGCAGGTTCGAGACCTTCAGCTGTGCACAGCGTGTCACAGTTCTCTGAAAAGCCAACATGACTGTAACTGAAGAGCTGCTGCTGAAAACAAACCTGCTCGTGAGAGAAGTTACAAGACACAATAACATCTGTCACGGACATGCTCCAAACAATACAACCCAAAAGCCAAGCATTCTATTATTCAGAACTTCAAACAAGCCAATGTGATCGCAGTTGTACCTAGAGTTTCAGATGCTGAACACTCGAGCCGCCATCAGGGGAACCATTTTCATCTCGTCTTTTCAAGAAGAATGGTCAATTGAGAGTTGACAGCTGTGTATTTTAACAGGCAAGTAAACATCTAGACCCTGCTTTCTGCCACGCTACTGCATACAGTAAAGTGACAGTATGACCATAGGTAACATGAGATTATCAAAACACTGCATGTAATGAGCATGGACTGCCGGGTTTTCATGACAACTGCCAGACTGGGGTGGGGGGAGAGCAGTGCGGTCCTTCATATAAACGTTTAAGCAATGAGGAAAAGACAGCAGTATAAAAACAGAATTTTTCATGGATTAGCAAATGCTCTTCCAAACAAATGGGCCAGATATGTGAGTATCGGAATGATTTTACAGCTCTTGTTCTGCTTATTTTTAAGCTGCATTTTTCTTACTCTACCAGCTTTGTATTTTGTTAGTACTATGTAGAAAATCCAACCACTACCACTAAGGTATTTCCATATTGCTGGCACTCGGCTCACAAACCAGTATGGTTTCAGTTCAAAATACAAAAAATGTGCTGTATCCAAAAAAAAAAAAAGAAATTAAAAAAGAAAAAAAGAAAGGACCTGTTGCTACACTGACCAAGTCAAAAGAAAAAAAAAAAAGACCATTCCGAGCTACAAATTAACATCTGCCAGTTAAAAAAAACCCTCAAGAAATATCATCCTTAACAGGATATACACTATTTAGAATGACTTATTTGTACGTGTATTGAATTGGCAATAGAGCCTTCCACCAGGTATAACTGAAGTTTCAGAAGCTCCCTCAGAAGTTGTTAAAATACCACATTAAAGAGACAAGGAACAGCAAGAAAACATCTAAGAAAAGCAGGCTGTGATACAACAAGCATTTGTTAAGAAAAAGCTCAGAAGTGCATTAGTTCTGGTGAGAGATATATGAGCAACAGCTCTTACGAGATGTAGACCCCATTCTGTAACTATGGGCTGTCCATATACTGTCATAGTCAGAGTCTTCTGAGAGGTCTGAAGGCTCCAAACGAGAAAGACTACTGCGACGACCCAAGGAGTCTAGACTTGATTGGTCATCATCAGCCAAGACGTGATTATGCATCAGGTCAGTGCCTTGCCATGCTAAGGATGTATAGGTGAAATGAAATGGTGGATGTGGATAGGCAGAGGTGGGATGAGGAGGAGAACGTAAGGAATAGCCACAACCAAACACATGAAATAAAAGCAAAAAGGTGATGGGAAGAGAAGGAAAAGAGAAAATATTGTTAAAAAGGCACCAAAGTTTTTTCTTTTTTTTTTTCTTTTTTTTTTTTTTCTATTTGTTTGGGGTTTAGGTATAAGTTATACTCAGCATATAACGTTTGAACTGTTACAACACAATTTTTGAAGTGGTTTTTAAGCTTCTAAGCAGCCTCACTTGAGAGTTTTGAATAACCAAAACCTTGTTTGAAAATATATTTTTTGGAAGAGGGAATTAGGTTCTTCTGAAGTACGGAGTCAGTTCTGGCCTGAGGGGATCTGAGCGGGGACAGAGCAATAAACACAGTAAGCCAGCATGATCCCGCACTGATGTGAAAAGCAACAGGCCATTCCCCATCACACATCTGTACCTCCATCCCTTCCCTCCCTTGCAATGACACAGTCATTTGTACAGCTGCTTGGTGAGCCAGGCCAGGGAACAGTTTCACATGAAAACTAACCCTACAAGAGATTCTTTTTCAAGCAGGTAATTTCCCCAGCAGCTCACAACACAGCCGCAGAAGTGCTTGTGTCACCGCTGCAAAAATGCAGGGGAAGAAGCAAAGGTTCTCATGCAGAGCAGGGCTGCCGACTTTCTGAATCAGCAGCAACACCTTGCACCCACTCGAGAGGGCTGTCAAAGTACAGCTTTTCTGGGCCTGTACCCCTTGTTACTTGTTTATCCATGTAGTAAAGTAACTCACAGAAAAACAGGGCCAAGAGGCTAACAGCAACATGGCCTGGTCCATTCCGACCCCTCCGACACCTCTTCCTACACACCTCTATCTGAATCTATCTTCCCAATTAAGTACTAGAGTAGTTGGTCAACTCCCCCTTTATTTTTAAAGGCCTGGCAATATCCAAGGACCGAAACCATTTAAGTGGCCAAGCTATGAGCCACCATACACATGGTACTGCAAAAGATTTTAAGCCTCCATTTGGAGCAGAAGTGCAAAATAAACTCAGTATATAAGAAGCAGAAGAAAGGGAAACTCTGTTCTTCTATTTGCATCTGTCTCCCCAAATTAAACCCCACATCTTCCCCATCCAAACGACTTTAAAAGTTGCTCTGTGGCTCTAATGCCACTCCCCACCAGTCTGCAGTGGTGCCAAAGGTCTGCTGAAGTGACATTGCCAAAAGCAGCACCCCTTGGGCTTTGGATTATGGTGCAGGTGGGACAACTGCCAAAAGAGTGCTGTGAGGGACAGGCACAATATTAACACGGAGGTAAGAAAGGAGTATGTAAAACAAGGGCGTACTTCATGGATGACAGGCAATTCTTTAATTCTATTCTTCTACACTGACTACTGCTCCCACAGAAGTAATTCCAGCATGATTGGGTTTTTTCCCCCCATTACCAGCCTACAAATGGATCTTCTGAAACCTAAAGTCTTAGGTGACAGCACTATTCTTTCCAAACAAAGCAGCCATGTGCTTAATCAATTAAAAAAAAAAAATGTTTCTTGCTGCAATTAAGAGCAAATAAAAGCTGCTGACTTCTGATGTATGCAATGATACTCACAGCACTATGTATATTTCTTAAATATACATAGAAAGGAAAAAAATAGGCAAAAAAGCAAAAAAAAAATCGTATCTATTTTGTATCTGCACACACATTTTATCTTGCACACTACTGTGCAAGTGTAAATGTTTCCCCAACCATCTCTTGTCACATGATCCTTGGGAATAATCAACAGATCACAGTCGAAACGTTTGAACAGCAATCATCTCATTTAATTTTGTTTGGAACAACAGTATATCTTCAGAATTTTGAACACATTCATTCCTTTTTATCCAGTTAAACACACTACTGTAGTGACTGTAGGGCTACAAATTAGATTAGTATTAATAAAAAATTATGTAATAGTAGCTAATTTTATCACCTTGGAGACCTACAGTTGAAGACAGAAAAGTTAAAATGAAGGTTTTTGCTGTTACTTCAAAGTTTCTACAGTCTAATACAAGGGCTATATTCCCATTTTAAATTATGTATGACTACAAAGTACCTGGATTTTTTCCAGGTGACAACCGTAAGCGAACACGTATTAGGAAAATCCATGAACTAAGGTTGCAATTGCATTTTCAGACTTCTTAACTGTCAGCATAAAGTGCTTTTGCTTGGAAGCAAAACAGGCACAGAGCACTGTGGGCAGTAGTAACAGTGATTAATACCGCAAATTTAAACAGCTTTAGTGGACAAGGAGTAAGTTATAATGTCCACTCTTCTAGTTCCTGACAACAGCAAAACCAGCCAAGTACTTCAGGATCATTATACTGTGTTCCAAGGATCCCCAAATGAAATTGGTATTCAACTGTGCAAAAACTGTGCAATGGGAACAAACACAACAGCATTTTCTCCTTCCTTGTGTAAATGGAACACATGCTGGTGGACTCCCCTGCTTTGTGCAATGTTTTACTTACAACACAGAGGAACTCCACATGGCAACCTTGATTTGGATTAAATGAAGGAGGACCCCAGAGGCACGTTACAGGTTTTCAATAATCTAGGTATTGATCTGAGAAACTAAAAATGGCTTCAAGCAACACAGAGATCTGAGAACAATTTCTCCTGAAATTATGAGATGGGATTAAAATTTGTAAATAATACTAAAAACAACTAGTGGCAATAAAAGAAAATAAATTTTTGTAGGTCTAGGTTACTTTTCCATAGTGGAAGTCTTTGTCGAACAGAACAAGACAAAAATACACTCCTCCAAAATTATGACTACTTCTTCATTCCTCCTCTCTACTTACCAGCTTCTTGAAATTTATCAAAAAGCATACTGATTAACTGTCGCATTCAGTTCAGACACCTCTCATTCATTGATGAAGGTTTTGTGCAATTGTAAACCATGACAAGTAGTCACTTTTGGCTTTTGGGGGTTTTTTTGTTCTGTTTTGTTTTTTTTAAATACTGAAAGAATTATAGTCTTTAACCATGGTCCTTGGCATCCAATACTTAAACACTCAGCACTGATACTAAGCCAGAAAAAGGTTATTTCTTCCAGGTCCAGCTTGCTACTTGCAAAGGCCTGAGAACATACGCCTCTTTTTCGCAAACTATCTGATTTGTGTTTTAGCCATTTCAGTACTTTCTAACTTACTTGAATTTAGTGTTTGACGTGTTTTGGCACTTGTGCAATATGCTTCAATGACTTTAAGAATTTGAGCATCTTCTTCTAAAGCAGCTGTACCTAGAATCAACGGGAAAAATAGAATTTTAAACATGGTTATATTTCTTAATACAGAAAAGCCTCTGTAAATCACTATGTTTCAGTTGAGTCCAAAGTTCAGCCTAATCAACCCTTTAAAATTCTCTTAATCGTCCCATTTTAAAAATCAAACTTCAATGAGCAAAAGTAACAGTTTAAGACAAAATAGTATCTTGAAATGCTTGGAAAAAAAACCAAGTCAGAGTAATTACCCGCACATTCAAGAAATTTTCTGAGCTTCTGAAGTTGCACAGAACATGTTTTGAAGTGTGATCACTCTGGTTCTAAACCAAACAGCCATTAAACTGAAAAAAACTGTATATACAGTTATTATATATGTGTTATTTCATTATTTAATGAAAGAAATCAAGGAACAGAATATTAATTCACAGAAAAGAAATCTTGAAAACTTTGGGGGTTTGTATATGTATCAGATTTACCCCTTTCAACAGCACACTATTGAAAATTAAACTCAGAATTAACAGCATAATAAATACATCAGTACAGTTTCAGTCCAGTGTGCAGCAGGAAAGATGTCACTATCACGTTAAGTTTATCTGTGAAAAGTGGAGTAGTTAAACTTCTCAGACTTTAAAGTAGAAACAGCACTACTGAAAAAAAATCTAACCATTCAAGCTTAACATGGCAAAATTTTCCTAAAGGTAGAGCTCCACAGGAAATATTCTCTTTGGGGAATTCAGTAAAAATGCTGTCAAATTGTTCACTTGCCACAGAGTGAAATTCCAATCAAACTGAAATCTGGAAGTACCTCTACTATTAGCTTAGATGGAACCAGGAGTCTATGTGTAGGGCAAGATGATTTGTTGTTTTAAAAGCATTTTTCCTGTTTTCCACCTTGAAAAAACTAGGCTTGAAGATTTATTGCTGCATAAATCTGAACTGCCTTCAGCACCAAAATGTGGTAGTATTCTCTTCCAGCCAACACATCCTGTTAGCCTTTGTGATTTATTATCACCAGAAAAAAGCCAACTGTCCAAACATTTGTCAGGATCAGCTGACAAGCTAGCTGGTGAAGAAATGATCTTGACCTGATATAGTTTCCCTACAGTTTAAGAGACACAGGTACTCCAAAGTACAGGTTATTTCTCTTTCAAGGCAGGAAAAAATTTCATTTTGGATTTCACTGTGGTTAGAATGCAGCACCTTATTACTACAGTACCAAGATAAATATTTCACTTTGGAAATGAGTATTGTGAGGGCACTCAGTTGAAATACCTTACTTATTTTGGTTTGTCTGTTATAATGCTAATTTGACAGAGCAGTTCTCAAAACATAGCCCTGTAAGCCCCTGGGATTCCAGAGAAGATACGTAACACAACTCAAACCTATGTATCAAATAAGCTTTAAGTTCAACAGAAGTTCCTCAGTGGAAAACCTTTACAGCTCCACAAGTGGCAAAAAAAGGTTGAAGGAGAACTAACATGTAACAGAAGCTTCTAATTACTGACACGGGGGAAAAAAAAGATGAATACCAAGAATCAGTAAGTATTTCTCTAAGTAACACCCTTCGACTTAAAGCCACCAAAAAGTCCCTTTTATTGAAAGTTATCTCCTACATACTAAATACTGAAAGGTGTTAATTTAATGAGTAGAACGATGATTTGCAAGCTATAAACCCCCTTCCCCCCCAAACGAACTATCTCCTCTTACTAAGCATTTAGTAATTCCTGAATCTCCAAGTTGACAGCTTTACCACTGTCAGCACAACTACTGAACCTCCATCCTCCAACATCTGAAGTGATACTGTACTGCAGTACTTTAATTTTTCCTAAACAGATACCTTCCTGCAAGGATAAAACATCCTGAACTAAACATCCACTTGCTCATCCATGAACACAGGGTCATTCTATTCACTACCTTAACCTTTTCAATATGAAATTCATAGCACACTCAGAAGGACCTCCACCTTAGACAAACCGACAGTGCCCCGAGGAAAAGCTTTTTCTCTCTAACTCTACATAAACCAGTGAGAGACAGTGTTCACAATAACACACTTCATGCACTGAACACTCAAGGCACAGTCTCTATCTTAAAAAGCCCACGAGCAGAAGACAGACCCAGAGAAGCAAAAGTTGCAGTAAAAGAACATGGCCGTCAGCTTAAATACCCTTTTATTGATACAAATAATTGGATTATTCATTCACACAAATTTTAGGGAAGAATTAGAGTGACACTGACAACTAAGTGACTACTGTGCTGCTTGGTAACATCAATGTTCCCTCCACCCCAAATTATCCCAACATCCAGATTTTGACCCTTCTGTTTTTCCATACATTCATCAATCCCTCTCACTTCAGTGTTGCTCTTCAGACTTCAAGCAGTCTAAAGACCTGCAATTTATTCAGACACAGACACTAGCAAACGACCTTATTTCTAGGAGATGAGAGCAGACTATTGGATCTTCGAAACAGTGACCGTGGAAGCATCTAGTCTTTGAACCAGCAGCAATACCCAGCTTTCCAACACCCAGCTCAGCAGAAGCTCCTACCAGGATCAATTTAAGAACACAGCTACCAAGTGTTCTGCAAGAATGGGATAGTATCTTCAAATTGTTCTTTACAGTATTAAAAGACAGGTTTGCCTTACTGAACTTTGCATGGCTCTATAGTCAAGCTTACTTCCCTCTGTAGCAAACAGATAGAAAGAGGCACTTCACAAGCATACATCCACTGTAGTCAATAGTAAAGCTCTAGAAAGCAACTAATGCCATCATGATGTAAGCATCTAAGATGAATAAAACAAACCATCTGCTGGAGATACCTACCCCCTCTCCCCTGACAGGAGAGAGGAAGCCAGATGACTTGCTTACACTGTACATCTAACTTTCACAGAATTTAAACTAATGTTAATTCCAGCCTTTGTATTATGCAGACGTTTGTTCAAGTCTCTCTTACTTTTTCTCAGTGCAAACTCTTCATCTGATGGCTTCCGTTCTGGCTTGCGTTTGGGAAGCAGCTTTTTCATGGTTTTAGGGCTTTTACTGAGATCCTGTGCAGGAAAAAATAAAAATAAAAAGAGTAGAGCTTCTCTACAGTATTTCAAAAGTTTAACTTCTAAGATGCATACAGAAGTTACTAACTAAAAATCTTGTAACAGCACCAAAATTCAGTTTACTAATATCTTTTGGCACATCCGACTTGCCTGAACTGGCCGATTTCGTCTCTACCCTTCCTCCAACTATACACAAAGTCAGGTATTTCATCTGTTCTATTAACAGAAATATACAGAAAAGCTGCTGCAAAAGCATGCAGGCTGTTTGGGAGCTAGAGCAAAGGGAAGAGGCAGGCATACATTAACACAGGTTTTTTTCCTTAACTTTTGAAGAGACAACCCATTTCACTTGTTTACTGAGAAGCAGGTAAAAAAGAACCTAACAAGGAAGTTTGGCAGGTAGTATACTCTTCAAAGCCAGAATTTGTAATGTTTAGGTCTGTTCTTACAAAGCTCTACAGCAAAAAAAAAAAAAAAAAAAAAAAAAAAAAAAAAAAAAAAAAAAAAAACCAGCAACAAATACAGCATTTCTGCTCAAAACGTGGTCATGCTGATTTACAGGAACAATGCTAGGTTACAGGAACAAAAGGAATATGCTAGTCTACCCCTTACCTTAAGGATACAAGACATCCTCTATAAAAATATAGAACAAGAAAGTAAAAAGGTGAATGAGCAAGACAGACCAAAGGAGATGAAGATAGGTTTTGAACATCGTTGTACGCTAAACACTGTAAAGATGATTGAAACTCCACCACATTGGAGAATTTAGTGCCCAACACATGAAAGCATGAAAGGAATTTAACATAAATTACACATGAGCACACAGGACAGCCAAACAGAAGAACCCCTTGTACCAACTAAGCCTAAATACTAACCTTCCAATTGCTGATCACCTATCACTTCTTCCCTGCTGTTTAGGGGATTTACAGAGGAAAAGAAAGTCACCCACACACAGCCACCACAAAAAAACCCACAGCCAGGCCACACTGGGGCACAGTGTTTATGCTGCAGTTTCTAAGAAACTGCAAAATTTACATGACTGCAAAATAAAATTTTTCGGTCAATATCTCATGCTTGCAGAATAAAATATTCTCAGGCATTAACTGCATGATTCCTTCTGGGCCCTGTTGCTTCACAATAAATTAGTATCACGAGAATGTATGACAAAGACACTGAAACAGGAGGCATTGCTAAGCCACAGAGCATGTAATATTCTCCTCCTTACATACACACAGGCTTCCAACATAAATCTAACATTTTTTTTACTATTTACAAAACCATGCAAAAATGTAGTGACAGGGCCAAATTAACCTACCACCACCATCCTTCTGTGGTTAAAAACACCACATTTTATTTCTCTTGGAACAGATTCCTGTTTCACACCATATGCTAATTAAAAAAATAAAACAGCCTCTTAAAATCTAAGCTTTTTTTTTTCCTAATAGCAACATTAGCCATCAGATTCTTTTGATTACAAAAACATTACGTATATTTTGACAGTTAGCATTTTTTTTAAATATGCTATTGTTGCCTAGTAATAGTGGCAACTACTGAGGAACCGAGTCAATCATACCACTACAGCTGTTTAGAATGATTTGAAGCACCATAGGATCCCTTATCCTAGATACTTTGCAGTATGCTTAGCCAATAACTTACTTTGCAATAAGTCTGGATGATCAACATAAACGAATTTCTAGATTAAAAAAAAAATTTAAAAAACAGTCTTACTTATTAACTGGATAAAGAGTGGAAATAAATGGAAGCACTTGGAGGACGTGGGGGAAGCCTCTCCTAACAAGCCTTAGTATTTTCTGAGCTGCAAGACTAAATCCCTGTTTGAAATAAACAGCATTCACTAGTCCATTACCATTGATTCAGCACTGGCTGTTAAATCCTCTTTATATAAAAACATGCACAAAGTTGTAAAATGGTAGTGCGTAAAAAAAGTTAAACTTATTGTAGGCCTGCTACACTGTCATATTTCTTGGCTGCCACATCTCACCTCTTTGTAACAAAGAGCTGCTGAAGGCCGTAATGGAGGTGCGGGCCGTAAGCAGCTCAGACTCCAAGGCTTGGGGGTTTTCGGAGGTTCCAGAGGTCCCCAGTTTATTGTGGTATGCGGAGTCCCATGATGTGACGGATGAGGAAGAGTGTGGTAGGCAGGAGTCAGTGGTATTGGCTTACTGTCCGAATGCTTGCTGGAGGGCGTTACTGGATGGGAAGGAAGCTGTCAAAGACACAAAGGATATGGGAAGGGAAAGAAAGTATGTTATTGTCATAAAGACGTAATATCATCAAGGACTGGTGAAAATCTCACTTGCTATCTAGTGCTTCTGTTTATTACAGCTGGCCTTTGAAAATTTTTACACTAAATTATTATTTGGAAAAATGGAGCCTGAAGAAATTTTTGTTGTCTACCACGGACAGAGCACACACTAAAGAAAGAACAGCGACGAGCAGCACTGCTCCCACTTCTCTTGCCACTAAGGATGGTGCTAAATTTAGATCCATTCATACCCGACAACTCAAATGCAGAACCCAAAAGGAAGTACTTAAGGAAATAATTTCTCCACAGCCTGTCAAGTACATCACCAATTAAAACCTACTGTTTTAAGGATACTTAAAAGATGGTGATGCATTACTTGGTGGTATATTATTTGATCAAAATAGAAAAAGTAATGATAATTTTCTTTTACCCCGTTAAACTATTACACCAACATCTAAGCATTTTATTCTTTGTTCACACAATGAAAAACAGAATGATTTTTTGACCCATTAAACTACAGTCATAACATTCAGTTCTTGTTACTAATAGCTAAAAAAAATGCTTTACATGGTGGTGTATCTGCCAGATAACCTAATTCTGCATACACTGCTCATTCACTTCAATCTAGAAGCCCTTTCTTACCGTATGAGATGGCACAGAGTGTGGTTTAATGGTGGGATTCCCAACAGTTGTGACTTTGGTTTGCTTCTGCAGGTGATCCACCCATTCATGCAAATCTTGCTGGTTGTTACAAGACACTAGTATTCTTTCAATCATATTTCCTAGGTAACAGAAAAGAGAAGACGTAGGAAACCACAGAAGAACACCTTACTCAGTCTCGCATGATTATGAAGACACTAATTTCCTAAAACATTATATCCCCTAAGTACTAAACAAAGATTTTAACCTGTATTTTCAGTACAACAGCATCGCAGTTTTCCAGTTTTAGCAGACATCTCCTCCACGTATTTGTTCTTGTGCCAAGCATAGGAGTTCTACCTTTTTCCCCATCACTAATAATTAAACTTGGCCTTTAATGACAAGAAATAGATGCGATGTAGGAGACAGGCTCATCTAGAAGCCTTATGCTTCTCCATCTTCCCCAGGAAAGGTAGCATATAGCCTAAAATGTCATTCCTGAGTCTGTATGCTACAATATAGGAAAAGTTATAAAACACCATTCACCGATCTCTCTCAGAAAAAAGGCATAAAGTTGGTCTGAATCTAGTATTAAAGTTGAGGCAAAAGTCACTTGGGAAAGCAATCTTAACCAAAGATTACTTTAATTTCTGTAGTTAACTCCATTTTAACCCATCACATTCCTCATCTGAGGTCAGCTTCATAGCTATTATCTCAGAAGAACATGCACCATCAACAGCTGTTTCCCTCTGCCTCCTAGCATCGATGTGTGATACTGCCTGCCACTTGAGAGGAGCAAAATGACTTTACTTAAATGCAACCTGCTCAGAGGCAGAATTGATCCAGGAAATGAATGAAGTTATAAAGCTCCACCATGTGGACCCTGCTCCCACTGTCCTTTCAATCACCCAAGGTTGTAAGGTACATGCTGAAACAAATGACTTAGCAGACAGAAATTACCCAAAGAAAGCACAATAGCAATCATCATTAGCATTAGAGATGCTAAAGGTCTCAGGAAAGAGGTGGACCATTTCTAGAAGAAAGCTCTTGCTTAAAGCTCTTCCAGAGTCCCTGGAATTCCTCTTCTTCCAGTGAGCAGCATACTTCGAACTGCTTCATTATAAAGGACCTTCTCCAAGTCTACTGTCTCCATGTATTAAAATACAGAAATTTGGGGATGAATCCCATGCAAAGACAGTTTGTTAACTGCTTACGACAAGCAGTAAAGAGCAGCTTTCCAATGAGGCTCTGGGTAGCTGCCTTACAAAATTTGTGTAATTTTGAATAATCACGGGATGGTTGAGGCTGGAAGGGACCTCTGTAGGTCATCCACCCCCCTGCTCAAGCAGACACCTAGAGCCGATTGCCCAGGACCGTGGCCAGAGAGCTTTTGAGTATCTCCAAGGATGGAGGCATCCCTCTCCAGGCAACCTCTGCCAGTGCTTGGTCACCCTCGCAATGGAAAAGTTTTTCCCCCTGTTCAGACAGAACATCTGACATTTGAAATAGTATATCCTGGAGTAAGTAGTAAATAAAAATATTTATGGTCAATACCTGATATTTCAAATGCATTTTTATGGTTTTCACTGTCTTCTAGCTTTGTGATAGTCATCCCTGTCATTGGCAGTTTTCCCTAAAAAAAACAAAAACCAGTAATGCTGAAGTTAAATCAAAAACACACAAAGACATTACCAAGTAAAGAATATATAAACTTCAAGCTCTGAACAAAGACATACATAGTAAATTGACAAACACATACACACTGATGGGTTTAAAAACATTTAAAAATCCACACAAACACCTTGTAATGGAAGTTTTTAATATGCTCAACTTCTGCAAATGACACCTGTGACTTCAATGCGTCTATTTGATACCTACGCAGGCTATGAAATCCATACAAATGTAATAATGGTCACTCATCATAGCCTCAAGTTCTTGAAACCGAGCCCTTCAGGGTCATCCATATTACACGATGAGAGGCAATGGTGACTCATCTTTAAGCACATTTGTTTGCAAACTGTTTGATTAGCTCTCAAAATAAGGTTTGTAGTACAAGTAGATTTAGAAAGGAAGACTTCACTAAACAAATGCATCAATTATTTACTGAAGACTTACGTCTCTAATAACCCCCCTACTAAATTCACTCACAGAAACATTTGGGGAAAAAACCCAAAAGCAGCAAAAACACCTTTACATTTGTAAAGTTTCAGAAGAACTCATTAATTTCACCGAAGATAACCTCTCATTTGAAACCCAGACAAGCTGGAAAAAAAACCTCAGTTTAGGATAACTTTTTGACCCTTTAGAAACAGAGAAGAACAAATAAGACTGAACATTGTCAGGATGAAATGCTCTACCAAAAATGCGACTTCAATAAAAGTTAAGACAGATTCTGTATTCTCTTGCACAGAAACACTATTCAGCACTTGCTGGCAAAAGTGCAAATACTATGTACTGTGGAATTTTGGCTCCAATAGAGAGAAAAGAAAAAAAAAACGACTTTTTTTTTGCTCCCCCTTTCTTTCCTAATGACTGCAGAATGGACAAAGGTTTCTTAGAAGCTTGGAAACTAAAAATCATTGGAAATTCTGTATGCACAGAGCACGCTCAAGCCCAAGATGCCAAAGAGAAAGGAAGAGTTTTCTTGCAACAGCTTCCCCTCTGAAGGAAACATGGCAGCTTTGTGCACTACAATGCAGCCTAAAATTCTCTCTTGTGCTTTTCTGTGTTTGTTGGTTCATGAATAACACAGCACAGAACCGCAAGGAAAGAGAGGTGGAAGAACTGTTGATGTCAGTGGAAAGGGAAGATGGGATTACTCTAAGCAAAAGACTGGTGACAAAGATCACCTGAACTACACGGAGAGAAAAAAATACAAAGTCAGCAAAACACAAAGAAAATGGAACCGAACTTGTGGATCGTTTATATTCCCCTTCTTTCAACACACAGTTTTGAAGCCCTCCTGTGAAGTATGGCCTGTGCCCCTTGTGGCTTCAGTTTACCACTGCTTAAAGTTCTCCCCATTAGCTCGTGTGGCAGATATCAGCACTATTAACCAGAAAATCTGAAGCCTGCTGATAACTGGAATATTCAGTAATACAGGGAAGGTATAATGTAGGATGCTGCCTCCAGTGGCATCACTTCCCTGGGAATGACTGAGGGAGCTGCACCATCTTCCATCCATATCCATCCCACTTCTGAGACAAGAACCTCAGAAGAAAAGTCCAGGCGGCCCACGCTATGCAATCTAGACGTGGCTCTGAGCCACTGTCTCAGACACAAACAGTGATGAAATAATTTCACCTTGCTGTAAATATGTAGTCATTAAAATTTGAGAAGTTCTCAGTGTTGGGAAAAATCACACGAGAGGTTATGAGGAAATTAAGAGCTTTGCATTCAACAGAGGGTTGGATGGCGAACACTAAGCAAGTGCTGTGGCTGTACTGAATAGCAGCTGAAGACAAATGCACAGAAAATTGCCTATTTATGAAACAATGCTGCGCACCTGGGGGACAAGGTGGGAGGGAGGAGGAAGAAATAAGTGAGGTACAGTAAGAGAGCAAAATAAAGCCTGACAGATTGTTTGATTTCATATTGTTTGTTTGTCAACACATTAAATTTCCAGTCAGTTGCCTTTGTAACCAGCACGCAAGACCTACCTTCATCAGAAATTCTGGACGTGTCACTTGGAATACAGAGCTCACCTGCATTTTCTAGTATCTTTTTCCATCAATGTTGGGATAAAGCACTTGCCAAAAATTCTTAAGAGCAGCACAAAGCTAACAGAAACTTGATGGTCCACTTGAATTACCTCATGCAACACTGTCTCAGACAAATCCAGCTACCACCATGGCAGGTAAGATATGAATCCAAACATGAAATTTCAAATTTAATTGCTCTTAATTAAAAAAAAAAAAAGTCACACAGTTTGTGGGTGTGGTTGATCACGTAGGAACCCCAAATGACTAAGCTTCAGCATTCCTTCACGGCAGGCCAATTAGCGCTCAGAAGCAAGGAACAAACTGCTCAAGAGCCTGATTTACAGAAGTACTTACAGCAGGTGAAATCTCTGGCTCCTTTTAGAACTTTGTTGCAGTTTTTCCCTTGCTTTTGGTGTTCTACTGGAAACCACATAGCAATACTTGAAGAACATTTTATAAAGATTTCAGGAAGTCAGGGAATGTGCATTTGCTTTAGCTTCACCTCTTGGGGGTCTTTTAATCTACACACCCAAAATGCAAGCGCTTCTGCGAAAGCACTGTGTCCTAGAGCTACAGGGGAGCCAACCCAATCGGTACTGATCCTCCTGCACCATGGCAGAGTTGCTCTATTTCTGTAGTGGGGAAACAGGCATAAGTATTCAGCTGGGACACTTGGTAGACAGCTCAAAGACTGTCTACCAGCAGCAAGCAGAGGATTTGTCAAGTTAAACACCTGGTGCTAAGGACCTGAAGGCCACATTGTATGCATTTTGGGTGGTGTTACGCTGGGCTAGCTCTAGGCTGGGGCCAGGGACTAAATGTCAGTCCATGCACTTCATCTGCTCCAGTAGCTGGAGCAGATCAAGTGCACTTTTGGAGCATGCCTTCCAGCTCAGCTTCATCCAGAGGGAATCTAGTGATACCTGTAAATTGTTCACAGCATCACTAGTCTCTGAGCCACAAAACGACTTCTACACTGTGACTCAAAGATCATTAAACAGAAAAAACTAGAAGATTCATTTCAGAAGTGCTCTGCTGATTCAAAGATAAAACACTAATGTAGATGTGCCTAAAGAAACAGATGGTAACAGCCTAACTCGCACCCATGAAAGCTTAAGAGTGCTGTGTAATTTGGTACGACTCGAGCAGCAAAGAGCACTAACAAACCTGTACAACAGCATTGTTTTCCTATGTAGATCTAAAAAGCTACTGATACTTCCTCTTATTAGCTACTACTAACAAGGTATAAAACCCCTTTGCTGATAGTCACAGCTGCAGAAATCAAACCCTGGGCTTCTAGCCCAGAATTTTATAAAACACATGACCAGTTCCTATTGTAGAAATTACCTTTTATTTTTATAATGTGTAAGTTTAATAATCCTTTGAAATTTCCTACCAAATACCATTTGGGGAAAAAAACCCCACACCCCAACACATTTATACACATATGTATTACCTTACCTGATAGATAAACCCACTCATTCTCGGGCTGGCAGACAACATTAGCAAAATGTTAGGGAAGAGAAGAAGATACCTTTCATTCTTTTCCTTACAAAAAAAAGAAAATGAAAAAGTAAATAAAATATCACAAGCCCCTCACCCTCCCCTTTCCTATCTCATATTATTAAAAACTACCATTGATGTTACAACTCCATAATTACTCCACAAGTACTTGCTCCTGGCAAAACTAACTCTCCATAGAATTAACACCCCCCCTTCCTCCCCAAACCCCAAAAAGCGCCAGAATCATTTGATTTTCTATTTGCAAAGTGCTAGTAACACATGCCTACACTTCTTCCTGGAGAGTACAGCCTAGTATTTTAAAACAGAGATTTTACAGTCCAGGTGAAATACTGACCATGTTTAATACGGTAACAAACGTTTTGCCGATTTCATGAAAACCAAAATTACACATCGGATATATTTCTTAATATAATTTAGATGGATGCTGTTATGGTAATGTCAAGACTGTGGTCTCTCAAACTGGAGAGATCAGATTTTTGAATGATGTTGGATTATGCCCCAAAGTAGAAAGGGAATATAAAGAAAAGTAGTAATGCTTATATTCACAACAAAAACACTCATTACTTTTTTCTGGTTTTAATTTTCTGGTTTCACTTATGAAGTTGTCCTTTTTGGTTTTGTTTTGGGGATACTTTTATGGAAAGAGGAAAAGGTTTACTCTTATCTACTGCTATAGACAAACAACAAAATGGAGAAGCATTAAGGCATAATTACTGACAAAACAAATATATCCACTGACAAAGCCACATATCCATTTCAAGCATCTTTGCAAAACAATGCAGGTCCTTTCCAAGTTTTAATGTTTCTACCTGTTTTTCAGTAAACATTTACGAATGTCTGTATCATTTTAAAAAAGACAAAACCAAACCCAATTGCTTTTGCATAAATGAAGCTGTTCTATATCTAGTCAAAAAGCTGTAATGCTATGCAGAAACTTCTGAAGGGGATCACGTTCGACATTTTAGCTCGTGATAAGAGTGGGGGGTGGGGTGGTGTTTTGGTTTGGTTTTAAGACTACAAGAGGAGACATGACTGCAGACAATGCACTATCAGCTCTACTGAATCTTATTTAACAAAGTATTTAACAAAGAGAGAAAAACATCAGGCGATGAATTTTTAAACATTTGGTTGCATAAACACTTTACTCTTTCTTCATATTTATGGGCATCTCTGTTCTAAGGGAGGAAACTGACTGACTGAGGGTGCAATTCAAAAGCCCACCAGGTTCAAAGCTTCATTGATTTCACAGGGGAACAACCTGCAGTAAAAACATGTCAGTAATCTGTATAACATTTCCTTTCTGTTAGCACTTTAAGATTATTTTAACATTATTTCTGGTAGAACAACCTTTTCTTTGTGTGTTTTGTTTGTTTGGTTTGTATTTTAAAAAAATCACCGCACTGTCACCTTCAACTTTCTAATGTCTCATCCTACCCTACTTCTCCAAAACCACTTGGTTCTCAAGCTTGTATTTTAAAATTTACTGCTGGAGCTAAGTGCCCAAAACAGCAAGGAAAAAGCGTGCCTCAGATACCATACAATACAATAGTGAACTTAAAAGTTTTTGTTATTTAAAACAAGCCATAATAACTGCTATGCAAAATGATCCTGTAACATAACTACACATGGAAAATCCTGTTTAATTATGAAATTTGAAAATAGTCCTGCAAAGTCATCTTCATATGTTTGTAACTGCTGTATTTGGTTACATTTTAGTAAATTTTACAGATGAGACCATCCATCTTCAACGACATTTATTTCAGGTTTTGTAATAAAAGCCTTAAGTAGGTAGAGTAAGATTTTAGTCTAGATTACTATCTCTGAAGCATTGTTTATTTCTGCTGCATAATGATTATAATTAATTTCATTCAAAATGGAAAAAAAGATGGACAGTAAAAACGAAGAAGGGCATTACCTCACTTCCAGCACACTGAATCATGACCTGGGACATGTAAATCACGTTGCCAAGCGTTTTAATATCCTCTCCCTCCCAACAACGGATAGCTTCTGTCAGTATTTGTAGTTCAAGTTCTTTCCGTTTCCGTACTTCTTGACATTGTGCCTAGCAAACATAAAAGAAAAATAGCATCTCTATCAACTCTATCAATTTGGAGCGGATTAAGGATAGAAGTACCACTACAGTTGTATTTACTGTCATGCTTGTAGTACACAGAAGACAGCACCTAACTTGAAGCATTTTCATTTAATGACTATTACCAGTATTTCTTATAAAACTAGTTTTGCTAACTTCAATATTAACATTTTTCCTTTCAATACACTGATTTCAGATACCGTTCCAAATTCATAGTCACAGCTCTGTTTCTCAAATTTCTCCTTTCTTTAAATTTCAAATTTTTGTACTTCTAACCAAAAATGGCTAGGCTTAGCAGAAAAGAGTAACACAGCTGTCACAAATACACAACTATACCACAAAGAGTATTTCTTTAGTACAAAGAGTCACGACAGTTGTGCAAACTGTGCGTGTGTATAACCTTGTGTTCTTATTTTTATTAAATGTCTCCAACCTGCTCTACTAGCCCATTCATTTGAATTTTTCTCAACAAGAATTGTTTCTTCTTGTTTGTAAAGCATCCAACAGAATGAGATCCCCAAACCTCTTCTGAACACAGGTAACACTAAATTTCTGCGTTAAAAAAAAAACAAAACAGAAAATGCCAGGGTACCACCAGCACACACTCCTAACAGGAAGGACAAAACATTAAGTTTAGTGTAACTGAGACTGCATTAAGTATACGCTTGTTGCAGCTGAGGTGTGGTTTGTGTTGGTTTTTGGTTTTTTTTTTTGTTTGTTTTGTTTTGTTTTTAAGGACAATAACAGACAGCTCATCTGTTCAAATCAGTCTTCCTGCTCCCATTATTCCTAGAAGTTTCGTATCTTCTGAACTTCACTAGCACTTTCCCCTTCACCCCCTCTCTGCCAACTCCAACACCATTCCCCTAGAAGGAATGCACTTTAGAAAAAACTCAGAAAATATACTCAATTGTTGCAAAGAAGCCCTTCTTCAGGACACTAGTTATGCTAGCACTAGGCTAAAGGGAGATGAAGCACGAGTGAGAAGGCAGACCAAGAGATGCAGAATGCTTTTCGTCACTGACATTAACAGTCTATTTGTTCTAACTCCCCAGCAAACTACCATCCCTAGCTCTCCCCACAAACAGCATCTATTTCCAGGCTTTCAAATATTTCTTATATAAACATTTACAAAAAATCTCCACTTTTTTTAAAGCAATAGAGGGGGATGAAATTAGAAAACATTCTACTTAAAAATATATCATCTGTTTTTTATTGCTCTTACAGAAAGATTTTTGAAGGCAGTCATGGATTTTTGAATATCTGGACGATCCGGATGATAATCCTAAAAACAACGGAGAAAACACACATAAAATCTTCGGTTCTAGTAAAATTTAATTAAAAATTTTAGAGGCTTAACTAAAAACAAGTAATTCTGTAAAATGGAAGTTGTAGACCAATCTGCTCTTTTCACAGCCTTCTTATTCTTATATCAAACACTGATGGTCTTGCTTGTATTAAAAATGAAGTCTCACATACAACATTCTTATGCTTAAAATAGAGCCAAGGAAGTTTTACAAGACCTAGTGGATAAGAGATTTTGAAATCCTAATAGGAAAGTGTTTGTTTTAAAGAGTTTTATTTGGCATGTTAGCTTGTCACAAACTAGATGCGTTGCAGACTAGTAGGTTCCATTGTCACTGACTGACAAACCAAATTGTGTGACAAGACAAAGACTCATACACTTTCTATTTCTCTCCCTCCTTCACACTCCAAAAGTCTAACCTATAAAATGCAAAAGTGGAAACGGTAGCTGCTCACACATCTTCCCATATTGGAAAGATTGGTTTTGGACAGTGTTCAGTGAAGTCAACGGGACTACTCCGGTGATGTGTTCGACACGCTGAGGTCCTAAGATGAGAAGCAGTACTCCTTCTACAAGATAAAAGTAGCCTCGAGCAGTACGCTGGAGACACATTCAATGTCAAGTCAACCAAAGACCCTGCAAGACTGTTCTGGCAGTGAAGATTAGCTTCTCGGGCTAGTTTTACTTTAAATGTTTAGATTTTACAGGAAGTTTTACTGCACTAAATTTTAAACCACTGCAGCCCATATTTTAGAAGGCTGACAGAAGGGCAAACAAATGTAATTTTGGGTCCTATCATGTTTGACATGTACCTTTAAAATAATTGTTGTCAAATCATCATTAAGCTGGAACATAAATGCTGATAAGATATACCTCCATGTGCCTTTCAAGTTCTTTGAGTAACGTGGGGTATTTATCCAGACGCATAAAAGGTTTGCTGAGGCCCGTGGTCAGTACAAGGATCCCAGGGCTGTTGGCACCTTTCATCTCCATGAATTCTCCTAGCTCCTCACTGTGTACACAAGATATTTAAGCAAATTAAGATCAAATTACCAAGGCAATTAAAATTACATTGGGTTCTTCACTTCAGTCTTTCACCCGCAATGAATTCTGCCAATAAAACAAGAGGCCAAATAAATAAAAAAGTAATTCAAGTACAATTTAAGTGCTGCCATCAGTTTCTGCATTAAATAAAATACAGGAACAAAGACATTTGCAGATCTGGGGTCCATCCAGGGAACAACAGACATAGGATCAAACCCACCATTCTAGGCAACTGATGCTCAGAGACAGCTCCTAAATGCTACCCCATATCTACGCAAAGATTACAGAATAAAGCCATTTGTGCTATATTTTATTACTCAGCTGTTTATTCTAGTAAAATGACATCTGACCTTACAGGTGGTTTACACAGGTAATACACAAGCATAAATGAGTCAATGGCTTCATATTTATATTTAATCAAACATCGATATTTTTAAGGTGTCAGGCAGTAATGGGAAGACACAGAATGTTTCAGGACCTTTTTCCCTCCCACGCTTACATGTTTAATGACCTTATCTCACACATCCAAGGTGTTACTGCAGAATGGCCAACTAACCAACAGCCATACAAATGGTAGACCGTAGTAGAAATAATTACTGCACAATCTATTTTCAAACGAGTTAGGGTTTTGCTGAGGGTGTACTCACACGACACACTTGTTTGGCCAGCAAAGCTGCTGTAATAAATCCATGCTCTCCAAGTATCATGAACTGCTACTTCCCCTACCCACATGTTTTTTCATATTTGAATCATTGCCAAGAACTGGCCCAGCCCCTCAACTTTTTACATTAACTCAGTTTAAAGCACAGCGCATCCTGGGAATTTCAGCTCACTTTGCTACCAAGGAGACTTAAAATAGCTACATCAACTGCTTCCTCATAAAGCAGACATTTCAGAGGACTATGGTGGAGGACAAGTTTTTCAAGAGTTTAAATGACCCGGAAAAAAACGCCCCCTCTCTGTGGGGAACGGAAGGTACGGCAGCACCTGGCCTGACTTCCAGGCTTCAGAAAATACAAGTTGCAGAAGAACTTGGGATTCTAAAGACAAAATCTAAATAAAGGGAATTCAGAAAGCCACTTATTAAAGATTAACATCTTCTTGCACTCAAGCTGTGTCATTCCAAACATCTGCAGATAGGGTTGCTCATGTTTTCAGCCCTTGTTATAATAAATGAACTAGTTCTCAAAAAAACCCACAACATAAAAAAACACTATTCTCATGTGACTGTTGTGTAAATTCTACTCGAAGATATCCTGAAAGCCCTTGCTTTCTACTGAGTAATAGCATTACGCCCCCATAAGTACTACTAAAAAAATTTTTCCCCTCCCTGGTTATTGGCATAGTCTCATTTTTCAAAGGAAGCCTTAGCCAGCTACCAGATTCAGTACTTTCAGAAAGTACAAAACCAGTGTCAAACATCAAACAGCAATAAAGGAGGAACACTTGTACATTATGGCCACATTAACAAAAAGGGAAGGGCAAGGATCTCCAAACCTAGGGCACAGTGTTTCCACACAGAAAGCTAATCTTGACCTGCTCAATTTCCCTAGGAAACGAACACTGATAGGACACTGCCATAACACACATGCTCAATTACCAGTGAGCCATGCTTTATAAAAGCATTACATGGATTCCGACAAAACAGACCTCCCTACCTCCCCCAAGACACACGCACACTCCTTCCCATTTCAGAACAAGTGACACTTTATTGATGTCATTTGTCCAAATAGATGAAGAGAGCAGAACGAGAACATGAACCGTGACCTTCCCATCCCAAAGTAAGTGCTTTACCCACCATCCCAGCGGGATCTCCCTCCTCCCAGCGGCTAAAGTTTCCCCAAGTTCACAGAAGAGAAGGTACTTTTCCATACACTTTACGCCAATGTTTACTTGTCTTCAGATTAGTTAACTGGTATTTACTTACACTACCTTGCTTAAATACATCAGCACCCTTTCTGAACTGTCAGGTGCAACATAACCTTACGCCACCTCTTTTAGAGCACTCCACCCCCATTCTAACTAGGCCCAGGCACTCCTCAGTGCATGAGTTTGTGCAATTTCTGCTGTACTCAACCGCAGAGTTGAGAAAGCCGCTGAAGGGATTTCCCAACACCTGCTTCGCATTTTAAAGATGCAAAGAGAAGGGCTGGGCACACTTCAGAATGCCCACAACTCCACCAGGCAGACCTTGCTATATCCCTCTTGGGCAACGTGTATCAGCAACTCCAGGCTTCCTACAATCAGCTCATGACACGATCAGGTTTTAGCCAAGATTAAAACCCACTGAAAAACCTCCTACGGTACCTTGCATGAAAAATTATAATAAAGCAACACAGACAAACCTGAGTACTTTTCTAGCTTAACTTTAGATTGAAGAAGTAAAGCTGGCCAACTCTGTATACCTAGAGCTTGAAAACCTACTTTGCCTTACGCCGCCTTAGTCACACAGCCCTTACTCAGCACAAAATCACAGCAACTTCAGAACTTGACAATTGATTCTGGTGGCACCCTAAACAAGACTAAGGATTTTGACTCATGATTTGGTTTTACAGTGTTACCAGCTACTTCTTCATTGGGGATTCAGGCTAATTCACTGAAGCATTAAGCTGCATGGCTATGGTGCAGTGGCACGTCCTCTCCTCCTGACTCGGCTAAAAAGTAGGGAGCTATTTCCAGCAAGGGGATGAGGCGGGCAAATGAAGGTACAGCGCCCAGTTTCCACAGGAAGCTTTACCAAAGCTCACCTGTGAAAGCCCTGCTGCCAGAAGGCACTCAGTGGTTTTAAATTTCAATTCACTGTGTGTATGACACTGATCATGCGCAGGACACTGCTTTTTTTTTGTTTTATCCATTAATTCTCCCTGTAAGCACCCCCACCCATGTCAGCTCATAAAGCTAGATTACATATGGTACTTGATAAGTATCTTCATCTATTTTATTTTAAATGAAAGACATTTGCTGCAAGAACCAACAGGAAATAACCACTTAAACTCATTCTTTGCATTTTGTTTGCTTCAGCCAGACACACAACCCCCACTGCCTAACTTTATCAACGATTTATTCCCTTTCACATTATCTGCTATTCTTCCCCATTTCAAGCGGCACAATCCATAGGCGTACCCATGCAGCTTCTCTTTTCCCCCAGCATAGCAGTATGTTCTACAGGACATGCCAATCACAAATACCACAGACCGCTCAATTTAACATTGTTCTGAACAGGACTAATTTTTGCCTTCAGATTGCAAAGAGGAAAAAAAAACCCTATTCCTATTTACTTCGGCCATCTCCATGCTGCTGGGTGCATACAAATGCATTATATAAATGGTATTTGCTGAGCTATCCACCAACACAATGCTTGCGCTCCCCCCCACCCCCTTTTTTTTTCCTCCATTTAATGCCTCTACAGGAGGAGGAACATTGGTTACCATTTCACCCACATTCACATTTCTAATTTTCATTATCACCGTTCCATTTCTTCCCGACTTTGGCATTATGAAATAAATGTGAGAGAAAACAGGAAAAAACTCGCTGTAGCCTGAATTAAAATCGACTACTTGGAAAGCTGAAATAAACCCCTGACTCTATCTTGTTTTCGCTGTCTACTCCGCAACACCTTTGACTAAACACACTCTGTGGTTACCCAATGTTGCACCAGTTTCCAGACCATTCACTGCTCTAGGACACAAGATACTCCTTTGTTTATCACCTACCACCCTTTTCTTTAATGACAGTGTAGGAACCTATGGAGCAAGTTTAAACCTCAGCTCACTTGAAATGTCCACGAAGTCCTGAAAAACACGCTTAGCAATGGCATCATCAGGAAGCCTTTTACACGGAACAGTGTTAATAGGTGTAATTAAAACTGAATGACGTCGTTTTCCTCCTAACATTCCCAAGAGGACAATGTTTTCTTTCATACACTTCTGTGCTTCCCTCTGACAAGTTCTGACATGCCAGCTTGTTCAAACTCTAGTATGAACACACACACACTCTTTTAATACAACCGTATCGCAAATTTTGTCTGAGCAGTTCCATCGTGCAGACCCCGTTAGCAGTCTACTCACGCTAAACCAACCTGCTACCTCTGCAGCTTCACAGACATAAAATATCTGGCAAAATGGACGTTCCTTTAGCTCAAAGCTTAAAGGAAGCATCCTTCATTTATTCACAAAGGACAAATGCAATATAGAACATAACTGAAAAGTTTAATAAAATATGGGTGGATTAAAACACTGTTTGAATATGACAACAGTTCACAACTGTCTGTTAATTAATAGCTGCTTGGAAGTCAGTGTCATTAGCTTAAGAGCGCAGCTGCTTTGCCAAGGACAATGGCCCTTTCACGTCACAATTGCAACTGATGCCTGCAAGTACCATGCTCTCCTAGGCTATATATGCTAAATAAAACGCCGGCCCACAGCTAAGCAGTACGTTTTTAAAAGAGGTATCATTTAGCTGAACAGGAAAAAACTTCTGAACGGTGAAATCATCAACTTAGTCACAACTGCCTAAATAAGTATCTTTTCAGAACGAGGCAGCTGAGATTTGAATTCACTACTTGCGTCGTTTTACAGACTAGAATGCAGAGAAGCATGTGAAAGTGCTGTGCTTCATTTATCCTGAAATCTCGAGCTGAAGAGTTCTCTTCACTCCAGAGCAGAGTTAGTTCACAGCTTGAGATATATTAAAGGTCACCATGAAAAGTGTCTTTAAGCCCTATTAATATGTTCAAGTCTTTCTTAGTACAGATGCCTCAAAAGTTGCAAATCAGACTAGGGGGAGGGAAGAAAACAAGTTCCGATATTAACAGAAGGAAAAAAAAACCAACAAAAAAAACCCCACCCAAAAGCAGACATTTAAACTTGAGGAAAGCACGCTCAGGAACTAAAACATACATGTTTAAAAACACAACTTACACTTCTGAAGTAGGTCTCTGTTTGTAGTAGATGGAACATGAGCTATCACTGCTGACGGGTCTGAGGACCGCACACAGGCACCGCATTTTGAGAGCGTTGTGGCACAGCTTGCCTCAGCAACCCCTCAACCGCAGCTTTTAATTTCCTAGTGCTAAACTTCCCAGTCAAGCTCCTCTCCCAGGGACTGTTGCTTGGCATATGACATCAGCCTGCACGCTCGCAGGCTCAGGGATGCACCGAAGTGGGGGAGGCACAAAGGGTTTTCTGACTCAAGCTGATCTGTATTCCATGCTCCAGTTACTCTGAGTAATTGTGATGTTTCAGCTCCACAAATTTTATCCAGACTGCTAGGTCTGTGATGCAAGTGTGGAATATGCTTGGGACATGTTATCTAAGAGAAGAAAAGAATCTAGCAAAATTAATGTTTGAACAAGCAAAGATTTGTGAATAGCTTTCTCCCAGCTGAGAACTGGCTCGATACTTGCCACTCGGCAAAATAAATAAAGCAGGCGTATATTACTAATTTTTGGCTGCCTTTTAATCAAATAAAATTTTCTTTTGGAAACATTTTTCTTCCATTTCATTTTAAAAGAAACATGGTGTTGTTTAAACAAAGTAAAAAAGCTTAAAAACCTCCCACCCACTAATTACATACACAATGCTGATTACATTGGGTCTGCACTCTCTATTTCTTCAGAAGAGTTTCGTGTCCACTGATCAGTGGGGCCTGTTAATGACTTTTTTTTTTTTAATTATGTTATCCACCCTTCAGTGAGTTCTATACTCAAGTATCTTTCCTCTTGTCATTTTGGATACAGTCCACACAAAGTCCCAGTCCTAGCTTCTGCCTGCTCTTCTTCTTCTGCTTGAGTTTCTCCTTACACTGAACTTTGTGGCTTGTGATCTTCCCCAGGTAGGTAACATCTGATGTTCCTGGGACTCCTTACTCCACTGCAATTACCCATTTCTGTACTTTGCCTTCAACTGTTTTTTTTTAATTTGAGAGAAATTCATTCTTTCATGCCTTAGGTTGCTCATCCTGTTTCTCCTCTTACTGGAAGGCAAGCATATGTCTACAATAAGAAGCACACACAGCAATCAATGCTACTTTGACTAAACACTATGCTCCCGAGGCTGTACTGCTCTCACCAGCTAGCAAAATTCTCTCCTAAAATTATCGTATTATCATATTGAATCACCTATCCTTGGCCTTGAACTGGGATCCTCAAGCAAAACTATGGGACATTAGAAACAAACCTCATATAATGGAGCCAAAAGGGTATGACTGTTATGGAATAAAGTAAATAAAATAGGGATCGCGTACAGTGGCACTATAGCCACTATGAGAAAGGGGAACAAAGGGAACAAGCTAAGAGGCAGTGGTGGAAACATGCAAAACACTGAGTTCTGCCAGAGCCATCACCCAACTGTACCTAGCAAATTCCACCTCTTCGGCTCTAGCCAGTGGCTTAAGACACGATTACAAGACACGATGACAGACCTAAGGAAAAAGGACTTAATTCTTCAAAATTCTTGATTCATTACACAGAAATAAGTTTAACGCTGGAAAAAAATATGCAACAGTTCTGCAACAATTCCTGAGACAGAAAGTACCTATCAACTTTCAAGACTGTATAAAATTGGAGAAATTATGTTGAATACCAATTCTAACACCTGGATAAAACTTACAGTGCCACATCTGGAACCAAGAAGTGAATCTGTTCTCAAACTTAGTAGTAAGATTTTTGCTGCTGTTGTTGTGATTATCAGAGGCAAATACAACCTCAGAAACATGCAGCTCTGGAACCCAAACTCCTGTTATGGGCCGTATTAGGGTTTTTTCCCATTTCTTCATATTCACATACACTCAGGTCTCTAATGATACTCACTTCAATAGTTTGACTACTAACTATTAACTTAAGGAAATGAAAGACGTCGGCGACTTAGAAGATTTGAACATGAAAAATCTCTTATTCATTAAGCAATATAATTAACCCCCTTCACCTCCAACTATGTATTTATGTAAACACGGACATATATGAACATATATATGCACACACACCCTTATTTTGTACCAGTTGAATAAAAGCCCCCATGTTGCTGCTACATATGATCAAGAAGCAAATGGCAAAGAAGAGAAAGAGGAAACACAGGCTGGCATTAAAAAA
>VYZV01035304.1:107589-124243 GCA_013401275.1 Pandion haliaetus | reverse complement strand
AAAAAAAAAAAAAAAAGAAAAAACCAGTCACATTCCAACTGAATGCCCCTTTTAAATCTCCAGCCCCATCCTAAGTACTGCTATTTAGAATTGACTTCATGAAAATGCTATTCAAAAAAAGAAGCTTTTGACTAGAGGTCCAAAATAATTCTGAGTAAGTTAATATCATCAGGTTTTATACATACACAGTCTTTACCAGGTGTCAACAACATTTTAACAGGTATTACAACACTCCTCAAAGAGCATGCTTGATACCTGAGAAAATGACATATGAAAACCTCATGTGTAATATTCCAAAGCAGATGACTGCTTACAATTTTCATGTTAGTGATCCAACTGGTTATAGAAACCATACAGTTAACGCTTCAAAATGATAGCCAATTTCCTGTAAGTTGTTTTTAGCCAGTGACAGTAAGAATACAGTAATAAAACTAGTAGATTTTATCAAATAAAAAAAAAAAAAACAAAATAGAGGTAAAGTTTCTGAAGTTTCACCTTGAGCAATTATCTAGATTTTTTTCTTTCTTTTTTGTTGGTATGGTTCCCACCAAAAAGCAAGTGAACTTAACAAACTGCAGAAAATACTACTTTTGTGATATAATAATCTGACTTCAAATTATCTGCTGTGTTTTTTTTGTAGAAAGGCCTTCAGAAGCACAGTTAATGCATATGTGTTCAGTTTATAAAGTACACAGAGTTCATGGCAAGAAATAATCTACTGTAGAGAGTAAGAATTCGTGTTCCAAATCAAACTGCTCCAGACTGTTACTTTTTCCTCTCTCTAAAATGCTACTGCATAGCAGAGCTGTTACAAACATGACACTCAAATCCAAGAATTCAGCAAACATCCATTTCTCTGCCATATTTTTGCTGGTATTAAAACACACATAATGCTTTTGGACCCTCTGGTAAAAGTATACCACAAAACCAGCCAATAAATCATCACTGTTTTTTAAAAGTCTTAAACCTCGGTCTTTGACATCTCTGAAAAATTCCAGTTCAATATTAACCTCAGTGTAGTTCTTTCATTATTATTATTATTACAACCATGACTATCCTCAAGCCTCACAGTAATTTCTGCATGAAGGTTTATGAGGGATGCTTTTACACACTAAAAACATCTCAGCTAAATAGACAAGCAGGCAGTTCTGAGTACTTTCCTTTCCTTCATGCCTTCAATCAGTTTGTTATTCCTCTCTCTTCCCCTACCTTTAAAACAATGTAATTAAAAGCTCTCCAGTGTTCTGACAGGAAAAGGTTCAGACTTGCTTAAAGCACCTTCTGATTTCTTCATGGCAGCCATCTCAAGCAGAATTTTTAGTCAAGCCACTTGCTACCTACAGCAATGTTCAACAAAAATGAAGGGCTTAGAATAATAAAATAGGGGTAATTAAAAAAAACAGGATTCACTTCTGTTGACTCAGGCCTGGCAACACAATAGCATTAAAACAGAAAGCTGTTTATCACAACTTCTCTCCCATGATCTATCTCTTACAAATAGTACAATTGCTTTGAACCTACTCCACATCCAACTTACTTAAGTACTCTATGACACTTACATTGACTCCACCAGGACTTGAGATCAAGCTGACTTTACAGACCAGAACCTGAATTTTTCTTAGGACAACCTATGTGCAAAGCAACACTGAGGAGAAGGAATGCTTCTCTTCTCCATCTGCAGAACAAACAGCTCTCCTCCCTCACATTTCTATCACCCTCTCAGATATGGCTATTCCGTGTTTTCCAAGAGTTCTGAAAGTTAGGATACTCCTTCACAAATATCTCCAAATATTAAGAAATGTAGATGATCACTTTGCTATCACTTGCCATCCTCCATCTATAGATAAAATCCCAGATCTCTATACAGAAAGAGCATAAAGGCACGAGCAAACAAAAAAATCTAAGCCTAAAAGTATTAAAACTTCAATATTTTACCATTTACACGAACTGTTACTAAGAAGTAGGCTAACTGAAAGAAAACAAACACTAAGGGGTTTCATCAGGGGATTTTAAACGTATTTTGTCTAGCTGAATTTTAATTCACCATTGCTTCTGACAAAAACCCACCTTCTTTCTGCCTATATTGCAATGTGAATTTACAGCTTGTTTTTTCAAACTGGGGTTGGAACATAGTTACATGCCTACTAACATATGCAATAGTTCATAGTATTTGGTAGCTAGAAGGTTTTTTTTATTTATAATATTACAAGTAAAGCTCACAAATATGCCACATAGCATTGCTGTGTTATGGGTTTGTGTGGCACAGTTTCTTTGGTAGTGGGGGAGGGGGCTGCAGAGGTGGCTCCTGTGAGAAGCTGCTGGAAGCTTCCCTGGCACCAAAAATGTCGGACCCACCTCTGGCCCAGGCCGAGCCCATCAGTGACGGTGGCAGCGCCTCTGGGAGAACAGATTGAAGAAGGGGAACCAGCAGTGTGGGGGGGATTGGCATGTGAGAGGAACCCCTCTGCAGATCCCGAGGTCAGTGAAGAAGGAGGGGGAGGGGGGGCGCCCGAGGAAGCTGATGGCCCTGCAGCCCATGGGGAGATGGCAGGCTGTCCCCCCCCAGCCCAGGGAGGGGAGCGGGGGCCCCCGANGGGGACGAGTGAGGAATCTTCCCCCTGAGGAAAGGAGCGGCAGAGACGATGTGTGGCGAGCTGACTCAACCCCCATCCCCTGTTCCCCTGCGCTGCCGGGGGGAGGAGGGAGAGAACCGGGAATGGAGCTGAGCCGGGAAGGCAGGAGGGTTGGGAGGGAGGTATTCTGAGGTTGGGTTTTACTTCTCAGTATCCTTGTTTTGATTTGATTTGTAGTCAATTAGATTGGTTTTGTTTCTTCCCCAAGTTGAGCCTGTCTTTTGCCCGTGACCATAAGCGGGGAGTGATCCCTCCCAGTCCTTGTCTCGACCCACGAGCCTGCCTTTGGATTTTCTCCTCATCCCAACGTGGCCAGGGGAGGGGGTGGGGGGTGAGCGAGCGGCTTCGTGGTGCTTTGTTACCAGCTGGGCTGAAACCGAAAGCACGACATGCTGTTAAAACAAAATTTGAGTTGTTGGAAAAAGCTAACATTACAGAAAACAATCAATTATTCTCCTCTTTGTTTAGGGAGTGTTAAGAATGTTCAAAATAACTTTACTTTGGTCCATCACAAGAAGACAAAAAAAAAAAAAAAAGGGGGTGGGGTGGGGTGGTGGTGAAGCAAAAAGAACAGATATCCTGCTAGAATTTGTCCTTACGTCTAACCTTCAAGAGAAGATCATGGTTCTGTTCTCCACCATAAGCAAACATAAATAGCCCCAAAGTAACAGCTGCTTCAGCACATGCCAATGAGGAGAATACATAGCAAAAGTTCGTGAAAGCAGACCTCTTTTATCAAATTCTGGCCTCAACACTCTTCCCTCAAGATGATACAGGGCATCTTCTATGCAAATTCAAGGTCTGTCCCAAAGCTTAGCAACCTACATCATGCTAACTCAGCATCATAGTTCTTACACATAGGAAATACTAATTTTCTAAACCTTCTCAACTTTCACACTCCTTTCATATTACCCAAAACTAAGGATATACCATTTTAAAGTTAAGGACATACAAACGTACAGGCTTTTACAGGGCTAAGTTACAATTTGCCAACTGTCTAAAAAGCCTATTGGTAATCATGTCAATTATGCCATAATTTCACAAACTTGTTTTGATCTCAACATTTTTCAATAAAATATGACAATCAGTCCAGTTTGCTTTACATATTCAGAGTCCAGCATGCATTCTTTAAATGACAAGATTCTCTCAAACAGTTGGCAAGACACTGGTTAAAATGACAAGCTGGTCCTGATCACATGGAACAGCTTTGCGTTGTGAGGTTTTTTGTCTTCTTTTAAAATACATACTATTTTTTTTCCCTTGAACAAGCTCTACCATACCAAATGTGTGTCAAAACAGACATCACAGCTTTACAACACAAGTGTATTTTATGCACTTTTTTTGTATCAGACTTAAAAGACTGCAAAGCAAACATACCTGTGTTCTGTGAGAACATTTACTGCTGATGGATGGTTGGCACAGTATGCAAGGTATAAGCTTTTCATTTGTGGCATCAGATTTAGAAAACAACCTCCAACCCTCTGCTGAGCTTCAGGCAACCTAAAAACAGAGTAATAAAGATGAAATTACTGTAATACCAGCCAGACACAGAAATAAATTAAAGTCTGGAGTGTATACTGGGGGATTTTTTGTTTGTTTTTGTTTTGTTGTTGGGGGGTGGGGGGTGGGGTTAATAAAATCCACAAATCGATTTCTATGGTCACTGACCAGCAACCAACACCCTTTTCTTTCTTTACAGCTTCAACCCTGTAACTGTCAGGCCTGATTATGCCACTACAGTACAGGCAGAATATGGTACCTACCTGTAAGATGGTCATTCAGCAAAATTTTTTCAAGCATTAGTCAACCTACCTATCTGTTAGAACAGTTTACTATCCGCTTATATATGCCATGCCAAATCTTAAAAGCAGTATTTCAGCACTTAGACAAAAAATGGATGGAGTAGCAACAGGATTCTCTCCCTCTACCCTACACCAGCAGAGGTGATAGGCTTAAAGTATTCATTAAAAGACGTAAGTACCATATTAAGCTCTGATAGCACAAATAGAAGCCAGTTACAGTGCAGTAAGAGGCTGTTTTTACACAATTGTCACTCATCTTGCTTTTTAACGACCATAAAGCACTTTTATGTTGGTTTGTAACCAGGGCAAGAGTGCTGCTTTACCACCATCAGTACAGAAATACTTTCTGTAACTCATACTTTCTCCATCTTTCACGCTCAAATGCACCACGTTTGCTAAGCAGTGAAGGAAAATATCACAATTCTGTTCAGAAGAGCTTACTTTGTGTAGCATAAAATGGTGCTTAAGTAACAGCAGGCTCAGTGACTTTGGCAAAAAAGATGAGTCAGCAAAGAGGAACAGCGTTTAGAAGAAAGCTTACTCTCACGCAGTCTTGGTGAACCTAATCAGTTTTGATCAGATTTGTCAGAGGAATATACACATTTATTCACATAAATAAGGGAGGACAGGATATGAAAAAAGATAATATGAATAGACATAGTGTATTTTTCAAAAGTTTTTAGCAGAAACTGTCATCTCAAATTGCAGTAAGAAAATAACTGGCATATAAATATCTGAAACCGGCTGTGTGGCACCAGCGTAGAACTGGTAGGATCAGCAGAAAGTATGACTTCTGATTTTGCATCTGTATAAGCAGGGGGGAAAAAGAAAAAGAAAAATGCAACTCTTCCAGTCTTATTCTTACAATCTCCTTAAGTTGCATACTTCAGATGCAAATAAAAGCACACTTACATACTTTTTTAAAATCTAAAATAATTTTCAAGTTAAACACAAACGGATGGGAAGAAGCATATACTCTAACCAGCCATGCTTCCTTACTGCTGCCGTATCACCATTCTTAGAACCACTCAAAAATATCCATGCTAGATTGCTTCCTATGAGAGAAAGAACAAACTGGACAAACAAGTGAACAGTATCGTAAGGGTGTCAGAAGGGATGAGACCCTATTATTTTCTACAGAGCTACTCCCACTTGAAGGACTAAGCCTCTTCAGCAGTAGGTTTTAGGGCCAACAGGCAACTGTATAACCCACGCTGGAAGTTAACCAGAAGATGGGACACTAAGTTTTCATCAGTCCTAGACTACAAGCTTGTCCCTGATACCTTGTCTAAACCCATTGTACAACATGTGCAAGGAGGTGAAATGTTTAATTTCTCCATACATTTCCTCTCCTTGCATAAAGATTGCATCTCCTAACATAAATATGCCGAGTCTTTGCTTCAGCCTGTTTGCAAGATGAAACAAACAGTGGATTTTGTTGTTACTGTTATCATCCATTTAAGCGCTCTTAAAACTAGTATTCCACACTGCTCTAAAGCTAGGCAAGTCCTCAGTAAGTACTCAACAGACATACCATTATGCACAGTCAAAGGGTTTCATGCTAACATTAGTTCCAACAATTCTCTCTGGAAGAAGATTGTTTTTATTTAAAAATACATATTTTTTTTAAAGTCAAGATTTTCTGTAATTGTCCTGAACATGTGCATGAAGTCTCAACATCAGTATTTAGCATAATCCCTCCAAAAAAGTGAGAGATGCTCCAGTGAACTCCAGTAAAGAACTGTTCAGCTTTCCAGGACAGCCTCTCCTACAGGCAGGGGATGTTCCCATCCTGCTCACACACAGTCCTCTTCTCCCACTCCTTAGGTTCGTTCATAGTAATTAAAACTCAAAGTTCATCGCAAGATGATCCCAAGAAATAGTCCTGCAAATTTCAAAACAGTAAGTCGGTCTCCTACTAAGCTGTTCAGTCCCTCTGTATGGTGTGGGAAGACCTACCCAGTATGAAGTCAAAATTGACTGTGCAGGTGATCAGCAGGGAAACACGCTTCCTTATTTGAAGGCAGCGTTCACTATAGACACCCGAAAAATGACAGCTGAATCCCCAGCTAGCATATCATGCCAGATACACTCTGACCACATTATCAGCGCTCCTTACATTAAAGGCTAGGGCCCATATTTTCTTGTCTGCATCTTTATTACTCTTTCAAAAAAAGTTCAAATTCTGAAATCAATGGAGTGGCTGCTTTTGCAGGTATTTAGGGGAAAACCAGGGGCATTCCCCGGCGTACTGAAGGAATGCCATTCTTGGAGCCTTCCAAGCAGCATTCCCTGCCCGGCAGCTGGCTCCCTGTAATACACCTAAGCATGAGCTAGTTAACACATTCTTCGAGTCATAGATGCAGCAAAAGTCTCAAACTCTGAAGACATACTCAAGGCATATAACTCAGGATTAAATAGTAAGAGGCCCCAATAAACAGTTGCTGAAAATGGTTAAATTCCCTTTTCATACTGTAGCACCGGGGGGGAGTGAATTATGGCTGCTTGCACCAAGAGACATCTGTGTCTTCTCAGTCTGCTGTTCTTTTAGCAGAATGAAAGACTGACATTATTCTCTTTTACACGTTGCAGATGCATTGCAACTTTATACTGCACATTCTTTGTTGAATTAGGATAATTAACAGATTTTATGAAGGGGGTTGCAACTCATCCCCCTTTGACTTTTCTCATCCATGCATTAGTTGCAAGTATTCTACTATTTTTAGAGGAACAATTAGTAAGTTATCTGTATCTCCTTTAACTGCTGAAAACCCAACAATTTAATGCCTATCACCACATCATATAAACCTTTTAGTAATTAATGTGTTCAATAAAGAGCATAGTTATTTTACAGTTTATTCTGAAGTTGTCATCCCAATATTCTTCTCATATTTGATACTTCAATTAAAAAAGAATCACACAAATATTTTTACACATATAAATGTTAATAACTTCAGTTACAAAGAAGGCCAAAGACATGATTTAATTTCATTTACAGAATTAAGGGAACCATAACAAAGCCTTTGCTGCTGCACACATGCTAAAGGCATCATCACACAACTACATCTCAGCTACCTAACAGATTATCGGCCGCTTGGAGTTACATCCGACAGCTGTCAGTGTTGTCTCTCCAGACTTAAAATGGGTTCCTGCTGCATGATAATTTGAGAAAAGAAACGATGAAAATACTTTGTTGCCCAATCACGCTTACTTTAAGATTCTGATCAAAACCAGCAATCAGAACTAGATTAAAGCTAGACTGACAGAGTGACATTACAGAATATCTAATTATGTCCTGCATGTTCAGAAGAGGTTTGCCTCAGTTTTGGTGTCAGGGGATATTACAACATTCTGGAAAGGCTGTGGAAACGGTGATGAATCCAGACAAATTTAAACATAGACTAACAGAGGCATGTTTTAAAAGAAAAGTAGGTAACAAAATGTAATCAGCATTGTATGTTTTCTTTTTGCAAAGGGAAGATCAGATGTCCCCAAATTTCACTTGCCTGTGTGGTTACCGTAAGAGTGCCATGCAGCAATCCATAGCATCCCTATATATAGGGATACACAGCTGCAGAACCTGCTACAAACTGGAAACTTTCGGTTATCTGGGTGGCATTTTCTGCTCTTCCCCACCTCCTCCCACAGAAAGATAAACAGCAGAATTTCCTGCCCCCTCTCTCAGGCCTCTTGAAGGAACTGGAGCATCAATGATAAGTTTGCTATGTTTGCAGGAGGTTAGTACAGAGAATGTCTTGAACATAAAAGCCGATAGCAGAGAAGACACAGGACAAGTGAAGGTGTGCAAAAATTATTAGAGGGATAATTGTGATTAATGACTCCAAGGGATGCAGCTTGTGAAGAAACACAAGATTAGATGTTATCTCCGGAGGCTTCACAGTTAACAAGGTTACTGAAATAAGGGGGACACTTCGCAACTTTCTGAGCTACTATGTGCACAAATGGAGGCACTATTCAACTTATTCACAATCCATCAGTCTAATTTTCAAGGCTCCCTTCTCAACCACACCTTTCACTATTTGTCTATTTGCCTTACCTCTCAGACATCAGTTAATATGCATGTTTGTTTCAAGCAACCTGAAGACACTGTATTCAAATTAACTTAACATTGATAGCCTTATTTCTGTTGATACTCACAATAACCAAAAGCAAGGGACAGTACTGGGATAAACCTTTAACAGACTTAATTTGTATCTGCACTCCAAAACCAAATCTGAAACACTCATTAGTGCTGGATTACATTCAAGCGATCTCCCTCTTACACCCTGACCTCCCCCGTCCTTTTTTTTTTTTTTTAAATTCCCATTCTATTCCAGGATCATTCCAGAACATGAAGTATCTGCTTGCACTCAACACAGAACAAGATAAAGAAAAACAACATAGTTACTGTGACTGCAAGAGCAGGGACATGAAGGAAAGAGAAGACAAAACCCAGCTATGGCTGTTACGGGGCAGGGAGGTAAGTCTGTGATACTACCTAAAAGACATCCAGTGCCTTCAACTTGCTACAGAGGAGATTATACCTAAGCGGTCCATGCAGGCTGGTGTCACCAGCCAGCCTGTGTGTTGTGTCCCCCCTCGCCTTACTGAGAAGTACAGCCATAGACTGATAGCTTCTGTTCCCAGGTGAATGGAAGAAATTTTTGGGGGAGCAAGAGACATCTGTTCAATCTCCTGCTACAAAAATACCCAAAGAGCAATACTTCATTTAGAGATCGTTCAGATCAGCCCAGAGATCACCTGACGGACACTCACTTTGTTTGTTCAGAGACCCCTCTGCTGTGTGAGCCACTGCAGAACTCATCTTTGGCACTGGATCGCACACAGATCTGGAAAGACACCTACAGCACTGGACTACTTTGCATCTTCAAGAGATGGGAGCACGGAGTGCTCTTGCTCTGTTTTACTGTCAGAAATCTGCCCTTCTGCAACTAAAGGCTCCGGCAGCGTCTCTCTGCCTTGTCAGTTACAGCTCTTTTCCATCCATCAAAACAAAGTGCACTCGAAGCTGATCAGTCACAAAAAAGTGCTTTTGAAGCAGATCAGCCAGAAGATTCTCACTCGGTGCTAGTTAGACTCGTTTCATATGCCACTTTTGTTCGGTAAATGAAGAAGAGAGGTCACAAAGGTAGAAATAACCCCAAACGAATCTGTCCGATGGTGCTCAGCTTCCAGGCAGGCAGACAAGCAGTGTTCCCAGACCTGTGGCAGATGGAGCAGCCCGCAGGAGTATCCCAGTGACACTGCAAGAGGCCAACCTGGACAAGTTCGACGAGGACAAACCTTTAGCAATGCACCAGAAGAGCTTCAAGGCTGGGGGCAGGGTGGGATGGTGGCACACAACTAAAACCAAACCACATCCAAGCAACTACTTCCCCCAACGCACATGAAGCACCCACTACAGCATCAAGTGTTCTGAAAAAAAAGAGTCCAACATCTAACAACATGATGATTAAACAAGCCAAAGTGGTACAGGCAAGAAGAATGAAAGCAGCAGAAAATTTCTGTCACTGAAGTACATGCCAGGATTTGTTAAAGAGTAAACTCAGATGACAAACTGACTCGAGGGGTGTGGAACTCAAAAACCAGTGAACTCTCACACCCAAGACCAGGAATTTGTCAAGCAAGGTAGGCTGGCAGCACTGCAACTGGCAGGACGTTGGCATTTGGTCACTCTGACATGTCAAGTTAGAAAAAACACCACACCGGATGCTGCAACATGAAGTGCCTGAATGATGGAACTATAAGCTCTCTGCCAAAAATAAAATAAAAAACGGTAAATCTATTTTCAGCCCGGGAGCTACTCTGAGTTTACAGAACAGGTTCACCAGCCAAAAAAACATGGCAAAATGACAAAAAGCAAGGCAGCAGGGCAAGCATTCTTCTACAGGATGGGAATATGATGGATTAGATTCAAAACAGAAGGAAGCTGGACGCTCAAGTCAATACGTTATGATGAAAAACTGAAAATACAACTTGGCATGACACCATATTTATGAAATGAAGGTAACACAAAATATTTGCAGTAACCCTTCAGTAACCCTGGGGCATCACTTCCTCTGCCCACCTACTAGCATCCATTATGTTCCTAATTTATTACACAGCAACGTTTCAGTTAGCAGGAAGAAGCAATAAAGGACATTGTGAGAAGGTGCTCTAATAGGTTTAAATCAAGGAAGGAGTTCTAAATAAGCTTTCTCAGCTTGAAGCTACATTATGACATCACATTAACCTACATACAAAGTCAAAACAAAGCTTGCATTAATATTTGTTTAAAGACATATGCTCTTAGACTCTTGTTTTTAAGACCACCTTAATCGAAAGTTTTAAAAGATGACAGCCTGTTCATGCAAGGTACTTCATTTCCCTAATGCCCGATTCACAGAAACAAAATCATGGTAACAAAAGAATGAGACGACAAAGCGCAGCGACAAGAAAAGAAAGAAAACATTTAAGTATGGGGACAAAGGGTCATTCTCGGGGATTTAGACACTTAACTGATCAAGTCTAACTTGCCAGAAAGAATATCCTTCTCTCTCAAACACAGCATGGAAGAAAAGCCGCTTCAAGAATGCTTCGATTTGACTGCTGAATAGTCATCTGAACTACACCATCCTCCTTTCCATTCTCTCCTAAGTTGTCTAGAGGCAGAAGAGCGGGAGAGAAGCCAGGTGGCAGGAGGACGTGGGATCCAAAGTCAGCAACAGACCCAGACGTACGTCACTGCCTAGTGGAGATGCAGCTATACTTTGTCATGACAAAGCTTCCTCTTCACATGCAGCAGCTCAGAGGAAGAGAGGAGGAAGAGGTCAAAACAAGACACACTGAGCTGATCTAAAGATCACTGCTGCCAAAAGAGGTATCTTCTCCTCCATCCAAGACATTCATTCCTTCTCACAGCCAAGTACTCCCAGTAGACTGAAACTTGCCTAAGCCCTCAGTAGCAACTCAAATTACTAATTTGGCAGAAAACAAGCAAATTTGGATTGGCAAGTTGCTTTAGCTCACCATGTGGTCAGACAAAACCAGAACACAGACAAGGAAAAGGACACAACTGAAGTTAGGAACAGGAACTACACTTTCAGTGGAGTTTCAACACTAGAAAATTGTTAGGACAATTCAAATGAGATATGGTCACATTCTTCCTTACATCCCCAAGTGCTGAAGTACAAGCTGCAAAATATCCAGCTACCACTTCAGCCTAACCTATAGGAGGAGGACAGGTGTCTTCATGCCCTTTTTCCATGCTTTATGCTTCCTATGTGGTACAGCAGAGGCATTGAGGCTTTTTTTTTTTAATTCAGATTGCTCTTTCTGCCTATCCTACATGCCTCTCCCAGCACATTTTGATGACCACCATTGTTCAGGACAGAAGAATACTAAGCACAAGCATTCTCAGACAGTGTCCTTCATCCAAGTCACTTACCTCCCCCTCCACTGTTCCATCACAACGTAAGCTCCCTTCATTCTTTCTCTCACTTTAAGAGAAGACTTAAAATTCACGCCTCCAAAACAAAAAACACCACTTCCTCTACCACCTCCCCACTGGTATGCAATTGCATCATGGAAATTCATAAATTGTTTTCAAACTACATCAAAATTCCTACCTCTGCAATTGCATCCTAGGGCCAATATCTATCTGCGCAAGCAATCAATGCATTATCCCAACATTACTGTACTGCTGTAGGAACTATCCTCAAAGTAAGAGGAACAAAAATTACGTCAAACATACACAAGTAAAATAAAAAATATTTGCTTGTTAGATTTTACAGTATCTGGTATGCATAGTACTTACTTGGTGCATTCTTCTAAAGACTGTACAAGCATTTGCTGGAAAGAACTTATTTCTTCCAGGTTTCCCATTAAGTATGAAGTATTTGCCGAGTTTAACCTGGAGCCAAAGTAAATAAAAGGTGTTTAGGTTTGCAGTTACTGACTAATTGTGCTTTAATAAAACCTACAACCTTAAAAGAAAATATTTACTGGTTCTTAGATCAAGGACTAGACTGGTTTATTCAGCAAGCAAACTGAATACAAGCAAGCCCTGCCTAAAAAAATCTTATAGTCCACACAAGAAAATGCACATTGACATTGAAATTTTGACCATGTAAACCCTCCCCAATACACAAGAGATCTCAAACTTGATTAAAAAAAAACAAAAAAAAAAAAAAAAACCACCAAACAAAAACACCACCAGCAACAAAAACAAACTCACATACTTTTCACTGGCTTGTAATGGTCGCAGGTAGTTTGAAAGCATTGTTTGTAGCTCCTTAGCATATTCATTTTCTGTTTCTAATATATTTTGTAGCACCTGCAATAAATGACAGTTGCTAATTGGTATTTTTTAAGAGATACTTCAAAATCTTCAAATAAATACCACTTTTAAAGCATACTAAAATTTACTTAGTTCTCCTGTTGCTAACATCAGTGTTCCTACATGAAAAATATTCAGCAAGAAAGCACTGAATACTATAAATCTACGAAATTCACAGGCAAAAAAACCCACCACACGCACACACGATGAGCCATCCTTTAGCCATACACCACTTTTTTTTGTATGCTAACAGGGATTTCACTACACTTAAAACATTTACTGTGAAATTTGAGAGCTACACAGAGTATTTTTCCAAAGTTAGGAGTAATTACTCTTCCTATGTGCTTCAGAACAGCCAAAGATCATCAGAGGTTGGTAAAGCACAATAGAAGTTGTAAGAGAAATGAACAGTTAGTGACATTTTTTCAGTCTCAATTACAAAACGTTACAACTAATTTTGCTATCAAAGTGTTTACTTATTCAGATGTGCTGTTCTATCTAGAAGGTCTAAAGGTCTAAATATTAACAGATTTCTAAATATCAAGTAATTGCCAACTTTTCTTAGCAATATGATTAGCATTATTGCATTATTTGTAAATGAGGCTGCCTAACCTTCCACTGGGAGTGCAATAATATACACGACCATGAGAAAATTACAACAGATTCTGATGCAAAGCCAAGAGTTTACGAAATACAGCACACACTTGTCTTTTGGCTGAATATAAATCAAGCAACTGGAATATCCCCAAACATGTACAAGAAAACATTTTACTGAGCCGTCTCCCGGGAGCCTGCTTTAGGATATCCTCCAATATATTCACACCAAGTTCTACTGTGCTTCTAGCCAGCAAATTACTTTTTGCCTCCAAAAAAGTTAATGATTTAGTAAGAGACTCATCAGAATTAAATGTAGTTCAAGGAACACAACTGAGCTTTGAAAACTTTTTGCTATTCACTGGTCATAAGCCACACCACAAACCTTCTCATTTTGCTACATGCCATATTTGTCAAGCCTACAGTAGTATCTCATTTCAGCATTTATAGTAATGACTGTAATTGAGTGCATTATTCACTGTTGTAGTCAATACTCTTTCTCAGGAAATAAAAAAAGCCATTCATTCCTAAATGCAAACCTGATGAAATAACTTTAAATAGTTCAGTATGTCAATGAAGAATTCACTGTTCCTTTCATTGGTGTCATTGATTCTGCTTATTCCTTGAATGCTTCTATTCATGTGGAGAGAGGGAGAGAGACCACTTTTCAGTTCATTCTTTTGCTGGAAATCGGAATCCTGAACTGAAGATTAAAATGTCTCCATTCTCTGCTAAACACTATGACAGAAGAACGTCACAGGGAGAGTTATGGCTACAAACTAGGAAACTACAGCACAAAGTACAATATGGGCACACAAATTTTAAAAAAAAGCTAAGGTTTTCTTGACCATTTAGAAGAAGGAAAAAAAAAGAAAGAAAATAATTTCCATTGATCATAGCACTAATTAAACCCCATATTCTCTTACACATATATAAAACAAAGTTAGTTGTTAAAATGGAAATATAAAAGTACTTGGCATCCATGACGTTCAAAACTAAATGCAAGACCAATCTTTTCCAATATGGTTTTTCCTACAAAAATCTCCCAGCCCAAAGTCATTACACAGCCATTAGTAGGGAAAAGGAGACTGAAAGCCACGGACAAAACCATGGTGTCCTGATGAAGCACTGAACAGCATTAAAAGATAAAAATCAACCAGTTCACTGGAGATCTTGAAAGGCTGCACCACTGCTCCACTTTTTGTTAAAGAGTATTTCCATTCTTTGCTATGAACAGCTGTCGGAAAAGCTTGAAATAAAACTAGTTTCATGTTGGACACCACTCCATTATTTTCCTGTGCTCGTTTGGATTTTTATTTGAGGATTTTCTCTGCAATACAGAGAATATAGGATTGGAGGAAAAACACTTAAAGGAGAAAAAAAAGAACAGGAAAGCTTAAAAACTAGAGTTAGCAACCTGATAAATTACTGGAAAAAAAGAAAATAAATGCAACTGTAAACAAAACTATGCTACAGAACCTATGCAGAGTACTAGACACACTTATACTGCTTTATGTTATTCTAGTAGTTCAGTGTTACACAACACTTAGATATACGCATAGTTTTAAACACTTCCCAAAACACATTAAATCTATTTGCCTTTTTTTTTTTTTTACAAGTACAGTTTCTACCGCATACAACATTCTTTTACTTTGAATATCTTTTAAAAAGAATAATCTTTTTGCTCACATAGGTCTAAAACAACAGTTATGTGAAATCTCACATCCTTCCAGCTTGACTTACCTACCTCACCGAGAAGCTATGAGGATTAAATGCTTGGACAGTGCTTTGAAGCGTTAAGCAGCCAGTATCGCAACTCAGTTTTTTGGCACCAGAGCACCCTTATATTTCTCACATCCACATCTCGCCCGCATGCTCTAATAATCACCTTTCTTCCCTTTCCTGCTTTCTGCGCGTTCTGGCTGCTGCAAGACCCCATGAGACCTCGAAGACCTTGTTTCCACAACTCCACCACAACATTTGCACAGATAAGACCGGGTACCAAAAGAGCAGCATTGAAGTGGCAGCTTTTGCAATCTGTAACGCTGATGAATGGCAGGCACAGACAACTGAGCTCATACAGCACAAGCTCTCTCAATCACACAGCATGGAAAATTCAAGCATGGTTAACAATTCTGTCACACAAAACCCCAGCCATGTCCCTAAGGCAAAAACTACCACCCAAAAATGGATTTAAAATGACGTACGTGAAGCTGATAGCCTTCTAAATCAGAGGGAGGAAAGGCAGATTTCACAGCTATGCTTGGGCATGATCCTGTAGCACATTCCCATTTTATGGCAGTAGTATGGCACTCAACTGAAGTATCACGTACTTCAGCAAAATGATGATCAATGTCTAATTTTCCTGGATCAGGAGAATCTGAGAGATGAACCCCTTAAAACAGGCCCTCGAGAGGTGCAATGTTTTCATTGAATACACCACACAAGTGTACCGTATCTCAAGGGTCCTCAAAAACTTTTATGAACTACAGTAAACACAAACTCTTGACCCAACTTCAGAAGTGTGGCCTCAAAAGGAGTGCTTATGTTCCACCACTTCTCAAACACTTAAATGAAAAATGAGGTCATCCAAATACTCATGCTAGGAAGAAATGTGCCCATTTCTTTACCTGCTTTTAAAACAGCTACTTGATCTCAAGGCAATTGTCCTGTCAGTGGAGATAACCAAATTTTATTTTGGACACAAAGTATTAAATTCTCAAGGGATCTCAAGTAAAAATAAAACTCAAGAGTAACACCTGCTCTATCTTCAGGGAATAACCTGCAATAATATGCACACTTTTCAGTAACAGGTTACTAAATTACTTCTACATGAAGAATGCTTTGTGCTTGATCACGAGTCTGGTTCACGTTACACACTGCTGTAGACTTGTACCATTTTATGGAGGACAAGACCTTGTAGCACTAGTCATCCTCTGCTAACCTGCATTCCCGAGCCAGGAAAATGTAAGCATAAACCAAATGGGCTCTGTCTTCTCAGCAACACCTAGTGCAAGATGCAGCTAATAAAGCACACTGAGACTAGAAGGTATGTGACTTGTGTTATGAACTTCAGACGGAGCTCTGTGAATCCGTAAAAATAAAGAACACATTTACAAGGGGGTGAAGAACAGAGGAACGCAGTGAAAGCAGTCTCCTCTTTACATGAAGCACCTTTCCCTTAGCCTGTCCCAGCCCTTCTCGCAGAAAGGGAGATTAGCAGAGCCTCTCCTACCACTTTCTGAACTTCCTCTGAACTGCCTTTGATTTTTTTTTTGTCCTCGGTC
>VYZV01035304.1:58267-94271 GCA_013401275.1 Pandion haliaetus | reverse complement strand
GATAAAAAAAGAGGGTTGGGGGCTTTTTTTTTTTTTTTTTTTTCCCCTCTAACAGATCAGGTTGGAAGGTTCCACACCCGAATGTGCAAGTCTCCATGGCCTGCCAATGGAGAAGTACAGTGTTCTTCCACAAAACCTACAAAACAGTTATGCAATTTATCTTGAATAAGTACTCACAAATCATTTGCTTCAAGATTAGCAAAGCTGCAAGTCTGCAGCACGTCAGACTTGCAGCTGTCCATATATATATATATATATGTGTGTGTATATATATATATATATATATATAAGTTCATCCCCTACCAGAGATGTGAAGGCACATTATTGCTCTATTGTAACACCTGAATGTTAATAGCTACTCTTAAGAAGTCTTTCAAATTAGTGATGTTCAAATTCAGCATATTGTTCTTGGATGTCAATTTTGAGTATCTGCATCATTCAAGCATTTCATGAGAGTTAGGACAAACTTTTATGCTAAAAAAGGCTAAACGCTTGGACAGCTTTAAATAGTCCAAATACAGTCCATTGCACTGGAACTGAGAGAAGTGGACTATAAATCATGCCTCTGTCTCTATCATAAGTAAGGATCAATACCTGTATATCTAAAAGTAACTTGGTACGAAAATGACTGTGTAAGCAATCCTAGTCAGCTATCCAGGTAGCAGAATTTCACCTACATGTTGTCTATATAGTTGAGATTATTAAGAGATGTACTGCATCATGTCACTGGGATCTTGTAACACGTCAGCTTAATTCATATCCACAGCAATCATGTTACTGTGAATTTCATAATTGGACTTTTAGTGGCTGAGAAACTGTAGGAAAATGAGGGGAAACGCAACTTTGAAAACAAGCAGAAAGCCCCAAGATACTGGAAGCCACACTGTTCAACAATTAGATCGGCACATTTTCAAACAGGTGCCTCTGCCTTAGTCCTCTGCTTGTACATCATGTGCTTTCATCCACTACGACTGCTCAACAAGAGAAAAAGTTTTGCCTTACCAAACGGTAAAAAGCCACAAAATAAGCAGCAACATTGCACAGTGACATCAACTGCAGTCCCTTTACTCTGCCAGGATGGCTCTCGAGTAGAGGAAACCAAGTACAAATGCGGTGAGAACAGTTCCAAACTGATCATCTACAGCAGCAAAACCAAACTAAGAATTTCCCAGGTTTGGCCACTAGCTCTCTTTCTCTGCTTCTTGCACTACTCTGCCCCTTTGCAACTTTCTGCAGAGCTGCTCAGATCACCAAAGTGAGAAATACTTAAAACTCTGATTACTTCAGTAACTGTGGGACAGCAGCTAGTCCCACAAACAGTTGCATCAGCAAAACTGAGTGGGCTGTGAACAGCGGAGCGGGAGCTGGAATTAGTGGCCTAGGGCAAGAACTTGCACAGGCTCTGCTACCAGAGAAAACATATCTAACCACACCTAAGAAAGCTTAAGCAGAGCACTGTTTCCAGTTTCACATCGCTATCATCACATAGTTCAAAACAGCCTCCTTCAAGCATGGAAAAAGCAGTTTACAGTAGGGATCTGAACCCTCCTTGCAAACCTTTCGGTCACCTTTCATCACCGTTAGTTTCGATACAGTACACCATCCTGAATTGGGTTGTACTGTAAAACAACTGCCCATACCACTGGGTTACCTGGAGGCTAGTTGAAGGATTCACCTTGAAACGCAACAGAAAACAGGAATAACTACCAATACTGCCAACATTAAAAGTACCACCTTAGCTGAGGTTTGAGTATCTTTCAATCATCATCCCTAAACTCAGACATGGAGAAAATGAGATTTTTGCCTTTGGAAAAGCAAGTCCTTACACCAAACAGAAATAAATAAATCCAGGAACATACTGTGTATGCAGACAACATGGAGTGGTAAGTGAGGAAAAAAATAATTAGAAGTTCACAGAAAGCTGCATGTATTTTGGAACATCGTAAGATAAGCTGCAAAAATAGAACGTCAGAGGCTTGAAATACAGAGGTAAAAAACAGCAGTTACTTTGCTACACTACTGTTTACTTATAAATCTCATCAAAACAAAAAAATAAGTAAAAAAAAAAAAAAATTAAAAAAAAAAATCACACCACAGCATGTTTCCTTTCTTCTAGAACTTACCAAACTCCGATACTGCCCCTGAAAGAGTTTTGAAGTTCTACTGTGTAAAGACTGGGATCCCAGAGAATCAAAAGATTTTATCCGATGAGATGAGGGACGTGCGCATACAGAGTCACTGCCCAGCCCTATATCTGCAGGAGGGGGGAAGGAAAAAAAGTAAATGTTAGAATTTGAGAAATCTGCATATAACTTCTGCTTACCTCTAAAACTCACGTGCTTAATGCATATTCGATGTATCTGCGTTGCTCAATAATTAAACATTAAAAAAATTTATAGCAATAAATAATCTGAAATCCTGAGACACTGGCAGTTTCTTCCCCCCACAGACAGGAAAACGATTTGAGCTGTTTAGGAAGAGGAGGGCTAGGGTAGTATTTCTCCATTCCTACTCACTACCAGTCTATTTAAAGGTAATTAACCAGCATCGTTTTAGCTAGTGGCCAAGAATTTCGAATGCATAGAACTTGCTTGAAGTAAAGCCAGCCACATCTGTTTCTTAGCTCTTCCCTCCGCCATCTCCTTTTCAATTAAAACATTCCTTCCACTGTCTTTTTTTCCTGCGTTCCTTTGTCTCATCCCTTTTTTGCCAACTAAGCTATTTCTTCTTCTTTGGAGGGAGAGGGAAGGATAGGAGGAGTAGAAAGGAAGAAAGCGAAAGCTGCTTGTTCAAAAAACCACCACCCTCCCAAAACCTCTCCCCTCTCTCACGTGTCTCTACCCCGAGAAGCACACCCATCGGAGCTGTTCATCCCAAGGGCAGCGTTACGTGCTCTCAGGGTCCCTGCGGGCTAGGAAGCATCAAGGGAGCGGCAGGGCAGGGCTCATCCCACCGCCCCAGCCAGGAGCGGGGCAGCTGGGGCACCGGGGCAGCCCCAGCCCCGGACACCGGGCACCTGCCTGCGGGCGGGATGTGGGGTGTCCTCATGCGGACTAGCAGGCCGCGGCCAGGCAGGGGCCCGGCTGCACCGACAGCGGCTCCCAGGCACCGGGGTCAGTGCTGGCCGCAGCCTCTCCCAGCGTTCCAGTAGGACAGGGCTGGCTCCTGGCTGCGCCAGCTCCCCGGTCCCCGCAGCCAAACCCCCAGGAGGGGCACGCTGCCAGGGCCCTCGCGCAGGTGACGTGGTACAGCAGGCAAACGTTGCTCCTTCACACGAGTATGGCAAGTCATTCCTTTTCCTCACGTTTTCCCCGTGTACCAGGAAATCATTGTGAGCGTCTGAGCTTCAAGGAGCCCCGAAAGCAATGCAGTACTTTGTGTTCCAAACTTCAACCTTTTCACTAGGCCACACAAGCCTCCCAACTGCTCTCCTGGGTTTTATGCTTCTGTTACTCTCTTTACTAGTAGTCTGCTTTGCTTCCAACACTTGACCTCCACATCAGAGGTACATGCACACAACTACAGTCTCCTATTAGTTACTTTCAGACTAATGCAGACCGTGACTATGCAAATCCAAGTTATTTTTGGTCCAAGGGCAATGACACATACAGGCTCAGTTCCATAAGGAGACTGGTGAACAAGGCGTATCTGCTGTTCCACGTCAAACCTGAAGGGACAACTCGATTCATCTTAACTGCACAGCCTTTCAAGTTCAGTGTCCAACAGCAGCTGAGATGCAGGAGGAGGGAAAGGGTTTGAGACTGACAACTAGCACAGAAGTGTTGACAAAGGATGCTCCAAGTCCACAGTGACTGAGCAGAAAACACCTTCCTCAGGTGCATCTTTTCAAGTGAGTCATTGTTATCCTCTGAAAAATCATTATCCTTCAAAAAACCAACCTATAAATATACACTACCTAGTCCAATAGTGCAATAAGAATTACTCATATGAAGTTGCATGTTTTGTATGGACAGTATCATTACACATTGAAGTCACAAAAGAGATCACACTTTGTGAACCTGCTTTCCTAAACACATTTAAAGGCCACTGTATTTATATAAACACTGATTATTATAGTCCATTAGAGAAAGGACATACGTCTTTGTTTTCACAGACTGCCAGGAGAGAAATGGGACTAGACCATGGGCTTCGTTTGGAAATCATAACTTTATGGCTAATTCTAATGCTCCCAAAAACTTGAAGTTGCCGTAACCATCAGTAACTAATAGAACTTAAGGATTAAAAGTAACCTGAAACATCTCCATGTCCAGTTTGCTGCTTCCTAACTGCAGTCAAGTAGAAGAATGGACACGCCACCAAATCTAGCATTATACCTTGGCACAGTTCACCCAGGAAAACAGCATCAGGTTGACTCACGGCAGCGTGTTCCAGCCTCTGGACAACCCTAAAACACACTACCTAGAATTTGTTTTAAGTGTGGCCTGATTCCTGAAATTTTCTATTGCACAACAGCAGAGCTAATATACCAACACAAGAGCACCTTTTGAGGCTTGAATTAGAAACTGCATGTGCTTGAGCTGAAAAGAAAGAAAATTATTACAAACAAACCACATGCAAATTGCAAGTATTTTTACCAATAATATCTGAATACTTTTAAATCAATTGGAATTTTTGATATATCTAAAAGGCTTGCAGATGCCATGTATCCATTAAAGCTTCCATTAAAATACCAAATAAACATGATCAATGAATTTCTCAATGGGATTATTGCCAGAAAAAATTCAACTCTGCTGCTAAAAACTCAAGAATGTTGAGTGGCAACAGAATGCGCATGTTTGACTAATATTAATTCCGTAATTTTCTCTGAAGCTTCACTCTACCATCCATCCAAAGATTTCCAGGGTTTGTAACACCCTTTCTTCTTCTCTACCACTACCTCAACTTCCCTATACCAGTTTCTCTCCCCTCATCTGTCTACAAACAACAACTTCATCCCACACCCCCTGAAGTTAAGAATTTAATGGAGTGTGTATCCATAGCAGCCTTTCATCAGTCTTCATGCTCATTACTTACACTCCTTCCATTGCAGAAAGGCCCATCTCAGAAGAACCTGTGTATACCTGAAATTCTTGCAGACCCAGATGGGGATCTGAAAGCCATCTTCCAACACTAGCGTAGGGAGAGAGAGTCTAGAACGCCTTCTACACAGTCACCCAATTCAAGAACATTGTTTGGAAGAACAGTTGGCCAGGAAGACTTATCAGCTCTGCTTGCTCCCAGGAATGAGGCAACACCACAGTTTGCATGGGGTTTTGATTTTGGTTTCCATACCACTACCACTTGCCCCCCCCCCCCAAGAAAGGGATCAGGAAAGGGACCCGGCCTAAGCCAGCTGCAATTGTGGCTTTTTGATGTGGGTATTAATCTATCGATGTCTGGACCAAACAGCCGCATTTTTTCTCCCCTTTCAATACAGCTATGGTCAGTGTACAGCAGCTTTAAAGATGTACTGAAATGGTCTACATTTGCACTTGCAGCTAAGATGAAAGGCATTATCTTCAACTGGTGTAAGTAGCTTCAAAGAAGTCAATGGTATAACTCCATGACCACTCATTAGAACTAAGAATTTGGTTGTAAAACCCACTCCTAAGGGGTGTTTTCTGATGCAAGGAAAAAAAAAAAGCCACAAAAAAATTCTCTGTTGTAATGGACCAAAGGAGTCTTATAAAAGTGACAAGACACTTACCATACTACTATTAAATGAAAGAACACTGATCCACCACTGACTTTTCTATCAGCTTCCTTTTCCTCCTCACATAAAAATTGACAAGTATGGTCCATTTTTAAATACGCTCTTTCTCTCACCAGACTCTAACCTGATGACCATTACTAGAACTTGCTGCTGACAGTGTAAAGCCCCAGCATGGAGCAGGAAGAAGCCAGAAATGTTAACATTGGTGGCACTTCCTTCATTGTCCTTTGGTCCACTTGGTATCATTTAGCCCAGTCTCACCCTACAGTGAAGCACGGACACCTCTCACCTGTGTGCTATTTCTACAGCTCCTCTCCCTCCCACCGAAGAACCTGAGGTGGGTGGTTTGTGACTTCTAGCTGCTACCTAAATGAAACACACGTGGCTTAAGGGAACAAAGATGTTAGCTATCCTTTTGTTATTGTCTAGAAAGGATGGTGCTGGGGAATGGAGAGTGGGGAGGGAATGACAAAAACCTTGACAAAATTGTTCAAACATGGGAATGACAAGAGTAGAGCAAAAGTCAACTTTAGTGTTTCAAACGGGGGCGGGGGGAACCGAACCAATAAAACCCAGGCCCTTTTTCTAAGAATTCCTGCCAGCTAAAAGGCTCAGTCTTAGCTCCAAAGCTAAGCTGCAGAGCTTCCTTCTACAGAAGAGAAGACTAGAGAACCCAGAGAGGCCACTGCCAAAGTCTTAACAACATGAACTGCAACAAGAACTCTTCTAAACACTGAGCATGTTCATTTTATCATGTGCACAGGAACAGGTATAAATATACACTGATGCGAGTTGAAGGTAATTGTAAGCGAGCACCAAGACAGAGCAGAGTCTACTCACCTGCAGTCACCTTATTTAAAGCCACGAGAGAGCTGAGAACTTTGCTGAAATTTTGTCCCTGATACAGGTCATTTGCATCAAAAGTCTGAAAACAAAAGAACATGCAGTAAGTCGTAGAAACAAACTTTTAAACTAAGCATTTCTATGCTATCGTGCAAACCATGACTGTAGAAGCTATTGCCTGATAAAGGTATCAGTCTTTCAGTGGCTGTTATGGACCAGTAGAATGGTGGGGATCCCCCCCCACTTTTTTATTAATGAAAAAACCCAACTCATTTTTAAATAGAGATAGAATATACAAACAGCTGCATCTGAGAACAACTGAAGAACATATAAGCTAAAAATATCAAGTGTCATTTAAATTACAGGAAAGTTGAATAAAAGATAATTATCAGAAGAGAGAAGCTTTCCTCAGACATTTTGGCCAAAGAAGTTACTGGGTACCATTACTCTTTGCATACTCTTCTTTTTCTGTGGCAGCTCACAGGCACTGTACCTTATTATTTATAAAGTACTTTTAAAATTACTACAAATACTTTAATAACAACAATGTACATCCTATAGAGATGTATTGTCCTTATTCTACAAGACACACGAGGAAAGCAGCATTCCTGAAAATTAATGAATTTTACAAAGAGTGAAGTTGCTGGATAAATGGTTAGATGGAAAATAAGGTTTGGGAAGGGGAGGGATGAAAGCTGAGGGTTATTTTATTTTTATTTTTTAACTGTGGGAAAGAGTTCCAAACCTCAAACTATCTTGTAGAAAACACTCCAGTAACTTTCAAGCACTGGGTGATGACATTAAACATCTGGATTTTCAGGGGGGAAAGAGGACATTNCAAAAAAAAAAAAAAAAAAAAAAGAGGAAAGAGACCCATAATATTTGCCTGAGGTAATGGAAACACTCATCCAAAGTCTCATGAAAATAGCTCTCACAATAGATTCTGCATAGGTCGAAAGGAGTCACAGTACTCCCTTGTACAAGACTAAAAAGAGGACAATAAAAGACAGCTATCACAGTTGTTCCAACTGATTGAAGAAACAGAAAGAGATTTAGTTTCCCACAGCATAGCAGTTTTCATCTGAAAAGTCAACAAAAACCTGTTTATTTTCCTGACAACAGACCCATCCCACAGGCACTATCAGAAAGTCTGTACCCCAGAAAGCAGTCTTCAGAGGCAGGAGAGGAAAATCCCATATTCCCAGGGGAGAAGAGAGAAAGGGACAAAGGAAAGCTAGTTGAACCCGAGAGAAGTGAAAATTTTCATGAAAGTTTTCATGAAAGCTACCTGAAGTAACCACAGAAGGGGCTGCCAGATCAGTTGTGACTGGTTATGCGATATACTGACAAAGGTAGAACAAATTTAGGAAACATTTAATGACAGTATCATTCAGCAAGGAAAAAAATCTCCCAGAGCATTTACAGTATTTAAGGAACTTGCATATGTTAACATGCACATTTTTCCCCATCAGACTGAGGATCATCACCTCTGCTCCCAGCCAGCAGATCTACCTCGCCTGTTCAGGTGCTGACATCTCTCAAGCTCAGGCAGCGTGTATACAGCTCAGAAGAGCAATGCCACAAAACAGATGCAGAATCAAGCAGAGGCAAACACTAACATACTCCAAGCAGTTACCACTCATAAAATAAGTCAAGTAAGTATTTCATCAAGTCTCACTGGGCTACAGATAATTTAAACACTAGTCTTATTTATTTGAAGCTGTAAGGAATAAGGAGAGGGACCAGGGAGTTGCCTAGATGTGAATTTTGCAGGGTTTTTCCTGAAACATGAGGAAGTATTTAAAGACTACGTACACAAAAAAGACATTAAGCAAATAAGAAATAATCCGATTTTACAAAAAGAATAAAGATATGTCAAGTTTTACTAATAGCATAATTTATTATAAATAGAGATGAGAAAAGACACCAATAAGGTGACAGCAGAATATACAGAACCTGGCTTAAACGCAAAACCAGACTGGAGGTCAGCCTAACCACTGCTCAAATTGGGGAAAAAAATTCAAGCTGTTATGGAACAAGAAAGCATCAGGAGTGTAAAATTTTCATTGCTAGCTACACGCTTACTGTGGTAGCTTTTAAACAAGCAAACTAAAAGTACAAACTGAATCACAAAACAATGGTCCTGATCCTAAAAAAAGGAAATACATGAGACACACATGCTTGTGCGGACACCAGTACTGGATCAGAAAGGTACTACAGGGGAGAGAGAGAGCTATTAAAAAAAAGAATGTTTAAGAAAAAGGTTATAAACTATAGCTTAAACTTACAAAAACTTAAAAAAAGATCCTAAATCCATTTTAAGCTCACCTTCATTCTGGATTCTGATAAAGCCAAGAGCTCTCCAAAGTCAGGCTAACTGGAGAACAACAGGATGCGAGGAAGCCTCGTTTCCTGCTATGCAGAGACTATAGGGGATACCGAGAACGATTTCATTGGATCATCGCAACACGTATAGTGCCACAAAAAAAGCCTGTATCCAGGACACGCATCCAGTCTGCTACTTCACAGGAAACAACACAATGGGAGGATACGAGAAACATTCGCTTCCTTGCGATTTTACATAAAGCAATTCTGACGGGAATCCACCCTCAGCACGCTCACGGCCGGCAAGTTCAATAGTAGCATTTGATAAAGGGGGAGGGGGACAAAAAAGCTTAGGTGCTCTAAAGTTTTGACGCTAATTCATTATGTACTCAACTACTTGACTATAAAAAGGTTGCTTCAAAAAACCAAACCAGAACAAAAAAGCCCGACAAACCCACACAACAAAAAACCCCACCAAACACTCACACCCTTCTATCTCAGTGGAGGCTTGCTCATTTCACAACATATTTGAAAACTCTGACATGATCAAAATGCTTTAAGAGGATCTTCCATAGGATTGCCAGAGAAAACAGTCTGCTCCAGGTTTTCAAGAGAAGTCCGACTTGCACGTGGACTACAGTCTTCATTCTGGTATTTATGGACACATCAGCTGTGAGAACTGACTCTTTAAAACACCGTATCTTGATGCGAGAAATTCATTCAGTAACTTCCCTATTCAGTGTCACTGGATGACAAACATCCCCCCATACAACACCCCCAATTCTGCATCTGCAAGAATCAAAGCTGAATTTTGAGATCCAAGTATCGAGCAAAGTTATTTTTATATTGCAAACTATTACCAAATAACAAGGTCTGCATGCTAAATTACCTTCTATAATACTAGCATAAGCCACTTTTCAAATCATGTCAGAAGCACGTGAATTCAAACTTGCACATGCTTACAGCTCTTAAAACCTAAGAATGCAAACACTTAGAAAGGTATTACCTTGGAAATACTGAGATTTGTCTTTTAAACATTATGTGACAGGCATATATAGACATGAAACAAGGCTTCATGGGAAAATATTGCCAATATGCCCTTGCTTTCCAGGCAAACATCTTTAACTTTGCAGAGACTCCTCCTGTGATGAAGTTTACCCCCTTGTTCATCCAATCCTTATCTTCCACCAAGACAGATAAAACAATAGTCAGGATGCAAGTATAAAATAGTCATGAGTCACATCAGATGAGGACCCAGCCAAGCCAAATCTTTTGAACAAACTATTTAAACAACATACCTTTGTTTTTAAATTCCAGCACCCTATTAAATAAAGACAGACCAGGACTGCATTAGGAGCCTTACACTAGAGAAACTTTGCAATTCATAAATAGTTAGCTGGGAACCAATGAACTTCAAGCTTAGGAGACTCATCCCTGTATGCCTGTTATTATCTGCCTGTTTTCCTGGTTTTTAACATCTTTCTCACATTCTTCTGTTCTCTCCTGGATTTCAACATCTGACACATCAATATCCCAGGCAGATACTGTACTCTAGAAGCAGACCAGACCAAACTGCCTAATAACAAGGGGTCTGATGTGATCTTATGTGACACTACGCATACTCTTAAGAGCACGCTGGCCCGTTCAGTCACAGGACACTGACTGGCAAAGCCTGCTTGCTTGCCTACCCTGACCCACAGATTCTGGCTTCCCTTTCCACACCCCCCACCAATTCCAAATATACAAGCCTGGCTTTCCGTAACTATGCCTGCATTTTTGCCCCTAGGATTTCAATTGGCTGCAAAACTTTATTACTAACAGTTTTATGACCACTTCCAGGTCATTAATGAAACGTTAAATAACATGGTTGAGTACCAATGGCAGCAAATCCCCTACAGCAAGGTGTACATTGGATGGCCATTCTGCATTTGTAATTGTATTAAAGCCTATTAATAAGCCAGTTGTTAAATTCACTTCATATGAGCCATATTGATTTTTCCATCACTGACATTTCTTAAACACAATACTAAATGCCTTAGAGATCCATTTCATCCACATACTGGTTGTTCAACTACCAAACCCATCCTCTCATTTTAAAGCAAGACAGACCTCTGCATGCATATGTTTAAACTCCATCACATGCAAAATGGCCATGGTAATACACTCAGGTAATTTTAAGTCATCTAAACCACTAACCCTCAGTGGATAGAGACTTCCATTCAAATGGTGGTTATGATCTAATAGCAATAAAGAAATAAAACTAACATAACAGTGCTCATCCCTCATATCCCTGCAACAATCAGTACCCACTGAAATTGGAAAAACATTAACTGAGGAATTAGTGAAAGAAAAAGTAAATTAGAAAACATGGTTGAGAATATACCTGGTGAGAGCACACTAAGGCATACAGTAAGCCTGCAGCAGCATTCTCTTCTTCAGCTCAGTCACTTTCAAGGCCTCAGGTATCCTTACACTGTTTTATTCACCCCTTCCAGCCCATTAAGTCAGCAGCCAGTTACAGAGGAAATATTTTTAAATTAAGGTACTTCTCCTGTTAAGGCAAGGTCTACAACTGGAGACAGGAAAAAATCTGGGGTGGTTCAGCCAAACTTCCCAACACAGGCTTTTTCTTCAAGTGTGTCTGCTACCAATCTTAACTTGCTTGTGTCCTTAAACCACCAGAGCATCAGTAAGGCTGTATCTAACAGTCATAGCAAGAAAAGTTCATATACTGGTTAAGCATAAAACAGGTTTTTCTTAGTAAACATCTCCTTGCTAGACTAGTGCCTTGAGTATACACAGGTACAGTATTCCCAGTGAACGTTAACATTTTAAGCATCTGTCTGACAAAAATGGACGACAGCTTTCTTTATAGCACTGCACCATAAACTGCAGCAACTGAGGAGCTGACTTATGAGCAGCCCAGACATCTGTGCAGCACAGATAGGGCTGCCGCCGCTAACCTCGCCAGCCAGCCCCAAAATAAGCTGTAACCCCTAGGCCACAGGTACTGAACCAGCAGGACACTTTCCAGCACAGCTTGGTGGCCTCGGGCCCCTAGTGCAAAAGATTACGCGAACGTTGGCTCGCTCACCCGGAGGAAATGAAAGAAAATGAGCAGGGCAGCTCGGCAAAGCACAGCGTGACCACGGACGTGTCGCTCCACCTGTTCCTAGTGCACAGGCTGCAGCGTTTTTGGCCACGGGAGCAAGAATGAACAAGTGGTAGGAAAAAAAAAAAGGCAACTCATGGTTAGAAATAGGTGACCTTCTTGAAAAACACTTAAGAATCTCCAACACCTTGCTTTGTTGCACCACCGCCCCTGGCGCGTTTCTACCCCTGGAGCAGCCAGCAAAGGGAAGCCACGGAGGCCATCCAGGGTCCAGCCTCCCGTGATGACACCTAATACGCCCAAGCTGGACAGATGATCCTCGAGTAAGCTTACGTGCAAATCACAAATTTCTTCATTTATTCTCACATTAGGCCAGTTGTAAGTGGTGCTGAGTCTCATTCAGCTATTATGCAGCAGCTGCTCCTCGAGCCACACATTATCATCTGAAAGCTGCAGCAGTAAAAGGAGAGATAAGAAAAGCAGGGAACTATGACAACTGAGAGAGGAAGGGAAGGGGGAGAAGAAGAGATGATTACAAATCTTCTGGAAATCTCTATGAAGCATACTGTTGTTCAAATGTAGCAATGCACAGCACAAGGGAGAGCTAAAAAAAAATTCAGTTCTGTTTCAAACATTAAAAGTGTGACAAGAGGAAAAGTTTGAAAATCACTGGGAGAACAGACCCACAGCACAGGATATCTGTGTGATTTGGTAACAGTTCACAAGAGAAGTTAAAACTCAGTGGTAAAGAATATATAAAACTTAAGAGGAGATCTGGAATAAATTTTACTGCTCATAGAAACTTGTTCCTCAAAAGTAAAAACTTAGTTGTACTAAAACCACCACATCACCCAGAAAGCTTAAATTCCTACAACTAGTAATACTTTTAAGGCCTAACATGTTATCTACAAAATCGGGCACAACCAGCAATAAAAATGTACATGGAAATTTGTAGTGTCTGTATGCACATCTGTGTGCATATGCTTGTATCCAAATATACATTTACAACACAAATCCAAAGAGGACAAAGGTTAAAAAACAAACAAAAAAACCCCAAACTTGTTTTAGAGTCCCAGAAGATGTACTAAAGCTTTCCAGCTCCAAGAATTTTTTTGCCCAAACCAGATACATCAAAGCATTAATGATTCTGCAGAGCATTAATTTAAAATGCTACATAACATTTTACCTAAGCCACTGCTTCAAAGTAAACATCTAAACACTGCCAAAACTAAACACAGAACTTGTTTTTCACCAACCCCAGCAAAAATGGCACCAAAAGAAAAATCTACACAAAGAAATACTAAGTTCTTTTTTGGAGATAAACTGTACAATTCCTGAAGCTTTCCAAATCTGTCTGGTTTTAGAATCTGACACAGCAAGTTAGTATCCCCATATGAATTTTTTAGTAAGGAAGTCGTAGAATTTGGCACTTTTAACAATAAACTTCTAGTAGTAGCAAACCAAGATGTAATTTAAAAAATAGAAATAGAAAGGTTAGCACCGCTTACGTTTGTATAAGCACGTAAGAAAACATGAGCCTGTTCCAAATTTCTACCTGCACAGCAAAACAAGAACTACACCTATCACAACTTCATCCTAAATGACTTTCAAATTGCTTTGCAGGTTTTGAACCTTGCAGATGATACCACACAGTGATAATCTCACCTGCCACTGAAAAGAGACACATTCAGTGGCATACAGTATTAGTATGTGATTGAGCACTGAAGCTTAAGGAAACTCAGAGTCCTGGAACTACAGGCAACAACAATAAAAGTTGCTGGAATGAAATTACTGATGATAAAATTTGATCGGGACACTGAAGCTGAGGTGCCTTGGTACTTGCCTACGCAACAGGTTACACCTACTTGCTTAGCTGAAAGAAAGCAACTGCATAAGGACCTTCTGGTGCCAACAAAGAGAAGCACCTCGACAGAGAAACTTGGCCACAAACATACTCCCGAGAAAGTTTCAGCCCAGTAAGTCACCTCTCTTTCTGATATACATAGACAAGAACTATGTAAACTAGTCTCCTAAAATAAATCAGGAAACACAGCTGTGGGAAAAAAACACAGTCAAAATGCATGGGGAATAAATACTGTGTGTAAGTAAGAAGACACAGAGGACTGAGAAAAAAACCACAAAGTACACACTTGGAAATAAATACAGACAGCTCTGCTATGAAGCAGAGTAAGCACTCAGTGCTAAAAATGGTAAAAATTAGGTTTTGGCTAATAAGTGCACAAGCCATCACAGACTGCCAGCGCGTCTGATAAACAAGGACATGGTTAAGTAGTCATACGTTCTGGGGAAAGCCACACGAGAAAGGTGAAGGTTACCCTACTGAACTAGCTTCTTTCTAAAAATAAGAACTGAAAACTCCACCTCATCCTCCCAACAGTGCAATTCCTAAGAATGAAAGAACCAAAGGCAACTGAATGACAAGTAAAAAACTAGACCCAAACATTTCACTTGGCTTGAAGGACAATGTCCACCTGCTTAGATGAAGGCCTGCTATACAGAATAACTATGATACATTCGGACGACCAAGACTAGGTGCTCAGTTAACTACAAGTTACAGTAATTTCCTAAATTTGCTGATGGGTTCTACTTAATCTTCTGTGCTCCACTAAGCCAGCCATGTACCCTAGCAATGCTCCAGAGGTCAAAGCTCAAGTCTCTGCACTGACAGAACTGCCTCACAAGGAACCAGCAAGAAGTGTCTCAAGAATGTCACGAAGTATTTTTCTTCCTAAAAGTGACTGTGTCATCTGACCCTGCAATGAAAAAAACACATATACTTCTGCAGTGCTTATCAGAACAGATATTCAGAAAAATTGTGATTTGTCAGTAACCTTTTGCTAAAAAGGTGGCTCCTGCTTTCATAGCATTTCTTTTGGACACCACCGACGGCAAACTTGTTCAGCACTAAAGGGTGTGAGTGAACTAAAAGCCAAAACTGCCATGGGGACTGGATAGAGTGCCACCGCTAATTAAAAGGCTGGCCCAAATTTCAGAAACAAACAACAGCAAAACACACAGAACTAACAGGAGATTTTCCCAAAAGAAATAGGCTGCAGAGAAAGAAAGCACCTTCTAGGTCACACTTTTTCACCCGCAAGAACAACATTAACATCTACTCCAGGATTGTGCCTCTGATTCTGAAAGCAGACACTTAATGAAACCAGTTTCTTCTTGTAGGAATAGTTCATTAAAAGATCAATCAGTGTAGCAGGAGAAAGCCTGTGAAGTCAGTTTTTAGGTCTTTCTATGAGACAGGTGCTGGTAATTAGTTTGAACTAGTATGTCAATAACTGGCAATCACATACATACAAAAAAAAAAAAAAAGGCAGATTTTGGGTCTTCCAAATTCATGCGATGTCTGTAACAGTATCAACTGGTCACATTTGCAAGACTACAATCCCCCTTAGACTTGAACAACTGCAAGTGGCCACACTTTTTTTAAAATCACAGTAGCAGATCGTGGTTTTGGGAAGCTACTCCTTCATCCCACAGCTTCTGCTACTTCAGACCCTGTTGGGCACCTACCCTTCCACCAACCCCATTCAACACCGCCACGACGGAGCAGCAGGGCGAACACAAGCCTTCTTGAGTTCCAGTTGAGAGGATGGCTATCTTGCCCTGAACTACTAGGTGAAGTTCACAGGCAGATATCCACCTTCTCCTCCATAATTCATAGATAAATGTTGCACTTGCAAGCAAAACTATTGTAATGGAATCTGCAAACTCTTTCCCATCTTAAAGTATAAACATACATTACTGTTCCGCCATTTTCATATATCTACAGTTTCTTCCTGACTTTTCTTTTTTCCGCAACAATAAGTTAGAAAGAAACAAGCTCAGAAAAAGCCTTAATGAAAGAACAACGCAAAAAAGGGTCCGGTGTTTGTGCAGAGCCAACTGCTAATTGAAATTACTGAGAGCCCTGAAAACGAAGACTGGCCTCAAGCAGATCACACAGTCACATAAGAAATCAAAATGACAGGACAGCAGCAATGACAGTCACTTAAGACTACCAAAAGAGGCTGCCCAAGTGGCCTGGCCAGGGTCTGAAAGCAGATCTTGAACACAAACATTCAGAACCGAGTCATCTCTGTGCAACGTTTTTCAAACTGCTGTTTGTCAATGGCTGAACTCAGCAGTGACACACTGAATTTTGTAAGGCTCAGAATAAACCAGTTCCTAAGGAAGAGGGAGTTGATACATCCAGGAAACTTGCAGCTACGTTTCAAACATTAGGAAGTGAGATGTCTCCTTTCGGAGTACTTGATTTTTAGATTTATTTTCTAAAATAGAAAAGTACACATCAGCTGAACTGTGAACATCTCCATACTCTTACCTAAAAACACAGGAAGGATGGCTTGTCATAACTGATTTCAGATGCCTTCTGTCTAGATACACACTCTGCCAACATTTCCCAAGTAATTTCTGAAGTATCAGCTTAGTTTCAAAAGCTGTGCTGTATGGAGTGAGGAGAAGAGGCCTATATAATGAAGCAAAAAGCTTAATTTATGTAAGGAAGAAGGTAGAAAAACCAACTTCTCCGGGTCCAAAATAGGTAGTGTTACCTGCAACCCAGCTCTCCATTTGCAAAACAGGGAAAATAGTAGCTAAATGCCAGTTTAAGTCACTACCGTAAAATCAAAGTATCACAGACACATAGTAAGATTGCGGAGACAGATTTTTTGTTTTAAAACAGCAATGTTCATAGACAGAGACACACCCAGCGCATGCCAGAGAGTAAGAGCTGGGGGCGGGAAGGAGTCATCTTACTGCAAAAGATTTTGTACTACACGAGGTTATCTGCCCTCTTAAAATAGCCTGCTGGCTGTTTTACTACACTTCCACGTGCTCTAACCACAACTTAAATGCTATCACATGCTCACGTTTCATCTGGAACAAATGCATACAGCCAAGTGATCAGATGATGCACAGATTCAGCATCAACGGAGAACCAACTACAGACAAGCATGAGCCACAAAACCAGCCCCACTGACCTCAAACGCTATTTTACCTACTGAGTATCAGCACCCTTAGGAGTCTCATTTTGTTGTCTGCACACACACTTTTAAAAATAAACTTATTAAACAGAAGAAACTTAATGCTACAAGCATTTTCCTGTATGTATTAGTAGCTGGAAGAGAAAGACTGAAGGGGAACTGATATTTTGAGATTTCTGGCATGGGTCAGAATTTGACTAAGCATGACTAGACAGATGGAAAAAAGTGGGAGAGGGAAAAAGAAAATTAGAAATGCATGAAAGAAAAAAAGAAAAAAAGAAAAGGAGTGTTACACCCTTCTGGTAAGAAGGGATTTAATCAGAAATCTCAATTGCTTCCTGAATGTACTGTGGAAAGTGCCAAAAATTAAGAATAAAGGCTTACTGAATTTCCATATAGCCTGTTGAAGCTTTCATTTAGAATCACCAACGGGGAAAAAAAGTAATTCCAAAATAGTTAGCAGAAATGAACAAGCCCCCCAAACCCAAGATTTCAGGTTTAAGTTAAATCAGAGTGAATTCATTTCAATACTTCCATTTCAAAAATTCACTGAGGAGCACAAAACTGTGTGCACAAACCCCGGAGCTGCAGCTCCTCCCAAGCAAACCCTTTTTGATTCATTTTTATTTCAGCCAGTAAAAACACTGTTAAAAAGGAGCCTAGGACTGGATCTCTCCCTCTCTCCCAGGCACCTGCAATAATGTGATCCAGGATCCTCCACCATTTACAAAACCCATTTTGAAAGAGCAGGCACAGGACTTGATGCAGGAAGCAGGGACCAGCCTCACCACCACCTGCTCTGGTGACCCACCACTCCTCCTGTTGCAGGGCTGGTGGAGCTGCCCGAGCAGCCACGGGGCAGCTGTTGGTCCCAGCATCTTCAGGCGAGGAAGACAGAAAACTGAAGCCAATTTAACGCAACAGCCTGTAACTTAAGGCATTCAGCAGCTGCCAGGCCAGCAGCCGAGTCGTCCCTACGAAGGGTGAGGCAGACACCGAGGAGCAAGACACACAGCACAGGTCTAGGTAAACCATTGCTGCTCAGGATTCACAAGCCCGCAAATCAGGGCAAGCTTTCAGGAGGAAAATCTCCCACTCCTTTCACTCAGGGGGTCATTAAACCCCCACAGCAATTCAGTTCCAGCATCTGAACTGGCAGAAAATTAATCCAGCAAGCAGCAGGACATCTGCTGCAAGTTTCAGGAGCTAAACCAGTTCAGTACTGGATGACACTAGCACCTGAGCCAATGTGTGGGAGAGAAACACCTTGTCTGTCAAGAGAAAAAGATTCACTTGAGGTGCTGAGAAATGTCACAGTTGTTCAGGTATCTTCCAATAGGGAAAAGAAAAAAAAAAAAAAACAAAAAACCCAGGCCCACAACCAAAACCCACAACTTAGCTGCAATCCACCCCCACCTCAATCATCCAGCATCATGCCAATGTTCAGTAATAAGTTCCTGTAAGAAATTCAAACTTAGAGTTTATGGGAATATCTATTAAAATTTCTACATTCCAAGTATTAATAAAAGATGGGCTCTAGCAAGTTACATATGCAACAACAAAAATGAAATCCACACCAATTCTGCTTATTCATAGTAATGCCTGGGGACACAATCTGAAAGAAATAAAGATAAGTTTTCCAAGAAACTAGCTACTGCAAGAATTTTATAGTTCTCATTCGTCAGCCAATAGGCCATATGATGGGCTTGGGTAGCCAAGCTGGCAAGGGCAGCTAGAGATGTTAAATGAGCAGCCAGGCCCAACAGTTTATCTCAGCTCCTCCTTTTCTCCTAAATATTCTCATCTCCATGGTCCAGGATTCTTCTAGCCTCATGCCATCACCTTCCCCATTGCAACGCCCTGACTTCAACGCCCTCTGCAAAACACGAACTGCTCACATTCCAGCCTTCCCAAAACACAGTCCTAAATCCAGCCTCTCACTTGCAACACATCCTACCTCACCAGCACTGCCTGAGCCTTGACCTGGCGTCCTGATCCAGAAGGCAGGTCCTGGGTTTCCACAGCAGACACTGAACAGAGCAAGCTTCAGCCACCACCTGATCAATGGTACCCATGCAGAGATACCCTATTCCTATCACCTCCATGCAGCCAGCCAATGCCGAGGAGCCCATGCCTGTGGCAGGTGATGCCCTGTAAGGTCAGGAATGTGTCTGTCCACAGGCACCAGAGCTTGGGACCTTCTGATGAAGACTCAGGTATGCTACCGTGTGCTTTTACGAGTTACAACAGTTCAGTGACTGGTAAAGATTGTTTCAGTGGGAGATCTTTTGCTAACGTAACTGCTGCTCGTGCAGCAGAACCCAGGAGTTAAAGCTGCTCCTCTTGACAATAAGAATTTCTAGCAGAGCGCCATACAATCCTCCAAGCAGCATCCAGGGATGCCTTCTGTGGAATCAGGACAAGCACTTAAAAAAAAAAAAAAAAATCGATGACAGCCTACCCAGCCCCAAAACCTGCATCTAAGAATTGCCAATAAGCAAGAATATAGAAAGGCAAATATCATAGTAATACTTAACCAGCATGTTCTTCCAACACTTTGTGTCTCGGGGACTAAATGCATTTTAAAGCCTTAAAGGGATTTTTTAGACTTCTCTAGTCACTTCTGTAATCCATGTAATTTCTACTTCTACAAAAACCCACAGAAATTATTTGCACATCTCAGTTACGCTGTGAAGAATCACTTCGTTTCATTTGATATGACCTTGCCAATTGCTTGTTTTTTTGGAGTAGCCCTTAGCTCCTGTGCAAGGAGAAACAGAAAACAACCTTCCCACCTTCTCCTTGCCACCCATTACTGAGACCCTATCGACCTCAGATACTCATCTCTTCTGTTGACAGAAGAGTCAATACATCTATCTGCAACTGACATGGACTCCATTCCTTCCTTTTCTTGTAAAAACTTCAATTAAGTCTTGAAATGGCAGACTACTCCATTTCCTTTAAATACAGCATTTCTCCTGGGCATTGCTATAAATGTAATTCATCCCAATGCTACAACTCGCAGAATAGTCAGAGAGTGACCGAGCACAATACCTTTGTGATTTGCAAGGACTACATGATACCTGTCAGTTCAAATAGCTCTGATACTAAACTGAAATTCTAACTATAGCGTGCAACATTGGACTTGGCACAGCCTTAGTAGTGGAGGAACGGAAGGCAGCAAACACAAACCAAGCCTTTAAAGATCAAGGAAGGAAAGAAGGGAAAAGATCCAGAGAACTACAGACCAGTAAAGCAATGCCTAAGCGTGGTAAATTGATAAAAGCTATAATAAAGAACAGAATTGGTGGGGTTTGCATAAATATGGAAATAGAAATAATTAACATTGCTTTGGCATAAGGAAGTCATCTTTCCAAAATGCATCTATGATCCTTGAAGCAATTAGCTGTAAATGTAGGGCAGTCCAGTAACCTCACCATATCTGAATATCCTTTGAAAAGATACCTAGGCAATACAAGCTAGGAGACCCTCTTGAAGATTCAGAAGTGCTCAAGAAGTAAGAAACAACAGCTGTATACAAATGATTGGTTTTCACTAGGAAGGGAATACCAGAAGCGTCCCATAGGGGCCTGACTTAGGGTCCACACTACTCAACACAATGTACATGTGATTTCACAAAAGGCATGAAGAGTGAACTTTGTTGAGGGTACAAAACTATTCAGGGTAGTCAAAACTTGAACTCATAGCAAACAGCTACCATACGATCTTGTGGATGACCAAATGTTAAAGTGGCAGGTGAAATCCAGGGCCAACAAATGCAAAACCTACCCTCAGTCAAAATAATAAAGAAATCCAAAAATCATCATTATACTTGCATTAAAATTAGTTCTAAATTAGCTACTCCCACTGACAAGTAAAAGATGACAGTCAGCTAACAACTTCAGATCAAGGATCAGCCAAGTCATGAAGTCCAAGAGAAACAATACTGGAAAATTAGTAAAGACAGAGGCAACAAACAGATGGCTTTTATTATTGCCATAGTATCTCTAACTTAAATACAGCTCTGGTCCACCACAACACTATAAAACAAGAAAGGCTACAGAGACGTATGCTGTTTAAACCAACTAAATTGATGCAATGGATTTCATAAAAGAGTAAATAAACTAAAAGTGTTCATCTTGGAAAGAGAATATGGGATGTAGCAAAGTACACGAGTGCTGTATGAAGTCATGTATAGCATGGAGAAGATCCATAACATAAGAACAAAGTCACCCATTGCCACCAGCTGCAGCAGCTGAACAAACAAAAGGAAGTTTTTATAAAATGCATAATTTAACCCCGGAACTTATTGCCATCGGATGCTGTGAAGGTAAAAAAAAGCTCAAAATAGCTTTGCAAAGCTATTTAAAAAGAAAGAAAGCCATAAAAGGGGGTCCACTGAGCTGTTAAATATGCAGTGATACAGATACCATCCCTGAGTCCCCAGGAAGCTCCTCAGCTATGGACTGTCAGAAGCTGGGAAGATATAACAGAAGGTGTCATGTTGTATTTTCACCATTGGTTTTTTTGGTTTTGGTTTTTTTGGGTTGTTTGGTTTTGGTTGTTTTGTTTTGTTTTTGTTTTTTACACCTTTTCTCCCAGGCATCTATTACAGACCCTTATCTCACAGGGTAACAAAGTAAACGGACCTTTAATCTGGATTTGCATAGTCATCCTTAGGTCATTAAAGACCCTAAAGCTAGTCCCACATTTTTAACCTCCAAAGCCAAGTTAAGCAAAAAAAGTTTGTTATGCTAACTTAGTCACTCCAGAAAAACCCTCGGTAAAACACTGATTGAGCAACAGTAATTAGCCTTTATTCCCCAAATTCTCAAAACCATGCATCAGACTTCATTTTACAACTAATACAGGATTTAAAAGCCGAGTTAAGCAGTTGAATAGTCATACTGGAAGATATAGAAATACTATCATGACAGAAATTACCTGCCAGAAGTTTGAGAAAACATTTTACCTCGGCCATTGCAACTGCACCCTGTTACCCAGAGAGGCAATGCTGACGCAATGCCTCCCCCAGATGGACCCCACACACCTCCCCAGTGTGGGATCTGGCTACAGGGTAATCGAGGGGTGAGTCAGTTCAGCTACAGAAAGCTAATCAGCCTTAGTTTTCCATAACATCAGCTCACTGAAACAACCCACTCTGCCACTGCAGTCTGTAGGGCTGACACTGGGGAAGCAGCAGGACTTTGTCCAAGACTCTGCACTACCAGGATTTCCCTTCCCAAGGGCAGCCCACAGCTACAGCAGAAGCTGGGCAACAAACTGTGTTCACCATTAAGAGATGCAAATACTGTAATGCTAGTATCACTAAATGCACCACTTAACACTGACATGAACTTTGCACCACTTCAAAATTAGCGAGTAATTATGTCTAGGTTTAAATGACAGGAAGGAGACAAGCAAGAAGAAACAGCTCCATGTATCACTACACTAATATGTTAAAGTTATGGCACAGAACAGCAATAACATTTTGTTATAAAAATTTCATGTGGTATATTAACACGTGGGGGTTTCCCCACACACACACACTTAATCTTTGCTATTTAAATACCACAAAAATCAGCCTCAGTCTAGAAGAACAAGTTATGGATTATTATACTGACCCATCTTCACAGTTGATACTAATGAGACTTCTGCTGGAGGCTCATGATTTTCTCAGACACATCGAAGTTAAGTACGCTAAGTTAAGGATGAAGCTTCAAGTATAACTGAAACCCCTACAGGGAAGCACTTAAAACTGAAACTGTCACTTACATAACACTTTAAAGGATGAAGATGCCAACCAAATCACATGGTGCTACACCATCCTCAGAAACACAGTTCATCATAGACATCACTGTAAAGGCATAAAACGGCTATAACAGTCTGGCATTTAGCGCAAGTCTCAGAACAAGGCAGTCGGAGCACATATAAACCCTTTTCAGACTGTGATCTCCATTGCAACACCCCCCCCAAAACCATCGGTGAAACTCCTGCTGAGGTCACTGATCTGACTGACACCAGCCTGAAGACCTCAACCTTTTAGCTGTGAGATCAGAGTAGATACCCTGTTATTACCAGAGTCATACTGCACTGGAAACATGACTTCTACAAGAGATAAAGTCTGCAAAATATACAGCTATATTAACATAGAAAACGCCAATGCAGCATAAAGTTCCCAACTGAATAAAAGAAATAGAAAAATACGAGGTCACGCATTAAAAGCAGTAACTAGGGCAGTGATCGTGAAGATCCAGCCTCAGAGGAGTTCAATACACACAAAAAAAACCCACCAAGGTGATCTGCACATGGCAAAAGCAGGCATCGCATCAAGCAGTGCTCGAGGTGATGCCCTCTCATTTCCCTTGCTTCTTAAAGCAAAGGCAGGTAATGGCTACTTAAACCTAACTGAGCTGCAAAAGAGGCGAGAGCTTTCCTGTGTGTCTAACCCCACTCAAAACTACAGCCTATGACCTAACGATAAGAGGTTACCAGGTACCGCGCTCTATCGCACATTTAAAAACCTAGTGCAGATAGTGCCTTAAACTGATCAAATAAATAAAGCAAGGGCTTCTCCCTTGCGTGTGAATAGGAAACAGTGAAAGTATGCTGAAGCCACCAAGCTGCCAGAGAGCTGTTTGTGCTCTGTGGGATTGCTCTTGGAGCAGGGGTCAACTGTCACAGTTTTTAACCCAGATTAGGACTGCAACAACGTAGAGCTGCCGCAGTTTTTAATCCAGATTAGGACTGCAACAACGCAGAGCAACGTGACGCAGAAAGCAATTACAGCAAGACTTTGTTCCTAGGAAATACAATACCTAAAAAACTATCGATACCTGTTCGGGAGCACAAGAGCTTCCATGAGCAATACCAGGTTTGTTCCCTCTGTCTGGAACAGTGATGGTAACACTTATTTTCTGTACTATATCTTACACATCTCTGGCTGATCCAAATCTCTCCTGGAAGGTGTATCCTCCTCTTTACCAATCAACAGATGTTTGCAAGCTCTGACTGCTTCCCAAAGTCCTGCTGTTTCCTCTCATATGAAAAACTAGTGATACCAGATGCTGCAAGCAGGAAATGAAATTAAAAGAAAATATAATGGAGTAAAATGTGCTGTTCTAGAAGCAGGTTGAAAAGGTAAGCAAGTCTTTCCAATAGGATGCTCCAGAAGCATTTAGAAAACAAAAGACGTGGTTCCACAAAGAAGAATTGCTTAAAAATCTCCAGCAATATTCTCTCAAAGGGCTGGTGCCACGAGTGTGTTATCTTTATGGAAGACAACATAAAGAAGGTGACTGGTGTTCCAAAAAAAAAAAAAAAAAACAAACCAAAAACACCCAACAACAAAAAAAAAACCACCACAAACCAACAACAACAACAAAACCCAAACCCTGAAGTTCTTCTAGAGGTGGGAAACCCTTTCAGATACATTGCAATAAACATAATGCAAAGCTAAAAAACAACAAGTTAGGACAACGTTAGAGTTTTCCAACAGGTTACAGCTCCTAGCAAAAAATTTCAGGTGAATAACATTTTTAACCTCTGAGAAGTGACAATAGCTCTGAAAGCAAACACACAGTTTTTAGACACATCTGGCCCATAAAAATAACTATTAAATAGCACTCCTCATTTGTTTTTAAGAACAGACTGAATATGCTTATTTTGTACATTCAGTCTGTCAAGCCAAATTTCCTTTACACAAGCCTTTGCAAGGCTTCTAGAACAGCCTGCCTTATTTTGTACAAAGCTTGGCATGTTGCCCAATAACACACACCTGAAAAAGCAATACAGGTACAGTACATACTCCTTGTATTTAGTGCCCTGCAACCTAATTAGTTTTAGAGTACCCAGACAATAAAGCCAGCTATGCAGATTGCTCTTAAAAGCATGCAGCAGTAGTTTCCACAATACCTTTTACCAGCTCTAAAAGCAGCTGCTTCCAGACAGACAATTGTACCATAATCTCTAACTTCACACCTTCACATCTTTTAAAATGGAGTTACTATAACATGCTTCAAATAAAGCCATAACGTAAAGCCTGGATCATACCAAAGCAACGCAAGTCCTGCTTCACGTCAGCTAACCACCCTAAACTCCACGATCCTAGTGCTTTCCGAACAATTTAACCTACACAGTCCTATGTAAAGGCGTTGTAGCTTCCAGAGGACTGCCTCCTTCCCAGCGCCACCCTGCCGCCCCAACTATGGGCCAAGGTATTCCGTCCAAATCTCTTTCAAGCCAAGCGAGCAGGTGAGCAGCTGTGCTCTCTGCAAGCTGCTTGAGCGAGCAGTTCTCTGACTGTCAAACAAGCCACAGCTCACTGCCTCAAAAGGCAGGCTGTGCCTGCTTGCATAAATTCCCTTGGAGAGACTGTTTTAAAAAGGCAGGAAAACAAAGGAAGAGAGAGTTTCATGTTGTGAGGGGAATTTCATGTCCTTCATTAACTCGCAGGAAGGGCACCTGAGGCTTCCTCTTCAGGACTACAAAGCCTCCATATTCTACAGAAGCAAAATAAACGTACAAAGATGAAAAAGTTGTCTTAATATTAAGATCAGGATTATTTCAAACAAGCCTCAATGTACCTCACTTCAAGCATCGCCACGGTTACCTGAGGGTAGACACTGCCATGAAAATATAATTATTTCACTTCAGTAGTTTATCTAGTGAAACTACAGTATTCGGTAGGCAGTGGGACACTCCTTGATGAGACCTGCCTTAACTACTACCAAGAACAGATTCAAAACTTCAGAGGAATTACAGGCAGCAATTAGGTGGAATTCAATCCAGCTTCAGGACTCTCAGTAGCAAAGCAAAACCGCCAAGGCCCTGTTTGAAGGGCTGAGCAGTGCAGGACAACATCACCCCAACAGTTCAAGTCTCTTCAAGAGACGGTAGCAGATGCCCGACAGGCTTTACTACAGATCAGCAGTCTGCGGGACCAGGACCTGGTAGCCCTGTCAACGCTAACACTTTCCATTATCAGATCTTTTATTTTCTCTTAAGCTTTCCTAAACTTCAAACATTTGGACTAGTATTTTTCAGGCAGTGCATGTGCCTCATGCCTCATTTTATCAGTATTTTGCACAGAACTTCCCTATCCTGTCATTACCAGAAATGACACCAAGAAAACCAAAATGTTTGCCAGAACTCAAGTTTGGGAAATCCAAACCTTGAAACAATTAGCTCCCTTTGCTTTGGAGCAGAATTTCTAAAGGCTCGCTACACTACCAAATTTTCCTTCCTAAATGTACCAGAAATTGTCCCCTAGAAAAAAAGAAAAAATCCACCCAATTTTGACCAGCTTAAGACCCTTTGACTTTGTTTCATTCACTTCTTTAAACTAGTCTATACATGTGCTTAGGACAGACAGAGCATGTCACAGATTCACAGAGGAGTCCACTTGCAAAGTATAGAGCAGAACACTTCCTGGAGGTCTCACCACAGTTTGGACACTAACAACAACAGAGGGAACCTCCAAGAGAAAGCAACTGCCCAATTCAAATGCCACGAAACAAAAGCTAGATCCAGACCTGAGGAGCTGGGGGTGAAAGAATGACACTGCCAAGGCTAAGTTTCACTTAATTTTAGGAAACTGCTGTCTCCTTTTGTATCCCCAGAGGGACGTGCATCCCATTCACCACAGGTCATCCTCTGGAGAGGCTTCTGTTGTTCACTACGAAAGTCTCCATAACTAACTTTAGCTGGGGTCTAGAAGACAGAACCGAAAGCAAGGGAAGGGAAGGATAGCATTAGAGAGAACTGCAGCCTTTGGAAATCCCACTCCTCCTTAACCACCCTCTCAGCTTGGAGTTGCACCCTCCCTTGCCCACCAGTTCTCGAGCCCATCACCACCTTCACCGTAACAAACTGAATCTGCTAACGACTAAGGCAGTCCATTTTTTTGCTCGGGTAGTTCTCTGCCACTTCAGAAGCCTCAGCAGCACCAGAGCTGGTCTACAGTAAGTAGTAGCAGGAACAGACAGAAAAACACCTTTTCCTTTGAGCAGAGATGGCACTGACTTACTTGTCTGGGAGACCTCAGAGATCAGGGCTAGACAGCTGATGCTAGGCTAGGAAAGACAGGAGGGCAGAAACAGCGAGGCAAATCACTTATGAGAACTTGCAGAAAGGAAGCTCAAGACTCAAAACCCAAGTGGGAAAACAAAGCCAACAAGAAAGGGAGAACGGGAGAGGAGAAACAGAAACAGTTGTCAAGAGATTGGTGTAGAAGCCAAGTTATGTCATCCCTCTCCCATCAACAAACACTCAGAAAACGCAGCAATTGAGAACGTGCCCATCTCTCCCCAGCTCAGCACAAAGACGAAACATGAGCTTACCACCGCTAAGATACACTGACAGTTCAGGCGCAGAGGCTGAGCAGGAGAGATGGCAGTTTTGCTCCCACATGTCAGCATGCTGCCACAGGGAGCTCCCCCCCCTCTTTTCAATCTAGGATCACCTAAAGATGATCTGTATATTCAACGTACAATAATCAACTATTACCATTTCCCTCAACATCTCTGTTCCCATTCAGTACTTCGGGCAAGGCTGGTCAAAGGATCAATCAGGAAGCCTTAAAACAGGATTTGCCTGTAAGGGCATTCTCCCAGGCCCCAAATCTCTCCCATACAGGACACCCTCTCACCCACCACACTCATATACATTACTTGGGCACTATAGATTACACTTCACTTACCTGGATAAAAAGCAACTTCAGAAAACGGGTCCTGGTTTGCAATTTAGCTCCAAAATGAACTGAGTTTGCAAAACAAGGAGGTTGGTGTGGTGGTGGGCAGTGCTAAGCTAGTATTGCCACTGAGCCAGAAGCTCACAAAACCTACTGTTTTAGATGCCCGTGCCATTTACTGCAGAAATCAGAAGGCACGGTAAGAAGCCAGCAAACTGTGTCTCACAGTGAAGCCAGCTGACAGCTACAGCAGAGAAATTAATTCCCTCTATCGGCCACAACATTGCTACATCACTACAAAAAAAAGTCATCTCATTTCATTTGAGTTGATCTGTTGCTTGTCTCCTCAGCTGCTCAGAAGCCAAGGCTTTGAGTTAAGTAAGAGTTTAAATGAATTTGAGGCAGCACTCCAACTATCCCCCCACTCTGTGCCAGCCCCAGCTTCCCCTGACCCCAACCGAGAGCCAATTCAGGGGGAAAGAGAGCAGGTTAGTAGGGTTGCTGCTACCAGCCCATCTCCCTGCACCACCTCACCTTGGAGTCTGCCAAGCACCCATGCTAGAAGAGGGAAGGGCAAGGAATACGCAAGCAACAGCGTGAGTCACTGCTGCTGTACTGCTGCAATGGGTTTAAGCTACGCTAGGACGACAGCCTGGCTTCAGTCCGCTCTGCAGCGTCTTTAGCACTCACAGCTGCAGCTGAGGTCCACCGGAGCTGTGTCAACCTACAGACGCTTCAGCCTGCAGGTCAAGCACTGTGAAATCGGGATAATACTACTCCTTCACAAACCGTCTCAAAACCAAACCAAAAAAAGGTTCTAAGTATCTGACACTATTGTGGAAAGCACCACAGAACATCCATGCAGAAGCTACTAATTCTGCCTCCAAGCTAAGACTTAAATCATATCCAGTAAAAACCCGAGACCATCCAACGAACAAAGGAAGAGCAATGAACAGCCTTCCAGCTGAAAAGGGGCAAGGTTCCTACAGAAAACCAAACAACTACCTATCATGACAGTACGCATACAGAGGGGGCCCAGTAAAACTTCCTCGTTTCAGCATAACAATTGTTTTTTGGTCAAAGCCTTAGTAGCATCCACAACAAAAATAGATTTGAGGAAAGCGTGGTGCGCAGAAGGTCGTCTACAGTTGTTCTGGTCCTGAAATGCTTTTATAATACAAAGGGAAGTACCCCACTTACCTACTTATCAGCTGAACTAATAGAAAACCTGATTTATTTACACCTGGGCAAAACAAGCCCAAATTACACGCTCTTGAATATGTAAACCAGGAAAAACAAACTGCAGCATTTTAAGCTACAATATTAAAGTTGTCATTTCTACCTCAAAGAGTACTTCCCCAAGATCTGAGAGTTTTGGACTGCTCTAAAAGCACATCTACATTTTCTTCTGCATTTGCTGACAACAGCTATAAATAAAATTGCAATCATTCACTTAATTCTGAATGATATACTGACATTTGAAAATGAGATACTTCTGCAAGGAATATTAAGAAAAATCAAGAGATAAGCCATCTTAATAAGCAAGTACAGGCAGGAAAGAAATCAACAAGCTGACAGGCATCTTCAAAACTGCAGAGTCCTCCAAGCCAACTAATTAACTTAGGCCATAAATAATACCTACATGCGGTCAATTTAACTATCAGCAGTTTACAATATCAAAGTCAGCCAATTACAACAACTTTGTATCTTAACAATGAAGAATTGCTCATTCAGTTTAACTGCCAAGTACAGAAAACACTTTAGCTGTATTTATACATGGAAGTTATCTTTTGCAAAATGTTCACATGACACCAGGGTGAAGAACTAGCCTAAGGCAAAGGGTGTGAAAATGCATTTTCTTGTAATTTACCTTACGCTGCTCATAAACCTGCGGAGTGGATGGATTTAAATGGCCTATTCAAATAACAATTAGATTAGTATACAGTAACACCCTGTTCCGTATTTGTAGTTCAACCACTTTCCTAAACATTGGGTATCGATCTTTAGGAAGAAAAAGTGGGAGATTACCCCATCTCCACATACTTAAGTGCTTTAACATACATGATAACAAGGAATTTGATCAAGTGACAGAAAATTATGAACTATGCGTAGTGATTTCTGCACTGAGGCTGCTTTTAGACAAAACACGGTAATTAGTTGAAGTGTACATTTTGAAGGTACTCTATGTAGCTAATAAACATACAGAACATGCAAGAAAAAAATGTTTCAACGTTTTGCATGGAAAACCAGTTAATTTAACAAATAGGAAGAAGTATTTGCGCCTGCTGACTTAAAACAGACTGCTTCTAGGCACTTTCTGCTAACAAAGATCAGAATTAGGAACTGTCTTTTTCTTAAACCTCATTTTTATTCATTAATTAAGTGAACAAGTGGGGGGGGGTGTGATAAATTCCACCCCCCTCACAGTCTCCTTGCTTTGTACTGACTGAATGAACTCAAAATATTTGAAGAATAGACTGATCCAGCTGAAAAGTAAGTAAAGGTCTATTTATTTTAGGTTGGGTTGCTGCTGCCAAAAGAGGAGGTCCCTGTCCCCTCCCTTCTCCCCTGTGTCCTTTGTGCCGCAGTCACTCAAGTGATCCACTCTGATCCAGTTCAAGGGGTCAGTTACACTGGAAGAAAAAAAAAAAAAAACAAACCCAAAATCTAACCCACCAGAGACTGGCAGGGAGCAACAAACAGTTAACTGGGAGTCTGGCAATTCATCTAAAAATAAAGCAGGGGGTGCTTCTGGTCATATTTCATTAGAAATAAACATGAAACATAGCATAAACTTATCTGGATGAAGTAAAAATAATACTTGGGCATGCATGTTTGACTTTCCTTACAACTCTGGCAGTAAGCATTGACTTGGTGGATGCCTGGCTAGGGGTGTTTCCATGGGAGCTCACATCAGTCTAAACCAGGGTCCTGCACAGCCTAACACTGCCTCCCGCTCCCTGACCAACCAAACCAACCCCTTACACAGACAGACGCCTGAGCAATTGTCCATTAACAGGATTATGAAAAATAATTTCTTCTGTTTGAAAATTGGAGCAGGATTTCAAATTCCATCCAGATATCTGCTAAAATATGCGGTCCTGCTGCTAACAGGTGTTCCTAACTCCTCCCTTGCACCAACCCCAGCACTCCCACCCTGCACCGAGGCAACCTGGCTCACCATCCCACCAGCAGCGGGCTGGGGGGAAGCACAATTTTCTGTTGTTGATGGTGGAGTGGTTTTTCCTCCCTTCCCTCTTCCTTCTTGGGGTTGGGTTTGGTTTTGGTTTGGTTTGGGTTTTTTTTTGGGGGGGGCAGGAGGGCAGGGAGGGAACAGGTTGGATTTTTGTGCACTTACTCAAGCAGGTGGCACACACAAGAACCAGCACAAGATGAAATGGCCATGGCAGGGAGTGCAGGGGAGCAGAGCTCTTTGGGCAGCAGCAACCAATTAAATTGGCTCCCTTTGTTACACGTAAATTCACCACCACTTACTGTGACACTGAACCACCAATAATCCCACCATCAAATACTTTTGTACTATTTCAATTCAACTTCTATTTTCCTGGCTTCAGAGGAAGCTGCCCAGCACACAGCTACATGCGAAGCCGCTCAGCACCCCTGGAAGCTCTGCTCCACCATGCTCAGTCGCTGCCAGGCAGGTGGGCAAGGGGAAAGCATTTTAACCAGCGCTCAAACCCTGCCCTGGGACACACACAGTCCCCGTTCTCAAAATTTTTCAGAGGGGAACTTGATGGAGATTTCAGCACAGAGACCAGAGCCCTATTTAGACAAATCTCAGCACACTTAAGTCACCCTAAAAATTGAGGACTATTTAATTTGTTCCAATACTGCAAATGCCATTAAAAGAAAAATGCCCCTCACACACCTGCCTTCCATTCATCTGCTCAGTGATCTGCATAAAGGAATCAAGCCAGTTAAGGCCCCTTTTTGGAGAAATGGGGAAAAAAGGGAGGGAAAATTTAATTAAAGCTAGGGCAATTGTTTGTTCTTCAGCAGTACCAGCCTAAGAGGACAAGAGCTACTGCCTTTGCTGGCACTTCCAGCTAATAATCCCCTAAAATCAACATGCAAAACAGCCTAGGGGTTCTTGTGAAGCAAAAGTGGACATCACAGGGAGAAGACTTGATCAGGCAGGAATTTCACAAAATATTTAACAACTATGTATCTGGAAAAAACTATTAAGAATGTCACCACCACATTCTCACTAACCACCACTAGTCCTCTCTCTGATAACCACTCTCATGCCCTCTTCCTTAAGGAAAACAAGTCAGTGGTAGAGGGTAGAAAATAAGACAGTGGGTGGCAGGGGAATAAAAATTTTTAAAATATATATAGATATATATATATATATATATATATCAAAAATCACTCAGCACTACCAGGAGAGGATCTGTGAAGGTGTCCTTCACAAACAGGAAGTACACCAGCTAGTAATGGCATGTATTTGTCATTGGGGGTTTTTTCCCCCCTCTATTTTTGCCTTTCTTATTTCACCACCTAAGGCAGTTGCACTACTATGCTCTACGTTTCACAGGGCTGGTGAAGCAAGTAGCATTGAGGATTTGTATTGCAGCAGAGGCTTGGCTCAGTTTTTAATGGTTTGTTTCTAAATCGACTCAAAAAGCAGCCGCTGCTTAATAGTTTCTAAACACTTCACTCAACAAAGCGCAGCCAACCGGGTGATGAAACAGAGCAACACCTTACGCTGCGCAAAATGCACAACAGTCAAAAGACTGGAAGAAGTCTTCTGACTTCAGCCGAAGTTCAGGGGGCAGAAGATCAGTCGGGATTTCACCCGCTATCCAGGAGCCGCCAGCCCTGGGTACGGGGTGCTGGGAGAACCCCTCACGCCCTCCGCGCTGGCCCCAAAGGCGAAGAGGGCAGCTGCTGCGCTGCCCAGGCAGGCTCTCCCCGCTGCCCCAGCAAAGGCTGCCAGCCGGGCAGGGCCTCCTCAGGAGAGCAGGCGGGCAGACCGCCCTGACCCGGGACGGAGGGACGGAGGGGCAGAGGGGCAGAGGGGCAGAGGGGCAGAGGGGCAGAGGGGCAGAGGGGCAGAGGGGCAGAGGGGCAGCCCTCTTCCTTCCCAGCCACCAGGGCTCAGGCCCGCGTATTTGCGCTTGGCCCACAAGATGGCACTGACAGAAAGACTTTGCTCCCTCTTTTTCCCTCTCTCCCTGCCTCCCTCCGACACCAGGCTCACCGCTGGCCCCGGGCTCACTCGGAGGAGGACTGCCACCTACTGAACCATCACACCGCCTTCCCACACAGCTGAGTTTCCCTCCTCGCCTGCCCTCAAGTCACCCAGCCAGCTGGATCCTGCTGGCTTCATCAGACAGGTAGGCGATGGACCGAGGCAACACACCTGAAGACAGCTTATTTTCAGCAACTAGAGTCTGCTACAATCTTCTGTTACCTACAGTTTTTCAGTATTTCCTGAAAAACGTAAAGACTTGGAAAAAGCTAGTAGTGTCAAAAAACCACGACGCTTCCCACACAGGCAGACTCCAGCTCTCAGTAATACTGACAGGACCAGCCCAGCACCTGATGAAACATCTGAACACAGTTAACTGCAGCAAAATAATAGAGGGTGCAAGCTGAAACATGTGAGAGCTAGAGCTATCTGGATATTCAGCTGCACGTAGTAAGATAAGATTGACTCCCCTTAAGGAAAAGGAAAAATCACCATGTTCTAATATGTCTTTTCCTTTCAATTAGAGGAAGCGAGCAAGGCACTTTTCTCCTCTCATCAACACAATCTTGCAAAATCAAGCCTGTGAAACCTCCTCTCCACAGCAGAGTGCATATCACCTTTCCCACACATGCCAAGATATTTACATGCCAGCAGAAGTCAGGAACAGTTGCAAAGCTGGAAGCATTTAAGAAATCAGAGCAAGTCACAGAAGACCTAGATTTGATATTGCATCATTTTCACATAACTGAAGTGATTTATGTTGACTCTTAGCTCCCAAGTAAAAATCAGGAGAAAATTCTGCCGAGATCACAGTAAACAAAAGCAGTGGCCTGTTCTACAGAGCTGGACTCTCTTCTGCGTAGTCCTCATCTCAGGTAATCTTCAAAGCAACTGTTCTGCTAGAATTCTTCCCTTGCCAAAGGGATCCAACATAGTCATCGTCACAAGAGGAGAAAGTTTTCCAAGTTCCTGCAGAGACCGAGCACTGCCATCCCCTATATTGCAGGATGCACTTCAGCTATGAGGACCTTATTAGCCCAAAAGCGTGTGTTAAAAACATACAATGCTACATCATTAGATCTGCAGGTACTCAAGTTTTCTTCACACAGAATACCACCACCTGTAACACATTCTGTATAGAAGTAGATCTTTTGTTCTCCCTGTCACACACAGGCTTGGGAAATTCAGCTGACACCTAATAATGAGATAACTATGTTCAGTGTACACCAGTGTAGTTGTAGAGTGCAAGCTTTAGCGTCATTTCTATTTTCCGTATGTTTGCCAGCTAAAAAAAAATCTCTTACATGTCTTCCGAACTGTTCAAGAGAAATGCGTGTGGGGAGGGAGTCTGAGACTTCTGAAGCCCAACTTCACAAGCCATTTGTAAAAACCACAACAGCAGCTAAAAAGACCATAGCCATCCTCTGTGAAGGAAACAGGCGGGCAGGCCCTGACATGTACACAGACCTGCCTCCTGAAACACACTCTGCTGCTCAGCACTCACTAACAGCAGGTGCAACACTGCCCCGATGCCATCTCCATTCCCCCCTCTCAGCACCCAACCTGCTGTACCTGCTGTCGCTCTCTTGCTGGGAAGGATGGAGCAGCTCACCTGCCCTCCTCCCAAGAGCTGTCTTCACAGCTGGCATCCCCACCACCCCTGCACAGCTTGCCTCTTGCGCAGGGCTAATCAGAAGTCCCTCCTCCCGCAGCTCTCGCCCTTCAGAAAGCCTGCAGATGAGCCCTTCCTCACTGTGCTTCACACCAAAGAGCTGGAGGGCAGGAGAGGGCTAAAGAAATTGGAGAGCAAGAACTCCTTTGACAAGTCAGGAGAACAGTGTAAGTCAGCAAGGAGCCTCTTCTCCCTTTTTACCCTCCTCAGGGACTCGGAAGCTCTGCCCAAAACCCTCCTCCCCTTCAGCCCTCTCTACCCACCCTTTCCTCCCAGTTCTTCTAGTTTCCACACTTTCCCTCACATGATTAACTCCTCTTCTGTAAAAGCAGCACTGAAACCCTTTTGTGAAAACAGCTTGCTATATTTGAGCATAAGAGTACAATGCTGAAATCTTCTATGAATTCTAGATTAATAGTGCAATATATTTTAATTGCTAGATGAAGGTTCATTTTATTCTTAAGATCCAAATGAACGCCACAAATGAAGCAGTTACACAGAAGCCTCTCCCAAACCACAGAGCAACTTGTTCGCAAAACTACTCTGAACAGATCTACACTAGATAATATTTACAGCAAAGTACAGTGTGTCACTGCAAGTTGCCTTGTACATACTGACCCCCAAAACGTGACTGAAACGTTTCGGATGTATTTTGACATGCCAGACTCACCCTCGCCTATGGTCCATGCAGTGAAGACAAACTGATCTGCACCCATAGCAGATCCATCACAACAGACAGACTCTGTACACGCACACTCGCTTATATTTTTACGTTCAAAGTATCACGCCAGTGTGCAATACAAAAGAATTGGCAGGAATGAAAATACTTATGGTCCAATTCAAAATTTCTGAGTAAGTTTTCACTTGAGAAATATTGAATATATCCCTTAAGGAGCCAAAAAAATACTAGCACATTCCCCAACCATGTTTGTTACAGTACTCCTTACAAAGGCACACACTTTTAATCTACTTTTGTTATTTGCTAGGGTTCTTTTTTTAAAGTAGTCTTGAAATTGTTCAGTATTAGGTGCTTTTGAACACGTACCCCAATAAGGAGAAGCATTCTTCCTATTTAATGAAAGCCACTGGAGTCGCTTTAGTCCAGAAGCGATAGCACAATACCACAACTGGTGATGCAACAAGCTTGGCAGAACCACAAGAAAAAAATTCTCATGGGAAAAGACGGAAGGTTTGAGTGAGCAGGGAACAGTGTGAAGATCTGAAATGCTACTATGCACATTCATGTTTTAGACTGTCTTTTACTGGATAAAACTGTAACAGCTTCTGATACTACCATTCCTCCCTGTCCAACACCGTATGTTCCTGCCGCTCTGTCACCTCCTCAGTTACCATGACACCATGCATGAATGATATATGAGACAAGGAACTGGTTTGACCTTAAAAAAAAAAAAAAAA
>VYZV01035304.1:37737-52041 GCA_013401275.1 Pandion haliaetus | reverse complement strand
AGGCCCGGCCGGCGGAGGGGAGGCGGGGATGCCGGCCGGGAGAGCCCCTAGGCCTCCCCGCTTTAGTATTTTTTTAATTTTTATTTTTTTTTTTTTAAATAATACTACACACCCACACCCCCCGTGCCAGGAAGGGTTTTGGGCTGCAGGGCAAGGCGGGCCCGGGGCTGAGGGGCAGCCAGGACACAGCCCCGGGTGGGCCGTGTCGGTTGTGGGGCTGCCAGCGCCCCGCGTTGTTTTGGCTTCGGTTCGCCCTTAAGCATCGTTTTTTTAACGAGGAATTGTATCAGAAATGCCCCAAAGACCTCAGTGGAAAAGGAGCAGTACCCAGAGTTAATGATCTACCAATGCCGGGGTCCGACGTTAACGAGCTTTGTTTACCTGCGGTTTATTAAACAGCTGCAGTCTCTTCCTACGCCAGAAGAAAAGCAACTTCACAAAGAGGAAAACCTTGACTGAAATCAAGAGAAAAGAGCTTTTGGCAACGCAGCCGTGTGCTCTCTGCAGCCACGTTCCTGCTGCCTTCGGTTCAACCTCTACCCTGGAAGCGCAGCGCAGACCTTCCACAGAAAAGCAGCCAGCCCCATGGGCCTCAAGGACATCGCTTAACCCACCACAGCTTAACTCAAATTCCGTGTGCACGTAAGCATCATTTCACAATAAATTCATTGCTTTCTATGAAGTAGTCTAGCAAACAAAGCATTGCCCCAACTGAGAGAGGCAAGCAAACCTGCAGCCCTGGACACCTCGTTCTGTTGGAAGGGGAAAGCCTGGCACAGAAACGCGCTGCAAGTCGCTGGAAGCTAAGGCGGCAACGTGTGGCGTCATGTCCTTCGATTAAGCATTACACTCAGAAGGAAGATTTGTTAACTGTATGCGTATGTCAAGGCTACATAAACTCACAAGCATAATCCACCTCCATAGCACTGGGAGCTTTACAAACACTGCACCAAGCTGAAACCAAGGTAGTGCCTTCCCATATGTTTATACGGTATCAAAGATATCTCTGACCCCGTGATACCACAAAAATTAACAAATGCAACAGCACGACAGGGTGAACCTGGTACAAAGAAATTTAAAGCGCAAGTCACTATCATTTTCTAAACCCAAAATTCAGAGGAGGTTTAAATGAAAGCCACTATTTTGTAATGCAAGGAACTTGGTAGCAATACGAGTTGAATAATTTTCCTTTCCTTGAGCAAGCACACACACATCAAACTCCACACATTGTTGGGTACTATGATAAACTGCTACGGGTTAAGAATAACCCTTCTACTACACTAAAATGTAAACAGAAAGCCAAAGAAGTCCCATGTGAGTACAAGAGCCCGACAGGTAAGTTCAGTAAGTTTAGAAAGGATACAAGTGGTGAGAGAACCTTCCTGGCAACATCATGAGCTTCATCCCTCTTGCTTGTTACACTTTTTGATTACTCTATTTCTTAATTCTAGTAAGAAATCTCAACCGTAGTCAATCATGCCAACATCCCTTGGTAGAATAGGTTCCTGAGAATCCTGTTAGTCTTTCCATGTTGATGCTTCTAGTATGCCCCCTCCTCCATGTTCCTAATAATTACATAGTTGCAATTTATAACTTTTTTTTTCTTAAACTATTTGCATAATAACTGGGTTTTATCTCCCTTTACAGGTCATACTTCCTCATCTCTTATTTTGCACCCACCATTTTCTTGGTTGCTTCTACTTCATTCATCAAGGCCTCTTTTCATTCTGAGAAACCTTAAAACTACTTCTACTCTCCAAACAACAACCTCTAAAAAGAAACCACAGTAAAACTAGATTTCTCTTAAAAGAAGCAAATGTCTTGTCTCATAACATAATCCACATTAACACTCTTTATTCCCAAAGTCCCCAACAAGTTAAGCGCAGAACTCAGTAATTGTAAGAAACCCAGATATATGTACTACTGCCTCGTAAGAGACTGCACATAATTCATAAAAGACTGCACAATACCTGGAAACAGGCCCCCCCAAAAGGGGGGGGGGGGGGGGGGGGGAGGGATAAGGAGAGACCTCTGATTAGAGGAGGGCAAAAACTTCCAATTAAAGAAACAACAAGCAAAGAAAACCCAAACCCTACAGATTGTCCTCTGTCAGGTCTGAAGTTTAAAATAATGCCAAATACATGTCTGTGAGACTTCAGCCCTACCAGTACTCTAATGCATGTTACAAATCATCTTCCTTCAAAAGAACGAAGTAAGTTACAGTAAATCTTTAGAAATGCCATTTCTTCTCTCACAAAACAAGGGGAAAGAGTTCCGGGGCGATGCGAGAAGCAGGCTACCTTTTCTCAGCTCTGTGGCTACCGTGGCATTTTTATCCAAGAGGAAACAGAAGCATATGGGTAACAAATCTAAAAATATCTTAGCATTTGTATCCCGCTACAAATTTGAAGTGTTAATGATCCCATAAAAAGAAGCAAACCTGTTAAGTTATTTACCTGGGAAATCTTAACGTGATTCTGGCAACCTTCTCCTACAGGTGGCTGAGAAACGCCATGAGGGATCCGAGCAACAAACTCAGCCCCGCTGACAGAATCTCAGAGTGCAATCATGTGGGCCAAGCCCATATTAAAAAAATCACACTTAGGATACACAACATCCTTCACATACAGTTGTAGGAAGGTCAGGAGGGTGATCCCTCTCTCACAGACCACGTTTGTAGCCTCGCAGACTATTCAAAATGTAGCACAACATGACTGCAAGCAGACCACAGGCAGGTTAAGTTCTAGTCTGCCTGAAAGACGGCAAATACATTCAGAGAGAAAGAATAAACAAAATAAAATTATAGAGTCATACTCCAAAATTACTTAGCTTAATAAAAAGTAGATTGCATGCACATAAAGCCAAGGAAATAAAGAGGTTACATATTTTCCTCTCCAGTATTTGCTTCATCCTCTTGCTTTCACAGACCAACACCCTTAGTTCATTAACAGGGGCTGTCTTCTTATATGTCTATACAAGTCCCAGTACAAAGAGGCCTCAGTGTCCAACTGGAACCTCTATGTGCTCTAGTAATACAAATAAAGATTAATAGTAATTAGAGAAGACAGGAATTCCAGAAGGATCTGACAGATTCTTAATTAGGGACTGGGGCTCCACAGTGGAATCCAAAGAGACAAGTGGAAGGCAATACACAGAGCAGCAACAGTTTAAACCACTTCTTCATGGTTCAGGGGCAGGTTCTGATTAAGATTTAACCTCTCAGGGACTAGTTCTGGAAATCACGGATAGTTCAGTGAGGACACTTATGTGATACACTGCAGCTATCAAGGAGCGGAGTACATTTTCTGCCATCCAGAAGAGATGGAGAACAATGTGTGATACAAATAGATGGTACCCAGCTAAATGCTACATCCCTTTTGATGAGTTTAAATCTATCATTTCAATCATCAACGACAAACGCATTAAAAAGGGCAATGCGGAGACGGGCAGTATCAAGAAAAGGTATGACAGGGGTGGTCTTAGAAAAAATGACAAAGGCTACCATTAGTTCATTTGGACAGGGAAAGTATATGAAGAAAATAAGCAAGGAATGTATAAAATTACGAGTTTAAAAGGAAAAACAAAGACCTTTGATTGCAATGAGTAAACACGAGAAACTAATATGAAGTAGGAGACATCTTCAGCTACATGTACGGAAAACTAGCTGTATACTCGCGTTTATCTAACGAACAAGTTGACAAAATGGGTCAAAGGAAGAGAGGTTTATGAGGTCTTCAAATATAAACTGCAATCTGCCCTGAGGGCAATAGGAAGAGGTAGAATGACAGCAGAGTTACTACATGTAAATTAAAAAAAAAAAATCAATCATTTATCTAGCACAACATAAAATACGTACAACATGGTTTCCTATGTAAGACTCTCTCAGATAGGAGAAAGCAGGAACTAATAGAGAACGTAACAGGTACCTGCAAAGTAGTAGGCATGTCCAGCAGACAATTAAAAACGTCCTGGTCAGGAGTACGGCTGCCCAAGTCTGAAGTTCAAAGACTCGGCTCTCACATAGGGATACTAGGGGAAAATCCCGTGAAGAGGCAGCCCTGCACTGTGAAGAGCATCACAGAAGAATGCAATCCCAAAAGGAGCAGCTGTAGGGACAGGGTGCATGAGGGTGCTGTCCTCTGTCGCAATGTGCCGCATCATTTTTCCTGCACCCTGTTCATCCCACCTGGAGCCTTTCACACCGTATCCGCCTCGCAGCAGGGAACTGATTTCTCTCCAGGTTTCAGAACACCTTGTACACACAGAGCATTACCGCAACCTAATCAGTAAAAACACTATAAATGAACAATGCAGCAAAGCTCATGAAAGGGTCCTGCCGATCACATTCGGTCCCACAGCAGCCGTGTTTTGTGCCCAGCCCCTTTCAGTGGCTAAGGCACAATAAGGGCAACTGGTCTTCCGATGGAGCACAGAGGCGAACACCTCCTGCGCAAGTGCCACAGGCTGGGCTTTGTCACCAAGGTTTGTGTTCAGGTCAAAAATGAGATTTAAAAAAATCACAAGGAGGAAACCAGGCCATTCTCACAATAACCCGGGCTGTGAAGCTGCAGGTTGATTCACTGCCCAGCAACTCCTGCAGGTTCCTTCCCTTCCCACCGCTCCCAGCCATGCGACCTCCTGCCCGCTCCTGCTTCTGTGCCCAGCAGGGTCCATGCCCTGGGGCGTTCGGGTTTCCTGCTCCGTCCTCAGTCCCAGAGCACCCACCCTCACAAATTGCCCCCAGCAGGGATGGAAAAGAAAGAGTGGCTTCTTGAGGATGCATCCATTGCTAGGGACCGATGGCAGGTACGGCGCTCCCTCCATAGTCAGCGAACGGAGCTGAGCTCAGAGGACTGTGGATGGAGCCCCACGCTCCTCCCAGGACAGCAGGAGTCACAGCTGGATTTTAAAGGGTTGCATCTTCCACGTCTCTAAGTGAGGAGCACTCTGCAGTTGAACCCAACCACTTCATGGATCGTACGTCTTGCTGGTGGCGTTAGGTGACATTAGCGTGATGCTATAATTAAACTAAAACTACAGATCAGGATTCTCAGCAAGGCGCAGTTTTTATTTTAAAATTAGGTGTCTTGATGGACCAGCAGATCCTACCACGATACTGTTTCTGCAGTACTGTAGCTCTTTAGTACTGGCTTTTCCCAACCTAGAAAACCTCCTGCCCACAAACTTTTCAATAATAAGCCACGCAGCAGTTACCGTGTGCTAGACACCTGTATTTTGGCATGAGGAAACCCACCTCTGAAAACGCAGCAGCAGGCAGTCAGCATAGATAGTAAGAGCTAGATGCAGTAAAAGACTGAAGCTCCTACAAGCCAAGCACTAAGGTGCTCAAATTTTAAATTTCCAGGGTTCATGCAAGAATTCGCCTAGGCTCTGCACACTGCACAAAGGGGAAGGCAGGTGCCTTAAAATATGCCCCAAAATTCTTGTATGCTGAGAAGGATACCCAGCCTTGAAGTTAACCAGGAGCCAAGACACAGCAGAAGGCAAAAGCAAGAGTACACCTATGTTCTTGACCCCATCCGGGACTTTTAACACAGGGAGCCTTAATATGCTTAGCAGCCCAAACTGCAGTCATCTGCACTTACAAGAGTCCTTTGAGTGTCCTTTGGAAGAACTCGACAGTGCATCCTCTCTGAGAAGTGGCAGGTGCCCACTTTTTATGAAATAATTTAGCATGGAGGTTCCCAAACCTCTTGCCCTTGGACACCACTATTAGGGACAGCCACAGCAGCAGCAAGCCCGCTGCCTTGCCCCATGGCCATCAGCACAGATCTGACACTCCTCTGCTGCACATCCTACATCATCACCACACCAGCCCCTGTGCCCCATCCTTCCATCCGTCCCACCTCAGACCACACACCACCACCTTGCAAACCAGCAACTCCAATCCCACATCTCGTCTTACCCTTCCACCATACAACCTTATCCCACCACCCTTCCTTTACTGTCCCATGAGCCATACCAACTCATCAGCCACAGCTCCATGCTCCCTCAACTCCCACCCCGCTATGGCCCCTGGAACCAGGAGCACTTTGGTTGACTGACGACTCCTCCAGCTCTTCGAGTTCTTCCCCTGCACGTGTTCAGAAATGCTCGTCTGCTTGACCAGCCTTCATTAACGGTGACCTACATTCAAACACACCCATGTTCTGCTTTAGCCGCTTCAGTCCCTTATTGGGAATAGCCCTCAAAAACTAAGTTCAGCCAAGTTTGCAAAGGAAATTTACAGTTTGGTTAAAATGCCAGCCTTGATAAACTGGCTCTCTGAGTCTTGCACAACAACCAGAGCTACTTTTTTTCTGTAATCTGCCCTGCAAAAATGATACTATAAAACTGATACAGCTGTTTGAGCTCATCCTTTCAGATTTGCAACTGTATTAAACAACGTTCAGGAAAACAGTATGTTCTTTGCAGTGGAAGTACTGTCCTTTTGTCACTTCCCTTGGACCCTGATCAAATTCCCATCAAAGGCTACGAACCGACTCCCAGGTGGCAGGTACTCGACCAAGCCTTAAGATACAAACAGAGTTAAGTTAAGGGCACCAGGACGTTCCAGACGGTACTTTTGTTTTCCCAAGTTTCCATTATATTTTTGTTTCACACAAAAAACTACATTAGACAGCATTAAGAAACTGAGAATGCCAAGCACGTAAAACTTAGCAAGTACAAGACTGACAGCTGCCTTTGCAACTGCAATTACAATCTTCTTGCAGGCCACCTTGTGAACTGAACCAGGCAGGAGTCTTACCGGAGCACATGCATGGGAGCATGCTTGAAGAATTTTATATATACACCTAAGAGGGTCTAGCTGCAGCCGCAGGAGTAATCTTTTCAGTGTTTCCTAAATGCTGAGACCTAATACTCCTAATTGCTGTGGTTTTGCTTATTTTCTTGCTGTTTTAAAGAGGGAGAGGAAATCGGCTAGCGTGCAACTGCCGCCGAAACCATGCAGTATCGTCAGCCTCACGCTGCGGAGCTCCAGGGGTGCCAGCATTAGGTGCCCGCAGGAAGACGTGCGTTTCCCTGAACTCAGTGAACGGAAAAAGCCCGATGAAGTGCTGCTCCAAGTTCGGGCAGCGTTCGGGCAGGGCTGGGCGAGAACCTACCTAAAGAGGTTCCCCTGCAAAGGGAGGCTGGCGGGTAGGGATTTTGCACCCCTTCTCAGAAAAACCCTGCAGCATTTCCCACGCAGCGTCGCTATTTTGGTGCAGCACAAGCTCGGGCTTCAGGAGTCCAATCACTCAGGGTTTGTTTACACTGGGAGAGCTCTGCTGCTAGATATGCTGGCATCGCTCTTGGTGTGGATGTAACATATGCCAGAGAGGGAATTCCTCTGCCAGTCTAACAGTACCGCTTCCCCCAGTGACATTAAGAAAGCCAACAAAAGCAGTTCTCTGTCAGCACAGCTGCACCGGTGGGGGTGTGTGGATACCATTTTCACTGCATTTTCCCCCCCTCTCTCTGTGCAAATATTCCGCAGGACCACCACAGCCCTACAGTGGAGACCCTCTGCTGGGCAAGCTGCCAGCATGATCCAACGGTGCTCGCTGCAGAGCAGGAAAATGGAGACCTGAACAAAATGCTCTTGGACCTGAGCAGCATTTCGTGGGCCGAGAGGGGACTCTGCCCACCAGGTGCCAAAGGTCCGTGGCGAGGAACTTCTTGCAGACGAGGGCGACCACCCCTCCTCAGCTCCGCGGTGCCGGTGGTGGGTGACGGCAGCAACCACGTTGGACTGAGAGATGTGGAGAGAAGGTGGCTTTGCTCCACGCAGCGAAGTCGGGGAGACCACGGGAGTGTCACGCTGGCTGAGGATCGGGGAGTAAAGCTCAGCCAGCCAAGGTGCAAGACTGACGCCGCTTCCGTGCTGCCAGCTCACGGTATTTTTGCAAGCCCCGTCATGCTTGAAATGTTTTAAGGTTCCAGCTCTTCAAATCACAGCCACTGAGTAACAATTAAATAAAACTATTATTTAAGAAAGATGTATATTGAATTCCCCTCAGTGGTTCAAAGCCGGATTTTAAGTACACATATGTGTGCATATGTATGTATAAATACATTTACATACACATGTAATTTGTAAACTTCAATTTTGAAGCCAGACTTCCAGTTTTTCTAAGGCTTGCGTTACAACCTTAAAACATTTTCAGCTGAATGATGTGGTGCCCTCAGCCACTAGCACGCAGCAATAACCAGAGGGAGCGTGCTGGTGGCATCCCCCCAGCTCTTCCTCTTCCCACACAGACACAGTGTTCGGAGGATGGCCTGGGCAGCAGTAGGGCACCTGAGGCCTAAGGAATTGCCTTTTCTGTTGTCCGTATTATGCACAGACATAGAAAGAATGCATTGGGAAACTGCAGAAAGGACATTAACAAGAGTAAAACCAACAAAACTACATTATCTTTCTGTATTTACTCACAAAAACAATTTAGTCACCAACAATTTCCTTAATTGCCCCCTCTTCTCACGGTCTGACACACCCTTATTTAATTCAGTCTAGACCCTTACGCATTAAAAGGGTCTGATTTTCAAGGAAAAAGCCAGCAAACACAGATACAAGTCCTCTGCTTCCTCAGCGCACACAGGCAGACTGTGCGTCCCTGGATAACATCCCAGTCACCAGAATTACAGAGCCAGTGCATAGATGGGAAACGCAAGGGCATCCTCCTTCGGTGCACCCGTGCACCCCAGCTCTCACAAAGCAACAGGAGCAATGTGGTAAATGACAAAGTGGCCAATGAGAACTCCGTAACAGGGCTGAACAATCCCCTAACAAGCTCACAGTAACATGTATGAGAACAGCATGTGTTCAGGAAAAAGGCACCCTTACAACTTCTTTTGGGATAACTTTCCTCCGGCGCTTGGCTCGCCCTCGCAGTGCTTCCACCCTGGAGCAACAGCATCCGCACGCCCACCGGTGCTCCCCAAGCACGCAGCCGCGGCAGGCACAGCTGCCTGCCACAGATTATTCTTGCCAGAAGCACAATAATCTCCTCGGGAGGCTCTACGTAAGGACTGTTGCTGGGGGGAGAGAGCATATGCACATTAAAACGCAGATTTGGCTTCTTGCCTCCCAGGTCTAGTCCTACGATGACCTTCTGCTGCTGCTGCAATACCTGCGTGTGCCAATACCTTCCCAACAGATTTCAGGGAGAGAAAGCAGGACAGTCCTTCGGTTCAGCCAGGCAGACCCCGATAGCCTCGCCGGGGCTGCAGGGGCAGAGCCACCCCGCCAGAAGAATTTCCGAAATTCAGATTGCTCGGGGGCAACCAGCACCTGGCAACTGCTACCTTAGGAGTAGTAACCTCTGCACCGCTGGTGGGATGCTCGCCACTGTTCCTGAGCTCTGCCTGGGCTCCAAAGTCAGCTCACACCGGCACTGAACCCTCTGCAAAGGTACTGGGCTATAAAAATCACTTGTTATTAACCTGGCTCCCAAACACCTTCCCTTTCTTCTTCCTTTGCAACGCTTGAAATACCACGTTCAGATCACACCTTGTCACAACAGGACAGAAGTACTTGGCCCCGATACATCCGTGTGAAATCAGAGATAAGTGAACATACATCTCCCTTTGCCAGAGCCGTAGGCGCACACACGCATCGCGAGGACAAGGCCGGCGAGACAGCTGCCGCACGGGGCAGCCCGAACCCTCCCTTTGGGGACTCTGACCCTCCTTCAGTGCTTGTGCTCGTACGCAGCGATTCATTTGCCTTGTGAGCCGCCAAGAGTTAATTTCTTCCTAAATCACAATTCAGAACACCTCATTTAGCCAAAGACTTCCATCATTAAAAAGAGAATCATACTAAAACACAAGTTATTTATAAAAAGATCCTAATCTTTGCTGCCATCAGTCCTGATACTACCCCAATTAACAAGCAAATTAACGTCGACGCCGGTGCCCAATCCTCCACAGGGAGAACAAAGTTTTCTTCCAGCCGCGCACCGAGTCTCAGCCAGCAAGGCAGAGCTGTATTTATTTTCCCAGGGCCGGCCCCACGCCGCTCCTCTCGCCGCTCGGCCGTGGGGAAGCAGCCGTGTTTTGGATCGGCCTCCCACACACAGCCGAGCAGCTTCGGGGGTGTTTAATCCCACACTTGGCGCAAGGGCTGGGGATGGTCTGTTCGACAGAGGTGGGGCCAAGGAGTGGAGACCCAGCGAGCTTCCCCAGCGCCGGGCTTCAAAGAGCTGAACCAGCTGCTCTCATCCCCTCCAGGAGCCCCTAGCAGGAGCGGGGCGGGGGGGAACACCGCAAGGTGCCAAATGGCTGCTGCACTGCATCCCCCAATGAGTCTTCCCTATTTTCGCCGAATGGAACAAAGCTGTCCTCAAAATGATGCTTTCTGTCCAAGAGCTGACCAAAAATGAAAGTACAAACAAAACTTAATGGAGCGTGAAGCCTCATACGACAAGGAAAATTCCCGCTCCAGTTCTGATCTCTGTTTACAACGTCAAAAGTGGGTCAAACTGGTCTGCGATGAGGAATCTGTTTGGAAGACGATCTCTGCGAGGAAAAGCATCTAAGCGGCAGGCGACTGCACTGCAATGCTTCCACGGGGATCCTCTCTCCTGCCATCAAAGTAACTCAATTTTACAGTGCAGGGTTGAAATCCTGTAACTTGAAGCCACGGCTTTTCATTCAAATGACTTGAATTCAGCAATTCCCTACCTTTTAGAGAAGATCAACTGACCACTGTGTTTCAGCACACACCTCTGCGCTTTAAAAAACTAAGACATGGCTGGGTTTGGTCAGGGTGGGGGAAGCTGTTGCGGGTTTTGTTGGCTTTGTGGGTTTGCTTAGTTTGGGGTTGGGTTTTTTTTTTCAAATAATTGCTCTCTCTTTTGTTCCTTTCCTGTGTTTGGGATAAGGTTATTAAGCAGTACCATCACACTGCCTAACCCAACTATTTTGTTTCACCCTGTCATGGTCTCTCTCAAACCGCAAAGGAATCGTAATGATGTTAAATGGGAGCCCCCAAAGGAGAGAAGCAGCCTGCGATAACATTGCTTTCCCAGGCATTTTCATTCAGAGTTCCTGGGATCTGGTGAATTTAGTATCTGTCTTTTGCTGTTGTTCAAGATAGAAGATGACTGTAATGTAAACAAATTTAGCCAAAACTTCCTGACAAGAAGCTCTGTACGTTATTCTGTGCGAGGCTGGTATACAAATACACAGCAATCTAAAGGAAGAACATACTAACCAGCCTTGAAACCCACTAATTTGTTTTATCGACTGGAGAAAGATCTGTTCTTTGACCTTCAAGTGCTTGATTCCTTTTATGGTCACACAACCTTTATTTATTAAAAATCTTCTACTAATTACTCTCAGGGTGCCCAGAGGCTTTAAAAAGCACAAAATATCAAAAAATGCATTATTGCATTCCTGCACATATTGAATCATCTTTCTAAACAGGTTTTGAAAGAAAGAAATGCATTTATAGCATTTTCTAGAAAACATCTTAAAAAAACCCAATCCGATAAACATTCCTTCTTATTCATAACTTGAGGGGGTTTTTATGTTCTCTTTGGTTTTAGTTACTACTTTGTATTTACAGAAAAACGAGCTCTGTGAGTCTGCAAAGTGTCTGCTGATGTCAGATATTTATAGAAAGTTATGATCTCAAGTGATTTTAAGAACTGAATCAGTCTACATCTGTGGGACAAACCTTGTATCTTTTAGACTTCAAAAGTGTCCAGTTTGAACTGGGGGCTTTCAGGACAAATAAGGAATGAAAGGGCTTATATTTAAAATGCACTCAATATAAAAAAAAAAAGACAAAATGAACAGCAGTAGCAAAAAAGACATTGAAAAAATAACATAGTACAGGGAAAGATGTAAATTTTATATGTTTTTATTAGCAAACAAAAAAAAAGTAAGTCTCATGGAAATAGTTCAGACTTGTAACAGTAGCTGAGAGCATGAAAGAAGTATGTGGTATAGACTCTGAGTGTACAGAAAAAGAATATTCACAAAGCTGGATGGGAAAATGAGTTCACGAGTCTCTCAGACGCATCTATGAATTAGAAAGCGCCATGTGAAAGGCCCACAAAAATAAGTACAGTTCCCCTCGCAAAAAAATAAAGAGCGCCAAAAAAAAAGGGTTATTTCTCCCCAGACTTTAACTAAGCCAAAGCCGGAGGAGACACGCTAGGTCGGCAGGCACCCCCGGCAGCCGCCCGTCCCAGCGCCCTACTCGACGCGGGGCGAGCTCGGGGAGGTGGGGGGCTGCGACGTGCCAGCGTTCCTCCTGCCCCGGCTGCCGTCCCAGCCCGCGCACCACCCGCCACAGAGCCCGGACAGCCCGTGCCACGAGTCCTGGAGAGAGAGTCCGTCCGTGAGAAGCCGCCGGCAGCCCCTTGCAGGCCAGGCCGGTGGGCGGGTAGGCTGTGGGGAGCTGTGCCCCCCTGCAAACCCTCCTCTGGGTGCAGGTGCCACGGAGGGACCCCCTGCCCGAGCATCTGAGGTGTTCGCTCCTCTGACGTGAAAAGAAAGCCTCTCATTCACGCTAACCGAGCTGTCCCTAGTTATACCATACAAGGAACAACACGGTAAGTTGGGAAACACTGTTCTAACGCTTATTCCTGTCGTGCTCTTTTGTTTATTTCGCTGTTCAGTAGCGCCCGTTTCCCAAATTCAGTTCAGGACCCCATCTTACTAGCCTTGACATCTGCACAAGGGGAAAGACTTTTTCCGCCCCGAAGCTCAGGACCCAAAGCCACGGGATTTTGGAGAGATGCTCTCAGAGCGCCTGGAGCGGCACGGCCGGACGGGCTGCCCAGACCCTCCTTGGGCTTGGTGCCACCAGGAGAGAGAACCTGGGGGTGAGGAGGCACAGGCAGAGCCTGCCCGAGCGGGTGGGCAGCCAGGCGGGGGGGATCCCCACACTGAGGGGGTCCCTGCCCTCGGCCCCACATCACACACGTCACCCCGGATGGCAGAGCAGGACGTTCACCCACTCCCGAGCTGCAGTTTACAGCCCAGCGTGCTGGACAGTGGCTCGCACCTCACGTACCATGGCCGCAAAGCTGCAGAGCCCCAGGAGGGGAGGAGATGCGTCCTCTTGGGCTCTATCACACAAACGGCCACTTTTGGGAAAGCGGTGGCTTCGGCCGTGCCAGCTAGCTCTGCCAGTCACCGTCGTGGACCCCGAGGTACCCAGGCTCACACCGCTGCCGACACGCTGCCCTTGCTCTCCTCGCTTCCATCGCCCGTCGGTAGCACTGCGGGCTCCTGCAGGGTTTCCGTATCCTCATGCCGCCTCTTAATTTGCTTGTGAATTCAGGGGGGCAGGAACGACCTACTACACCCAGTAGAGCGGGACTCCAGTCCAGAGCCAGGACCTCCATGCTACAGTACAACGCAAACCAGTAACAAGCCCAGTTGGTGGCAGACTGAAGAACTGAAGGGCGGTAGCCCAGTCCAGTGCTCCGCTGAGCTCAAAGCACCGGTTTTCAACTTTGTGGGCCAGCGGACTACTTGAAAAAGAGCCACAAAAGGTAAAAAACTGCCCATTGTTAGCAGGCTCCAATGCATGGAGTGCTCTGCCAACTGCAAAAGGTGAAAAATGCAAGTTTTCCCATCAGCATAGCTGATGACCTTCATCAATCTTCTCCTCACCACCTTCCTAAGGCTCCTAAGGAAAGTTTTGCCAACACGTGGGTCGCTACGCTGTTGAACGCCAGGTGAGACAACTGCATCGTCTAAGTCTTGGGGCACAGCATCAAAAATAAAACCCCTCCTCTCTAGCTGAGCTACGACGGGAATTACGTAGGCACACATAACACACAAAAGTTACCTGACAGAGTACATTTTCTTCAAACGCAACGCAGAAGAGAGCTGCAACGCATTTTTTCAACCCGAAAAGAATGAGATGTTTTTCCACAGGCTACCAAGCAGCAGAAGACCCGAATAACGCTAAAACAGCCTTCAAGAAAACGAAGCATCAAACACTAAGATGTCCTTCAGAGGCTGGAAGGGACGAGCTGAACCACCTCCCGCGCGAGGTGAGGCACCGACTATCCCAGCAGTTGCGTAGACAAGTTTGCAGCCGGCCCGTGGCACGCCAGAAAAGGTCCAGAACTCCCGACCCCCCCACACCCCCCAAAAAAATGCTTCTCCCGTGCACATCCAGGGCTCCGATGTGGAAACCGGAGCATTTTTACCCGTAAAACACTTGCAAAACCGTGGCCCTCAAAGGAGAAGCCCTCTTCAGCCAGGCTGCCCGCTGCCGCTCCCGCCCCCACCGATACCCCCCCCCGGGGCTGCCCCCCCCCCACCGCCCCG
>VYZV01035304.1:0-28429 GCA_013401275.1 Pandion haliaetus | reverse complement strand
ACCTGAAAAAAAAAAAAAAAAACAGAGGTTGGGCGGTGGTAAAAACCAGAAAGGCTGGAATTGAGCATAGCCCTTGCGAATCAAACTCGCCTTGTTTTCTCATTGTTTTGTCCCATCCAAACTCACAGGACTGTCTGGACCAGTAATGATTAGTTTAACATTATTCCATTCCAGTACATACATTTGTGTCTACTGGTCAAGTGCTTCTCGAAAATAGGACTATTTGATTAGTTGATATAGAAGTCAAGCACTAAAGTTCATGGTCAAGAAAATTCTCATAAAATAACTATGAGTTTTACATGAGAAAGGAGTGATGAAAAAATTCAAAGCCCACTTCTGGCTCTTTTTCCTACCCTAAATTTCAGTACAAAACAAAGGAAAAGTACTATTTTAAACATAAAGTATGAAATCTCATATTATCTTACATTCAAAAGACATCATTGCAGCAGACGAATTTCACCTGTGGCAACTTCTGCCTGCAACTTCTGCTGACAAGAACAAACCCTTCTATCAAACTTGTAGCTGAATAATATTTAAAGAGTAACACCGTATTTTCTTGGGAGCAGTTTCCCAGGCCTGTGGAGATGATCATAGGAATCTGTATAGAATGAGTATAGACACAGGACACAGACTTCCACTGGGACTACTCCATCTTTGATTTCAAGCTCAGACAACTCAACTGATATGGCACAGATGAGGCCGAGCCACCAGAAAGCAGATCTTTCACAAGTGGGCTCCCCTGTGCCAGTTTCAACTTCTTGTTCTTGATACTAAAGCTGTTCACAAGTTAACTTCAAGCTTGGTTTGTTCTCTAAACCAGCTGGGAGAAAAATGCAATCAGCCACTGTCACGCCTGCACGACCGCACTGCACTCCCTCTGCTTAAGCCCACATAAAAATAAGTCTTTTGAACATCTTCCACACAGACATGAAATATTTGAAGAGAAAAGGCAGACATTGCTTTTTCCTGCCATTTATAATGTTTTGAAAGGGCCAATGAAAAGTCAGAGATACCATTACTGTTGCTATTTCCCTATAAGTGAAACTGGACTGTTGACCGGCTCCGGTAAGGGAGCAGCCCTCAGAATCTGCACTTACCTTCTTTCCTGGAGGGATGTTCTCTCTCTTGCTATAGAAGACTGACCACACACCACCATACACCATTGCACTTGTCTGCCGTGTACAGACTGGATCTAGGGACTCAGCTGGGTACGGAGGAAGCTCAAAATGATGAGAGAAACACTGATACGGGAAGACTGTACGTTTTCCAGGCTCCTTACCTCATGCTGTTGAATACCAGTTTCATTTTTTTCCAAATTAAAAGCCGACGGAGACAACTCCAAGGGGAACATCATTGGGATTTTCCTTCCTCGCTCTCTCCTCTTGATTTTAATGCATTAGGAAACAATTCCTGTCTAGGGAAAATTGTTCTGAATCTCTGTGGATTTTGAATATTGATGTAAATAAAAGTTGGTCTTTATACAGGAGTGGCAACAAATTATTAATTTAATAAATGCAACATTGTGTTTGGACCAGAGCCAAAAATTTTGCATACATAAAAAATAAGCAGCAAAAATAATAAAGTAATGAATTCTGCAATTACTTCAGGTCTTTATCTATGCTCCTTCAGCTAGTATCTGAGTTTCTTCAAAGGCTTAAGCTCTCTCCAACTGGTGAGAATTACAAACCAAGTAGTCCAACACCATATATACTTATTTAAGCATTACACAAAAACTGTCTGTAATGCGTTTGACTTAAACAAGAGCAGCTACAGAGTGACCCCACAATTTTTATTCAGTCCCTGATAAATACACTGAGATCTTTGCCTGAACAATTACAAGAGCAGATCTTCTGTAGTTTAATGATGTTTTAACATCATTAAATATTGGGTGACAAAGTCAGATGGTCTTATTCACATGGAAAAGGACTTTACCCCTCAAAAAGACACAGCAGGACTGTTTGAGGAGCAGCTACTACTCCATACAATAAGGAGAGCGAAATTTGAGCCCAAGACATTTTAATTTAAGATTCTGTTTGTACCTTTTGATTTGCAAAGCACAAGAGAGATTATTTGCTTTATTTTAAAGTACATTTTAGGGGTGTATTTATTAAACAGTATCATTCTATCTGAACTGTATGTATATATAACGTGCAGCAAAATAACCTAATGAAATGAGAAAGAGAAACGATAACTCATCATGCCTGAAGGACTGCAAAGCTGGATATAATTTAGCTTCCTCTTCCAAAAGGAAAAGAAAAACTCACAAAAACTGAGCCAACAAACTTTGAAAGAGTTCCACTTTTTGTAGTCAAATATTGTTCTTTTACTAGGTTTGTAAACACTACTATCTCACAAAAGCAAATTTAGCTTCAACAAAGGCATTTAATTGCTTACTGTAAATCACAGCTGTATATATTTTGATCACCACTTCAAGCCAAGAAAAATCTTGTTTCAAGTTAAAGGACCCAAAAATAAGATGATTGTCAAGAAATACTCTCTTTAGACCATGAACTTTGACACTGCCCTTTAGTCATAAGTCTAAGAATAAATTAAAAACTCCCTATGTGCTCCAACTGTATTTCCTGTAACATATGTTCATGATTGAAGTCTTTCACTAGCACAGGATGTGCTCAGATAGAACGGAAACTGCCCCTCTGTAACAGCCAGTTGAGCTCCCAAAATATAGATGAATTTGCCGACCACAGCGCGATTAAGCCTCAGCTTTCTACTCAGGAAGGGAGGTTTTAATCCACCAACAGCAGGAATGCTGCAAATAATTGGAATATTCAGGTAATACAATTGAAACATATTCTAGAAGAAAATGAGATCTACAAACAGCTATTCCTTTAAAGCCTTTAGATGACGCAAGCCTGCAAATGGATCGATATCCAGCATGGTCATTAGTTACCGTGATCTGTTTAAAGACGCAGAGAGTATGTGGCACTGGTAGACTGGTAGCACAAAGAAGTGAAAAAGACTGTTTGAGAGAGACGTTCAGATGGATGCTGAACTCTACAGAAAAGTTACACACGTAGGGACTAAGCAAAAATACTACGCGTTCTGAAGAAAACTCATATAAGCAGCCTGAAGCAAAAGGGAAAAAAGAAGAAAACTTTTAAACCCATACAGAAACTTTCCATCAGCCACATTAACGCCCTGCTGCCTCAAGTACTCGGTGTCAGAGCGTAGCCAGCCGGCCAAGGGAAGTGATTTTTCTTCTCTTTCTTGTATGGCCGTTCTTCCCACTTGGGGGGCTACTTCTGGTGTGGTGCATCCCGTCCCAGGCTTCCCAGGGACTTGCTGACAGCCTGGAGCCAGTCCAGCGCAGGGCCACAAAGACAGGCCAGGGGATGAACGAAGGCCACAACACAAAAGAAAAGGCTGAGAAAGCTGGGAAAGAGCTGCCTCCATGTATCTCACATAGAGGAGACCAGACCAGGCGCTTGCAGTTATTCAAAAGCCGACTAGAGAAAGCCCTGCGTAAGCCTTGCTTTGAGCAGGGGGCTGGGCGAGAGACCTTCAGAGGTCCCTTCTGGCCCAAGTTATTCCATGATTCTGCTCCGGGATCATGTGAGGTGAACTGATCCACGTCCGCCTTGCAGGGAGCGCAGAGGTTTCACTGTTGGAAGCTGGGCATGGAAGGAGAGCACAATTGCACAACAAGAGCACGACTACCTTCTAGGGGCAGACCAGTCAAACTCTCCACCAGCTGCTAGCGCCGGCCGTCTAGCTAACTCAAAGCTCAATCTTTCTGAGGGACAAGATATACAGCCCTGCTGCCCAAAGCTGTTTCCCTGGAAGGAACGGCACCTGCACAAAATTGTCTGGTCTGACATCCCAAAACCAGAGGCAAACGCGAGGGATACCAACCCGCTTTTCAGCTGGAGAGCATTTTTACACTGGAGAGGTGAAAATGGAAATCAGTATTAAAAAAAACCCCAAAATAAAGTATTTAAATTGCAAAGACTTAGCAAAAATTCTTGATGTACTAACTTTAGAGATCTTGTGTCTTTACCAGTATGAATAAAATAATCCAGCTAAAACATAAAAGCGAGTTTTGATGATTCACTATCAAGAAGTTATTCACTGTGAAGATTCTAACTTTAAGTACTTGAGGCAAAAATGAAAGAACGATGGGAATAACAACAGATACACGTGCCAATGAAACTACCGATAATAGCAAGGGGAAAGTGAGAATGCAAGGTAGGAACAACAGCATAGTACACAATATATATGACCTGCGCAAAAAGATGGAGCAAATCTTCAAACGCATAGAAAGGCTATTGCAAACCATATGGAAATAGCGTGTCCTCCATGTCTGTGGTGCACAAAATGAGAAAGAACCAGTTTAAACTGCAGCAAGGCAAATTCATATCGGACACTGGGAAATGTCTGTACAGCTTTTCTGGGGAGGTGATGTAACCTTAGCATTGTTAGCAACCTTTAAGAATACAGGAGACAAGTGTCTGTCAGAAGTGGTATGTCTACACATGTTCCTGCCTGGCAACAGGAAGATGCGCTAGATGAACTTCGATGTCCTTTCAAGCCCAATGATTTCATACAGAAGTTTCTCAAACTTACAATATATCAAACATAGGAATAAAAAAGTACCACTAAGTCTAAATTACAGTCTAAAATACAATCTGAAGCAGAATTAGAGCTGTAAATGAAAGATCAGTAATCAATGAGTTTTAGATAAAAATAGCTAATCTTTCCTTGTGATGGTACTTGCTAACAGAAATTCACAGTAATCACCTCGACATTAAAAAAGCTATATAGGAATAAGCTCAAGCTATTTTACTACTCACTACTGAATAAGCAGATGAGACAGCAGCCAGTTATCAAATGGAGCCTCCATGACTATGACTTAAGACGTGACCTGTGTTATGGAGAATGTCAGACTAAATAATGATCACTCTCACTTCTGGTCTTAAACTGCAGGCATAAAACAGGATTTCTCTTTGGCCACCCAAGACCGGAAAGACTGAAACAGTCTTACAGCGATTGCTTGTGATTTTCCAGGATGAGAGGTTGCGTTCACAAGAATGGCAATGATTTACTGTTCAAGAATTTTCAGGGAAACAAAACACAACAGAAGAATCCCAATTTGTTAGCATACCCTTCAAGATACAGAAAACAGCAAAATGAACCTCTGGGTGTTAGCAAGAGGCTCCGTGATTTCTTTAGCAGCATGAAGTTAGGCAACCAGCATTTTTTCTTCGTTCTCTTCCTGTCAGCTATTTCAAGAGGTGACCTCACCCCTGTATCTAATAAAATCACAAAAGCTGAAAAGCATAGTACACTGAGCTCACTGATGTGCTTAGCTCTGTCTCTTAGTAATGACTTTTACCATGCCTCCCCTTACCCGGGAGATGAGCTCCATGAATGGGAATTAACTTCATTATGTGTCTTTGCCAGAAGCGGCTTCTGCTTCCCGTCACATTCCCGGCGGTGAAAGGCTCTCCCCAGCTTTAACTGCAGAGTTCAGACCCCTGTGTACGTACAGGTTTTGTTCAGGCAGTATGATTTTTATCAGTCCACATGGACTGATTTTACACATACGTGTGTGTAACAGTAGCTCGAAACTAGATAGCCACCGCGTGATTTTCTTAATTCTGTGGTAGTGTGATTGTCCTTCTGAATTTTAGCAATGGAAAAAGACACCTGTGCAAGCAGTTAAAAATAAGTGTATTTGAAGGCTAACCTGGAGTAAAAAAATAGTAAGAAATCAAAAAATGTCTGTATAAAGGTCTTAAAAGATATCCAAACTTAACTAACGATTGAATAAACCTGTTAGTTTTGTAATCATTAAAATAAGGTTAATAAAAAGAATAATCTTTCTCGAGACTTACAGTCAGGGGTATTTGAACAGGTATTATTTAAAAAATTCCAGACACGAAACAAGCCCATTTCACGTTGACTTTTCCCTAGCCTTGAGCTATACATATGGCAGTACTATTTGCACACACAAAGGCTATAGCGCAAGCAGAAATTACTCCGTGCCTTTATTTGCATTTGCACAACCAGCAACAATTTTTGAAAATATAAAAGCCACAGAGTTGTAGCAAACCCTCTGAAAGAAGCAAATACAAATGACATCTTCCCTAAGAATATGCTGTCTTATGTATAGCTATTGATTACTTCTATGGAGTTGGAAGGTAACGTGGTATATATAAACTATCTTGGGTGTCTTACCCAGCATCAGTGCTAGGCACCAAAATCAGTAAATGAAGAGAAGGCTCAGGATCAAGCCCCAAGGCTCAGGATCAAACCCCAAGTATGATCTTTCCCTCTCTGACTCCAGTCACAGGGCACATTATCTCCTTCTCTCTTGCTCGATGCTCTCTCCCTCCTTCATATTTACTTTACTTATCCCTTGTGGGTTTCTTCCCTCTTTTTCTTTTGTCATTACTGGCGGTTACTGTTAAAACACACATTTTTCTTCCCAGAGGGATTTCACTACACGCACAGATCGATAGTCAGTACTGCCAAAACCATTTCTGTAACCAGAGTTTGGCTGAGTGCAGGATTTTAAGGGATACAGAACACCGGCAAGGATCAAATGCCAATGAACACCTCGGCCACTTTTTAAAAAGATGTTTACTAGAAATGAGATGTTTTGGTTGGGAGAAAAACTTGGTAGTTGGTTTGCTCTTGAGATCTAACCAGTAAGACTGGTAAACCTATCTTCCGATGGGCAAGTGTGACATAGACCAAGTACAAATTCCCCTTAAAATCTCTGTTTTTACAAAAAATACTAAAAGTTTTTAAATTTTTCTGTTCTTTTTTAAATAAAAATAATTTGGCTTTCTCAACTTTTAAGCCAGACCCAGGGGCATTTTTCAGTCAAAAGTTGTACTTTTGTATGTGGTCCATACCTTTCAGGGAAAACACATCTGCATGGATGCATTGTCCGGTTTACCCTAGAGATACGTGGAAGATTTCTTTGGAAAAGAAACTCGGGCTTTTTGTTCCCACTGTTTTTTGTTGCCACGGCCTTTCCTTCCCTTAGTAATTAACAGAGGTTTTCATGTGATGTAGTGGCTCAGGCACGTCCTCAGCTGTACCTCATGTAAGGGGAGTTTGCTCCAGTTCAGTATTTTTAATCCTGGAATTTTTTGTGTCCTTTTATCCCCGACTTCCAGCTGTGTGGTTTCTGCCAGGGAGTGGTAACTACAATCACAGCAGTTCGCAGGCCTGAACAGCCATTCAAACAATTTCCAAAACGTAAAAGGCTCTCGACCAGCTAAAGAAGAAAAAAACCCCACCTGTTCTGAATGTAAATGTTAGCTCACAGGTTACGGGCTGGAAATCCCTGCCCCAGCACGGACACACGGAATCAGCACATCCCTCAGCTGCCTTGGCCACGTCTCCAGGTCTTGAGCACACGCCGGGTCCCGACAGCAAGAGCGTGCCAAGCAGCTTGGTGCCAAGCCAGCAACTCTGCAGACGGGCTGCACCTCCCTGGAAGCTGTACCCGGCGGGGGCTGCTACAGGTTGTCCCTAATTCTGCCCCAAAGTCTTCAGGTAGGCAGCGTCGCCAGTGTAGGACAGGGGACTGGGGGGCACATTTTCCGTGCAGTGAAGCGATGACCAGCCAGAGAAGTGGGAACGCAGACAGCAACTGCAGTTTAAAAAAAGAAAGGTCTTGTGATTACTCCACACCCAGACAGGGATGCCTGAGTTTGATTCATCGCCGAGGCTCCAGAGTGTCAGCATAAAATAATATACGATCAACAGAGCCTAGGCAGGCAATATGTATGTTTAATAAATAGCTGAAAATAATAACAAAAATTTGACAGTGTTGATAGCTGCCTATTTGGCAGCTTAGAAAAAGCATGAATGATTTTACAAATTGCTGCTCAGATACAGTGACAACATTCAGCTGTCTAGGTCACTCAGTTGCACATCTAGCCTTACTGCACCATCCTTCAAGAGAGTAATGTGAACCCATTACTAAACATGATCCTAAAGTGTCTAAAAATGCACTAATCCTCTCGCTACACTTGAAGGGCTTCACATTTTGTTGGAAATATCATACAGATAAAAAATACCCGCAAAGTGGAGATGGACAGACATACGGTCAAACTCGGATGATTCGAAGCAACAGATAAATTGGGATTTTTATCAAGCTTGCCCTTCCTCTTCTCCATGCAAGTTTCCCAGTCACATGACATGACATAAAATAGCAGAGAGCACAGAGCCCCTGTATAGGGTAGTGACCCTTTTTAAGTGGCACACTGTGTTTTGTGCAACCTTATGATATCCACAGACCTGTTTAGGATTTCTTAATTTACATATACGTGTGTCTTGGTGCTCCAAACAAATTTATGAAGTGCAGCATTCATCCTTTTCAGGACACAATCCTTTTACAAAACCTACCAAGAGAAATTTTGCTAATTTGCAAAACAGTCCAGAAATAATATCAGCATCTCTATGAACTGGCAGAGTTTCATCCATCTTTGACCTAGATTTAAGACTTAGCAGGATAAAACCCGGCTCCCTGTCAGCAGATTAAGAGTAATAAAACACAGTTCTCTGGAGGAATGGCAGTTAAGAAAATCCATGTTGTTGACAAATACTGCTTCAAATTTTCATCAGAAAGGAAATGCTTAAAAAAATCATGAGATTGGCTTTAAAATCATGAGATTTGAAATATGAATAAATTTGGAGTTATTTATCTGCCGTTGAGATTTTGAGCCTCTAGAGTGTGCTCCAGTCATATTTTCAAGTGTTTCCTTAGAAACTGAAATGTGTAGATACTTTATTTCCAAGGAAGGCTGAGATGCATTTATAAAGCTAAAATTCAGAAGTTGAGGCCCTCAGAGAAACATGAAGTTTAAAAAAAAAAAGCCTAAAATTACACAATTAGCAATACAGTAGAATATTAGAAATGTAATAGAGGAGAAAGTAACCAAGCTGACAGCAGAAGGCCTGGAAACGCATAAGCATTTCTGAAAAGATTACGAAAAACTTCTTGTGGTGCCAAGCAACATAAACTCCAAAATTCAGGGGGTAACTTAGCTGGCCATTTGGTGTACCTGTTCAGTTATCCTCTCAATAAGCATTAATAACAACCAATTGCAGCAAAAAGAGACTTTTTATGCTTTTGAACACTTTACACCTTTACAAGTTCTGAACTGGTTCCTCAAACACAGAGAGGACTGGCTTGCAAAAAGTTTCAGATTTGCTTTCCAATAATTCATTCTCAGCAACTTTTATTTGCCCTCCAAGGCTCTTCCCACATTCTTTTTAACATTTCCAGGCACTTCCCTCCAATATCTAGGGCTAAAGACTTTACTTTTATTCAAAAGAAAACAGGTTTTTCAGCAGTCATAGAATCACAGAACAGCCCAGGTTGGAAGGCACCTTGAAAGACCATCTGGCCCAACCGTTCATGAGGAAAGGGAGCCTCGATGAGATTATCTAGCACCCTGTCCAATGTCACCTTGAAAGCCTCCGGTGATGGGGACTCTACCACGCCCCTGGGGAGGTTGTTCCAGTGAATGATTGTTATCACCGTAAAAAAATTTCTTTCTTATATCAGGATGAAAACTTTCCTGGTGCGACTTGTACCCATTGCCCCTTGTCCTCTCCACCTGGCAACTCGTGAAGGGAGAGCCTCTGTCCTCTTTGCAGCCACCCTTTAAGTGGCAGCTGGAATACTGTGCTGAGGTATCCCCGAGCCTTCTCTTCTCCAGGGAGAAGAGACCTAACTCCTCCAGTCTTTCCTCACTGGGCAGGTTCTCCAGCCCTTTGGTCGTCTTTGTGGTCCTCCTTTGGACACCCTCCAGTCTGTCTGCATCTTTCTTGAGTTGTGGGGACCAAAACTGGACACGGTACTCCAGGTGCGGCCGGACAAGCGCTCAGTAGCGTGGGATGGTCACGTCTCTATCTCTGCTAGTTACGCCCTTGCGGATGCAGCCCAGCATCCGATTTGCCTTGGTTGCTGCAGCAGCGCACTGCGGACTCATGTCCAGCACCCCAGGTCCCTCTCAGCAAGGCTGCTCCCCAGCCACACAGATCCTAGCCCATACTGGGCTCTTGGGTTATTCTGTCCCAGTTGCAGGACTTTGCACTTCGTTCAACTTCAGACTGCTCTTGCTGGCCCGCTCTGCCAGCCTGTCCAGAGCTCTCTGTAAGATGGCTCTCCCTTCCGATGTGTCCACCTCACTGCCCAGTTTGGTGCCATCAGCAAACTTGGCGAGGGTGCCGTCAGTCCCGTCATCCACATCATTTATGAAGATGTTGAACAGCGTGGGGCCCCGTATCGATCCCTGGGGGACCCCACTTGTGACAGGCTGCCAGCCTGAGTAAAAACCATTGATCACCACCCTCTGAGTAAGACCTGTAAGCCAATTTCCTACCCACCTCACAGCCCACCCATCCAATCTGTATCTTGCCACTTAGTGCAGGAGAAGGCCGAGGGAAACAGTGTTGAATGCTTTGCTGAAGTCCAACAGGAGGCTGAAGTTTTACGGAAAACGCCACACGTTGCAATAGAATAGAAGGTTAGCAACCCTGCAACTTCGAACCTGAGCATTAACTCGAGACCAAACTGACGTGAGACAGTGCCTGTTGGCTCTCTCAAGTCCACCCTGAGTCCCAACTGTTCCATTTACAAATAAGAAAGCAAAATTCTCTATTGTGTATTAGATGTGGGATACAAATTAACCATGCCAATAATCTCCTAATTTACCCAGCAGTTCTGCGCTAAGTATGTAGAATTAACCATGGTAACATGCATAAGTATATTCAACTAATACTTGTTCATTGACATGACGCATTTGCTAGCTGAATGACTATATGATAATTCGATAAGCTAGAAGCTTCTAAGTGGGGGAAACAGGCAGGGTCCTGTGCATACTGCTCTTACGTATTCAGACTCGAAAACGGCTGGTTTATTTTCTATGCAGAATTCATGTAAATCTGAACCCACACATTTCAAAATGGTCATTCTTTCTGCTGTCCCCAAGTTGAAGGTATAGCACTTCAGCTTCTCCTCAAGCTTCCCATGTCACACAGGGGCTAAGCTTCAGCAAGAATGACGAATACTTTTGCCCTCAGCTTGGCCTATAGCCCAGTGTCTAAAACACTCCTATAGGAGGTAGATGTATGTCTGACTTCTCAGTGTGCACCTGCACATGCCGCTGGTGATGTGTGTGCTGTAACTTCCAAAAATCAATGCAGTGAGATTCTTTCTAATGACCTGGCAATAGTACAAATTGCTATCAGATTAATTTTTCTGTAACTTAAACCTACGGATTTACCTATTAATGAAGGTGGTATTTAACTTAGGTCAGTTAATGAGGATGAAAACTCTTCCTTCCTTGCATAACATGAAAGAATGAAAATTCAACAACCCCTTAAAAACCAGACAGATTCAGATCTGGCAGCAGGTAATTGTTGAACTGTGAAATATAACTCCCCAATCATAAGTCACCCAGCCCTCACCCAGGTAACACTCCCATAGATTTGTTCTGGAGATTTACTTAAGGACTCACTTCGGTATTCGTGTGTTCACACCTCACTGTGCAAAGCTGCGGTTTCAAGCAGGCTGGAACGCAGCCAGGTTTCTTCACGCAGTATGGAAACACAGATTTCCCGAGGGAGAAAAACTACTGCCCAGAGTCTGACAAACTCTGTTCCAGATGCAAAAAGCCATTCAAAAGCACACAGGTGCGGCAGAGGGGCCAGGAGAGAATGATGAACAAGGGATGGCGAAAATACCGTGGCAGAGACGCGGGCAGGAGAGAAGCCCACGTGACTGCAGGACTTCAGGGTGCATGGCAAATTGCTAACAGACTCTCGTACAGAAAAAAATTAACAGGGCCTGGCGTTGGCTTCCATTTTCCCATTCACACCCCGCGCAGGGCTCCATCTGAATAGCAAACACAATGCCTCAGCTCTAAAACAGTACACAATAGCCCCATACCAGGCATGTCAATCTTGGAGAGCCTTTAGCTTTTGCAGTCTCCTGATGAGGTCCCTGATTAGGCCTTTTTCACAGTCCTAACACAAAGACGTACTTTTCTACCCAGCAAGTTAGGCTATGTCCTCCCCTTCCTTACACCCGCGGCATGTGCTTTAAATATCAGGAAGACAAGGAGCTTGAAAACACTTCTGAAGCAAGCACCATAATTCAACACCGTTGTGAATGTCATTTAAATAAAATACTATTAATAAGCAAATCTCACGTTGCTCGTGAGACTGCGCATCAGCTAGTATTTAGTCAAAGCAATTTTTAGCTGGGCTAAAAGACAACAGAAAACAGGCTGGTAAATACCAGAAAGCTAGCACTGAGTTCATGAGGCACTTCACACCGGTACAAGGTACAAAGAACTGAAAAAACTGTGCTTTTGTGAACCAGCTAATGAGGAGTGCTACTGAATGCACACGGCTAGCGAGCGAGCTCAGTGATTGACCTCATAATCACCATCAACTGCAGGAACACGTGCATGCAGTCAAATAACACATCCATAGAGAATCAAGTTACCAAAAAAACCCAGGGCGTATGATTTCGGTTACTCTAAAAAGTGCCACGATTTAAAATACTCAGGAATTATAGTGAAAAGCATGGGGAGGAATTGGTGTGAAGCAGGATGGAATTGGATCCAAAAAGTATCTTGTCAGCCCTCGGTCACCAAAATAGTCTTGGTAGTGAGTGAAAATAATTATTACCTGGTAGCTGTTTATTACAACTTGTAAGTGAAACACCCTCACAGTTTTAGTGCATACACTACTAAATTATTGTCGCATTTGGTAGTGTTTCTGCCAGGGCATGAAGTACCAAAAGACGAACTTTCCCTTTTGCTGCAAAAAAGGCGATCTTCAGAAGCTGTCTGAATGCACTGATGATGCGGAGCAGACTGACTGTTGCCTCTGTTTTGTACTGGCTCATGCTCCAGGGCATGCAAGCACCTGTAACATTCTTCTCGGGGCACGGCAACCAACAAGGCAGTTCCTTCAGTTTCTCATCTCACGCGAAAATACTCCAGCCCTCTCGCAGTTCATAAATCCCTGCCTCTGTTTTCCTTCAAAGCTAAAACCAACTCCTTCCTTACACTCATGCAAAAACCATACAAATTCTGCAGCTGAATTGCCTTGACTCATATAAATCTCCATCAATTACTTAATATTAACCAGTAAATTTCTTGTGTTTGTCACAGTTTGCTTGCCTTTGTCTAACATGCCAGGCAACTGATTTAAACCTCTTTGATTCAGAAGTTCAGATGGGTAAGAGTTCAACAGATATGAGCAATGGCAGATCATGTGTAAAGTACAGACTGCGTGTTAGCAAGCATTTCTAGCTGTAGGAAGATGGAGAGCAAAAGTCTTGACCTAATTATATATATACCCTTGTTGCAATGCACATTTCCTTGCGCAGCTACAGTAGCATAGGTCACTGCCTTTCCCCTAAAAACCTACTAAGGACTAGTCAGGTTCCTAAGCACAACTGTAAGAAGCCACACAAATTGTCCTCACTCATCCGTGTGTTAACTTACGTATTTTGTGAGACGGTTTTGAGACAATAAAAACATCTCTGATTCTTACAGTTGTTGGCAAATATGACAAAGCCATAGAAAGTAAGTTCAATTTTCTACTAAGACACATGTGAAATTCTGTTCTAAGGCTACGTAAGTTTATCTGAGCAATTGTACGGCAGATTTCTCCAACTTCCTGACCTAATTTTGTGAAACCGAGCCGAACTGGAAGAACGGTGTTTTGGTCTCTTACTAGATACTCCCAATAGAACGAAACCTAAAAATGGAGTGACTCTTCTAATATGCTGATTACTCCATGATCTCCCTCTCCCCAACCCTCCTGTAACTATCAGGCGCTCTAAACACTGAAGCAGCCATATGTTGACGCAGAATGTTCCTTTATTAAAAAGCTGTCCTCTCCTCTAGATTGACTGCAGGCACAGAAGTTCAGCCTAAAAAGCTCGTTCAACATTTGTGTCTAGACATACACTCTTCAACATACTCCGTATCCATAGACGGGCTTTTGGCTCTTGGCTCGCCGCGCTTCTGACCATCTGTTGGGAGGGCAGGATGCCCACTGATAAGTTAGCCAGAATCTGTGTCAGTTGCCAAAGGAAGGGGATACACAGTCCTGCAAGCGACAGCTGTTTCACCAGAAGCCCTTTTCTCTCTGAACAATGCTTCTGTTTAATCTCAGCTGCACTTGGTAAGAATAGCGTTTAAAAGACAAACTAAGGAAAAACCCCAGAAAGTGCTGGAAGGGTAGGGAAACGTAATGATGGTCAGCACAAGTTAACGTTTCACAGACCTATGGAGAATTCTTTTAGTACTAAAATGATGGGAATATTGGAAGAAAATAGTAGATGCTCTGGCTATACAGGCAATCTCATGGCAGATGAAGTCACCAAGGGATAAAATGAACCACAAAGGATTCACTATAACTTAGCCCAAGACAACAGCTGGGCTCTTAAAGAGAACACTGGAGGGAAAGGCACAACTGAATGATTAATAAGATAACGCCTTTTCACGTGGGTGAAAGATAGAAAAAAGAGCAAGCCATTATGTACTCTTAAAAAAATCTTATTGATTCAGTGAGACACTTGACAGTTTGTGTGTGGAGGAGGGACACCAAATGATGCAGGTTGCCTGTCTTCTGCTCATAGCCTTAGCACGTTGAGCTAAACCAGCACATCTAGAAGCTGAGTCCATAACGTAGAGCAAAAACTATTCAATCCACTAACATTCATGAGATTCCTGCAAGAGAACATGCAGTCTCTGACAGTTACGTCCCAAACAGACTTGAGAAGTATTACTAACAAATAGGAAAGAGAAACAACAACAAAGGAAGAAAGAGGCAGAGATCATTGAGGAGTCATTAGTACTTGCAGAAATAAAGAGATGAGTATGATTCATTGACTGTTATTCCTGGAATGGTCAATGAAAGGAGAGGATATAATCCAACAAGATACAAAATTGGTCTGAAAGCACCATTGACTGTATTCGCTGAATCTTTTGTGCATTAAGCACATACCTCACATGTAGAAATCTACACTGCAGACATCTAAATTTAGCTCTGAATCTGGAGCTGACTCCCGCTCTAAGAGTTCTGATTCATGATCAGAGGTGACTTGTCCTCGATGTGTGTTTCGTCCGAATCTGTAGCTGGGTTAAGGCTAGGGAATGTACTCACACCAAATGGAAATGCTCCTGAGCTTCTCAGCACAGAATACAATATAACTTTTTTCCCATCCAACATCTTGACTCTTTTGGGCCATTGATAAAAATCCCGTCTCCCTTTCCCCAGAGATTTTTTGTTCTGTTGCAACCATGTCGGTTGGAGAACCGCTGCTGAAGTTCTAGAGTTGGCGGAACAATGCTTTTAGGTAAGCCAAAAATTATTTGGGGTTACCGTAATATGCTTGGTTGCAAATTATAGAAGTTCAGCAGCTGGTACGTGAGCAGCTGAACCATCTCTGCACGAGGGTGGAAAACTGCATGTCATGGGATGGAAAGGACAGCTGGGAGCAGGAAGTGTCACAGCCATCGCGAGCTGAGCATCACCACTGGTTGGTCAGCACCCTCACTGCTCCTATTCTTGACATACTGCTCTTATAAATACGTAGTTCTGAGTGATAGGGTTTCCCATTTACATTTCCAGCAGTACGTCATCTGCCTAATAGTAACTGTAAAGTCTAGGTAACACTAACACATATATTGTGCAAGAATTACATCAGTATTGCAAGACAAAATCATAAAGCATCATACAAACTCTTAACAGTTACAGGTTCTTTCCCATAATATAAGACATAGGGGAAAACTGAGCTACTCTCAGTTAAACTGCCTGGCAGTAAAACCATGGAAATCCTGAATAAAACTGAGCTAACGCTTCTAGGAAATAGCTAAGTATGTCCCAAATCTAAACTGCTGAATTAAACTTGACTAATGGAACTTATTACACAAGACCTGCCCCGGCAGAGCTCTTTAGCGTTTGGCCAGAACAGTCCAAACAGGTGACTAGAGGTGAGAAACATAAAGTTAGGCTCAAACAATCATTAGCCTTTTCCTTCCCGATTCTCATTTCCAGGAGACATCCCATTCATTTGAGACTCTAGCACTGTGCCCATTCCCAACCTGTCTGCTAGCTACATCTCCCTTCAGAAGCTCTGCTCCTAAATTCACTGTATGCCTGGTCCCCGATTATCCTTACAATTCCCCAGTGAATTTCTGAATTCAGATTCCTGTTTCAGTTAAGCTTTTTCCCCAAACTGAAAAGTTTAAATACACTCTCTTTTCATCCCAAGCCCTATACACTTTGGAAAGCATGCAGATTCCCAGATAAGGTTCCAAACATGCATGGTATGGGCATTAACTTTAACTTCTGAGGTCACACACCTCAACACATTTAGTCTAGGATCTTCAAAAACTTCAACAGTGGCATGCATCCTTTCTCTCCCTAGCATTTTTAGTGAAAACTGAAGGTTGAGCAGGCATGGACAATGAACCCTGTTGATTTTAGTCTTTGGTCAAGGCTGAGACAGACTGGCAGGGCAGTGATTCTCAACACTGTATTCCTGCTGCTGTCTTTGCCATTTCTGTTGTTATAAAAGGGATGAACTTGATTCCTCAGTCTGGTACCATCAAAACTTTATAGGCTAGTTCTACAAACCGATTTGGGTGGAGCACTACAACATCTAACCTTGGATGCTTTTAATCCCAGACAGGTGCCTTGGCTCCTACACAGTGCAGCTTGGAGCGGAAGGGAAACCCAAGTCAGAGTGAGCAGTTTACACCAGCGCATTTTCTCCTTGTCCTCCCTCAAGAGTGGATACAGATCCCCTTGATCCGTGGTAGTGGCAGCTGGACAAGAGCAAGCTGGATGTAGACCAGAAGAGTGCCACAGTGTAAGTCTGTTCAGGCGAATTCAAACCAGACAGTATGCTGAATTTGGACTGCCTGAACGAGCCAGTGGCGATGCTGGGAGAAAGAGCATCCCATACATCTTACGCCGTACGTACCTCTGAATTGGCGGGCCTTAATCTGAGCTACAGCGAGGTGAGTGCTAGTAATTACTCACCTACATTGCTCTCTTCAAAAAGGCAGCAGAAATACTCTTAAGAGAGGAGAAAACGCGACGGTGCTGGTTTTCCTTTGGAAAATAGCTATCACCCGGTGAGAAAGCAGGAATCCACAAGTTCAAGGTCACACTTAAAAAGAAAGAATCGGAAATTTGGGTTTTAAAAGTGAAAAATATTCCTGCTTGATTCTGACCTACAGGTGAACAAGTAATCATTTAGGTTACGGTTTATGAAACGAATACAAATCACAAATTGCATTAAGCTAAGAAAACACGTTAATAAATGGTACTTCATATTGCCAAAATTTCACAGGATGTTACACTTGCGGAGAGCGAAGAACTATTGTTTTGTATAACTGTATGTATCACAACTGCCTGGAATTCCTTCAATACCAATTTGCTTATAGCACCAAATTTGGGGGTTATTTGAGCCAAATGGCTCTTATCCACGCACAGGGCTTTATTTTCCTAGCATTTCATTGAGAAAAAAAACCAAGCATTTCCCAAACATACAACAGATTTATAGCTTGTGCTTGTTTGCTCATTTGCTCTTTTTTTGCAGTGGTAATATGCCATATGATATGGATGTATTAGAGCTTTAGTATCAAAGATTCTTCATGGTTGATGTATTAGAGAAACTTGTAAGCTTTTCTTTATGTATTTCTCTGCCCCTGGCTTTTGTAGTAGTTGAGCACTTCACATAAATAATACTTAGCCTCAGCAGCTCTCCTAGACTTTATTTTCCCGATGAATATGGACCTAGGTGCAGACCCACAAAAGTTTTTAAGAAAGTAACTGCTATTTGAAGCGGGTTTCAGCTGCTATCAATAGCAGTGAGAAGCCTTTGTGGATCCAGACCAGTATGTCTTATCCAGAATAACATAAAAAATCCGTAACAGCGGATGAACCAAACCTGGTATCCTAACTACTTGGATATTCCTCAGCTTCTCAACTGCTTCAAAGTCAAGGCTGATTTGCAGGTTTGGTCATCTATTTCATCACTGTGATAAGCAGACAATTATTCCCCATGCGGGGAAAAAATTACGTGTGTTTCAAAAAAGGTAACACATTTTAGACACGGTACAATCCATCATTTTAAAACCTGGCATGGCTAAAGATTTCAGCGGTAACTTTCATGCCAACATGTGGTATCAGACAGTCTCTCATGTCCTGTCTGATTGCTTAAAATAACACAGTGCCATTCCTTTGGGGTTACACAATTACTTTATGTTGATATAAATAATGGCTGTGGTTTAAGCTTCCTTGTAAAATACTCCACAAAGCTTCCTAGGTCTAATTTCACAAACTTCTTCCTAATGGCAGCACCAAAATGAAATAAAACACATCTTCTTTTCTCCCTAAAAAAAGTCTCTGTATCTGTCAGAGAAAGTCTGGTCAACAAAAAGAGTATCTGCATGTTAGGATACTAGATTTTGATACAACAATGTCACTACTACAGCTGGAGTGAGAGCATCTGCTAGAATGAAAACTACTACGCGGAGATGCTTCCAGGTACACATGCTAGTTTGCACTGCCTAAAGTTTTTGCTTTCAGGCTGGCGTTTACTTTTGGTACGTTCTGCTCAGCACTGTGTTATTTCAGAAGGTATTCTAATATGCCTAGCAGAAGAGGAAAATCTACTCAAGTTGCACATAAGGCAAGGTCTTCACAGTAACAGACTACACAGCTGAATTTGGGCTGAAACCATTTCTTCAGTCCAGCCAACTAGTTATTGCTGGCACAGATTTATCTAGTAAAATTACCAAGCTAATTAACCAGGACAACTTGTTATAACACCAAAGTAAAAGACAAAAGGAGACAACACTCAGCTGGAGGTGAATTCACAGGAAATACGACTGATTATACCAGACTCTCACACTTTATATTCAGTACCATGCATATGACATCTGAAAGCTTTTCAGGGTACAAATGGAGCTCATATTCCTGCATAGATGTATGAAAAGTCTCCCTGTACCAGAAGGATTTTATTTTTAGCAAACGAGTAGTTTACTATTGAAGCAAAAGGTTTCAATCAAGCAAATTAGACATTCATTCAATACGCCACAGTGGAAAAAGAAGCAGGGAGACAAAAAGTTTCTTGTTTGGATGAATTTCCAGATGATGGTATTGCAACATTCTCTTCCAGATTCTGCCATTTAACTATTTCACAATTCAGTTTAAAAATGCTTTCCTTACTGTTTTGAATTAAACAATTTCTGATTGCAAACTCAGTGTAAACCTAGTTAACAGGAACAAAAAACCCTATACCTATACAAAGTACAAAGGTACCTTTAAGGCTGATCTGCTATAAGCTTCCATAAACAGTGGATGGCAGTGATCTATACCCAGGGAAAATCTTACCCTCCTTCTTGTTTATTAATATGGAAGTGCTGACCTAGGTAAAAAACCGTATCTATGACGACAAATTCACCTAGCAACAAGAAATTTCTGGAAGTTGAATCTCGGTAATTCCAATAAACTCAGTTCCATTCCGTTAAGTGAGGATACAGTGGTACTTTTCAACAGTTTTCATAGAGTTTAGACATTAGAGGGAATGTAATACTTTAAAAATGTACTCTCTTCAAGCAGTCCATCCTCACATTTGATCCCCTTTTAACTTCATTACATTCCATGTTTCTTAGAATGCATACTGTCCTGGTTTCGGCTGGGATAGAGTTAATTGCCTTCCTAGTAGCTGGTGCAGTGCTGTGTTTCGGGTTCAGTGTGAAAATGATGTTGATAACACACCGATGTTTCCAGTTGTTGCTCAGTAGGTTTAGACCAAGTCAAGGATTTTTCAGCTTCTCCTGCCCAGCCAGCGAGAAGGCTGGAGGGGCACGAGGAGTTGGGAGGGGACACAGCCAGGACAGCTGACCCAAACCGGCCAAAGGGGTATTCCAGACCATGGGAAGTCATGCCCAGTATCTAAACTGGGGGGGAGTTGGCCGGGGGAGGGGATCGCTGCTTGGGAACTAACTGGGCATCAGTCAGCGAGTGGTGAGCAATTGCATTGTGCATCACTTCTCAAGAAAAATGTCATTTTTAAAGTCTTCTCTTTAATTGGGGGGAAAAGTAAAAATATCAGTAAAAGCTTAAAAAAATGAAAAGCAACTCAAGCATCTTATTTAACAATTTAAAAACATTTCATTTTGAATTTGATGTCTTGAACTATTTAAATAATTTTAAAGAAACCACATTTTCATCCAAAAATTCCATTCCAGTTTTAAAGCAAAGAAAGCGTATTCTGAATGAACCCACACACCCATTTTCAGTCAAAAAATTGGATTTTTCCCCAGTTAATTGGTATTCTGATTGAAAATTCTATCAGGTCTAATTTTAGTCCAATGGCTCAAATACTTTCCCAAAATAAATTTTTATATTGTCTTCCTAAACCAGCTGTAGTTAAAAAAATGACTAATCCTGTCTCTCCTTTTCTCAACGTCTGCCTCCTATTCTAGCAGGAATAAGTATTAGTCTCACTTCAAACCCCAATTCCAGATTTGCATTTTCCTAGAACAGTCTTTTCTTCGACTCCAAGGAATACAATAAACCTCAAATGACATATTCTAAATTAAAACTTTGCTTCTCTGTTAGTTGCAATATGTGAACGAATTTACCAGAAACTATTGGTTTCATACATTTTTGTCTTCAATCAATATTCTAGACAAACACCAATCAAATCAAATTTGTAACATTTTTCCATACTTTCAGCAAACGATGGCGATCCTTGGCCTTGATGTTACATTTTGTTATTAACAATTGCAGTAGATAGATGGCTATCCAAGTTGAATCATACATGACCTTATTCAGTATTATTAAGGAAATAGAACTTTACAAATTACGACCGAGGCTTGTGTTTATATATAACTTTTGGTTTAACGAAGGTTATTTTTTTTTAAATATACTTCATTAAACGTATACAAGCATCAGTGAGCTAATCTATATTAGAAAATATATTTCTAATATAAAGAAGAAGAAAAATTATTACAGAAGTATAGATGCATCTTTAATGTCAGCTTTTCAAGGCAATGTTACAGCAACATTTTATTTGCAAAAGAGACAACCACAAGATGGCTCCTCTCATATGATGCTAGCTAAAATAGAAACCTATTCTGATAACGGAGGCTGCTTAGTCCTTTCACTCCCTTTCACAAACAACTGAAACACCAGGCACCATCCTCTTTGACAAAAAGATGGTGCTACAATCGCTTTATTAAATCACCGTTTGGGGAGGAGTATGCTCTTTCTTAAACAAATAAAGGCCTAAACCCCCTCAAATACAAGCATCTAATCTCACTGAACAGGGTGCACGTTTCAAGAACACTTGCCAAGCTCAGACACAGACATGTCACACTCTTCACCTTTCTCAAGATTTTTGTTTGTTCTCTTTGTAAGAGGATATAGCATTTTCCCCTTTATGAAATATTTTTCCATACCAGATTATTGAACTGTAAAATTATTATGATTCATTAACTCCACATCCATGTAGATGCAATCAAGCTACGGGTTTGGTTGTTGTTTCATTTAACATTTGAATAAATATTACATAAATGTACTGCTTCAAGATTCTATTCGAGTACAAAACAAAATAGTACACAGAATAATTCTGGGTAACGCGGTTCTTCACGTCAGAGTCTGGTTTGGCGTGGAAGGTTTGTTATGCTCAGTTACGTACATTCCACACCAGCAGCCATGAATTCCCAGTCAGGATGCGCGGTGCCCCATGGTAGCCTTCCTCTGGGCGCGAGAGCGCTGACATTTTCATGGCGTCCTTTGCATTCCTTACATCTCAAAGTACCTCAGAGCACAACACAAATGACACGAACGTGTCGCGTCCCCATCAGTGAACAGCGGGCTACAGCATGGCAACTACTTTCCGCTGCATGACGGCGGAGGGAGACAGCATCTCTAATGAAATATCAGGAGGGATCCAAGGCGTCACCATGTGAATTATTTAAACAGCAACTTGAGCAAGACTCCTCCGCACATTCGTGCGATTTTTCAGGTAAAAGTTATTTACTGAATGCAAGTAGTCAGGAAGTCAGATTTACATTCATCTTAAATGTAAAGTTAAGTGGAGGTATCATGAACTTCTGGCAGTCCTGCAACTCTGCCAAGACCTCCTACCTCTTTCTTTTTCTTTTTCTTTTTTTACAGTCAGAACACAATTTGAAGATGAGGACATTGAAGGACCTTTTTATTGCTGTGGTTCAGGCTCAACATAAATGGAAAATGGAAATGGTTTCGTATTGATTTCTTACAGAACTGGCTTTTACCACAATGCCAGTATTTTGCCTCTCAAGAAATGTTAATTTTCAGTTAAAACTGGTAAGGAATGTGGGAAAAAGAAGGGTAGTTTGTCAAAAAGCCAACAACTATAATTAACTCCCGTACTTTTTAGGCACTAGACCTCTCTGTTAAGCATGGCCCAGATGACTCACATGTATCGAGAGGAGAATGGCTGCACGGAGGCAGAACTGACAAAGCCTTATGATGGGTAAGGTCACTCTTCCCAGGCTCATAAAAGACGGCAGCTTTACAAGTGTAGTGTAACAAATCTGGTTTTATTTATTACCCACAAAATCGCATCGTTTCCTAAGCAGTGAAGTTTTTAAAAAGGGCTTCCTTCTGCATGAGTAAATATTTTTCTAGTGAAATCTTGGTTTGTCTTGCAACCCAACCCTAGTTTGTTTAATAGTGAGATAGCTTTCTCCAGGGAAGGCAGTCAGAAATGGGGGAAGGGGAAGGGAGAAGTTGGCTCTGGCTACAGGGCGCAGCTGCTCTTTGCTACTAGCCTGCAATGGAGTAATACATCAGTAATTATTTGAAAGCCAGACAGATTCCCTGCTTTCCTTGCCAGACAAAACTCTGAGAACTGAGGACTGGAAAGGAGGATAAAGGACTTTCAGTTTACTGTTTTTCCACTCATGGCTTTTTTTCCATGTTAGCAGCTACTGCTGCTATAAATTTTCTGATCCTTGTGCCTTCAGACGCCTCAACATAATACACAAACTTAGTTTTAGCACTTCAGCACTAATACTTTCAAGATTATTAAATTAATTTTTACAAAACGTTTCAGCTGTTTCTCCCAGTAGCTTCCATCTGAAAGAATAATGTTTATTTCCTATTCTGTTTTAGAAGTGATCACAACACACTTGGTCTTCACTGAAGAAAGGTGAATATAGCAAAAAATCCAGGTAAGAGCAACATACTTCAAGTGGTACACCACTCAGCTGTGATTTAATTTAACCAAAAATAGGAAGTACACCTAATCTTTGAACCAGCCCCTGAAAACGATGAGTCAGTGTCTATTTAGACTAGGCAAATGATGGAAAGTTCCCACCATTGCTAAAATAAATTCATGGCATCTAAAAAATGTTTTATTTTCATCACAGTTCACTGAGAGGTTTTTTTTGGGGAAAAAAAAAAAGATGAATAATGTTTGAATAAGTTTGTCCTTTTGCAAAAATCCCCCTCCAAGTTTCGAGGTAGGAAAACAAAATGAAACACAAGTAGCTAGTAGAATGTCCTACAGACCCAGAACTGGATTCAGGCATAATACAGAAGGCAGCCAGCAATTCTGTGACGACCTCCTCCAAAGACAGAAGGGATTCAGGACCAGACAAAATGTGAGGAACCCCTTCTCTGACCGGGCACATCAACACCAATGACATTTATGTAGGATTCACGTGTCAGAACATAGATGCCCAATGCAGCCGAAGAAGCCTCTGGACTCCCAAGATACCCGTTAGCTCTTTGCAGGCACGGCGCAGGACCTGCGTAAACCGGTACCTTTCTGCAGCTGCAGCTGGCGACAGGGAAGAAGAATACTCTTGGGCATCTCAAATGGCGTTAGACATGTACGTGTGGGCAACTACATAAAGCCCTAAGTGTTAACTAATGCAAGCTTGCTACAGCAAGAATGGAAGGTTTTGAATGAATGACTTATTTGATGAAATTCTACAGTATTTTTTTCACAAAAAAAACCAACCCAAACCTGACTTTGTTCTGTACAAGTTATTATATTGTTATCCACATTCAACCTGTCTGAAAGGAAAAATGGGCAAATATAATTTACTTGTATCAGAGTGGCAAAGAGCAGCAGCTGAGTACATTACAGTTATGTAAGCCAGCAAATTCTTTTTCACAAAACACAATTTTAAAATAATGTATTTACTTTCTAAATTTATACTTGTTAGACTCTACTGAATATTCAAGAAGTCCTCATTTACAGATCGTTTTCTTTTTCAGCCTTTAGCCAAAAGAGAACATAAAAGCAAACTTAGCTAAAATAAAACCAATCTCTTCTTCCACCCTGCTTTGCCTATAAACTCTTCTGTGTCTTTTTCTGTTTCTTTCTTAGGGGAAGTTTAGTTCTGTTAAATGCCCCAGCAAAACATGAACTCTGCCTCCTTGATCTGACAGAAACAGAAACAAAGCCTCTCACTTCCCTTAAAAGACCAGGAATAGAACTGAGGATGAAGTTAATGCAAATAGGGCTGCAAATAACTTTTTTTGTTTCAAATATACAAAAATATGGGCTATTAAATTTAGTAGGTGAACTTTTCTGGGTCATAAAAAAACAGGAATATGTTTTGTGTAAACAATACTGTAAGCATACTATTTACTGCACTCCATTAAAGATTTTCAGTTTATAAAACGTATGAAATGCTAAAATCTGTCTTCATACAAACCAGAAAATGCAAAGAAACCGAGATGTTACACATTACTGCTTTCTTTATTTCATAAAAGGTTGTAAACTACAGTTTAACCCATGACTGCCAATTTCCTGACTTACGCTATGTGCAGGCAGACCATAATAGCCGCAATGTTTCTCAGGGAAACCAAATCTACCATCTAGAAAGAAGACAGAACCACATCACAGATTTATATTACATGTATCTGATCTTTTGGACAGAAAGACTGTCAAAAAGATCTTTAAGATTTTTTATTATTCTGCATAGAAGCTAACCACAATAATGATAGAGAAGTACAAAAGAATGAATTATAATGCAATTGTAATGAAATGTTAAAAAAAGTTAAAACCAGATCTCCCACGTCCCCAGTTTCACATATGACAGCAGTTAAAGAAAACATTCTTAATTAAAATTGAATTTCTATTAAAATTGATTAAGCTATAAAGCCCACTGCCAAAATATATTTAGGAAGTCAATGGAAAAGCAGAATATTAAAATGTACATATTTTTATATTTATCTGGATAATGATTCACAATTTAAAAATTAGAGAGATACAGATGGGACTCCCCAGGTCATATGCCAGCTACAGACTGATTACGGAATCAGTCTCTCATGGAGAGCACTGCGCTTGTCTATTTTGGAACTTTTGGTGTAGACCACCAGCAAGGAAATAAAGAAGGTTGACCTCGCAATGAGGAATCCAGTCACGAAACTTAAGATACCAGGGTTCAGTTCCACATGCGGAATTCCTGCACGGCATTGTTAAAGCCTCTTCCCTTCTCTGCATTCTGCTTCCCCTCTTCTAAAAGGAGAAACAGCACTTGTCTATCTTGCAGGGAGTGCTGGAAGGTAAATGAAGGCGGAGTCTATAAGGAAACGAGGTAGACCACTGCCTTTACGTCGTATGGCACTTTCTGTATCTCAGTAAGAGATAGAAACCACATGCAAATCTGAATATGAATCTTCTCAAGTTCGGAAATAGTTCATTCTCGTTCATTTTCACTATAACCCATGGTTTTGATATTTATTGCTTTTTACGACAGTTATAAACAATATGTGAGCAACTCTGCCAATGTTTAAGCACAACACCGTAAGAAACAGTTTGCCTGTTTGCAACCCAAGAAACCGTACTCCTTAATACCAGGCATTCTGGTAATGATCATTTTTCTAACATAAATTGTGGTTTGGGTTTTTGTTTGTTTGTTTGTTCTGGGTTTTTTTTTCTTTTTTTCTTTCAACTGTTCTATCATACGGGACCTTCGTTATTTAATCCCAAAACGAGGCACATTGATGTAAAGCATTAGCAACTGCCTAGCTACACATGAGGAAAAAAAGTCCACATAACCCAGAAACCGAAGTGCATATAGGATGATAAACTCCTAGAGCTGGTGAAAACAAAGGCCAGATCCAACATAAGATGAACGTTTTTGTAAGGTGAAGGATAAGGTACTGAACTGAAAGTTGCTGTAGCTGAAAGTACTCCCTCCCCTGGCCAAAGCATTTAGCTTTCCCGTGCTTCAGTGTCACCATCGATAAGAGGGCCTATTTGTCCTTTACACATTACTCTGTGATCTGTAACTTGGTAGCCCTGAAGAAACCTAAGTATTATTTTATTTCGGTGAAGACAAAATAATACCTAGAGGATACAAGTATTCGCTGCACTAACTCCTACTGTTGAAATTCCTCATCTGTATCTTCACATCATAGTGTTATATTTTTACCTCAAAGCACTTTCATTGAGCTTCTTACCACCACTCAGGGCATGATTTTATTATTCCCATTTTGCATATAAAAAACCTAATGAAATAAGCCTCTACAGTTTAAATAAGGCCACAACGAAGAAAACAGCTAAGGTCAAAACGAAAGTTTCTGAAAGCAAGCTTTCTATCTTTATATTCTCTGTCTTGATACTGCTATAAAAATATAACCACATAGAAAATGAGCAATTTTTATGAATTCACAGTTAAATGCCATAGTTCTTGATACCAGACTTGTGCCGCTTGTCCTAAGTACAGAGAGCCATACGCTATTACTTGACTGTCCAGATCAAAACAAAACTTTTGAGAACACAAGAAAGGTGTTTTGCTATTATTTTTGCAGTCTAAATCCACTGTTCCTAGCTCAGGCCATCACTGTGGTATTTTAAGGAAAATCTTAAGCCAAATCTCCTGTTTGCTGTTGCAACAGCATTCTGGAAAGCACCTTCTCTACATGAGAGCAGCACCCACATCCAACCAAGGACCCACTCGGTATCAGCACCTTTCCACAGTGAAAGAATTCCATAATCACCTCGCTGAAGACTAAAAAATTACCCTGTACGCCATATTTCTAATTCCTTTTCTAAGATTTTTACATACGCACAAAAAGACTATTTGCTGTGGGAAGCATATGTCAAGAGGGCGTTTTATGATGGGCTGTATTCCAGGGTGCAGTTCCTTTTGCTTGCAGGTAGGTGTTTTTCTTTGTGTTGCAATCTTACCTCTGAGGATTGAATATTGTACATACACAGTTTTAGCTATGCCAAAATCCAAAGGAGCCCAATGTGAGGAACTCCTACGGAACCAAAATACATACTTGCTGCAAGTAGTGTATAAAACCGTGATCAGGGACAGTTTCAGCAAAAGCTGAAAACACTGATACGTTAGCCCGAGTCCAGAGTTTCTCCCCCAAAAGAATAAAAAGAAGCTACTTTAAAAAAAAAGCAAAAACCCAAACAAAACTATCATCTTTATACATGTAACTACTAGTTCAATCAGAAAAGTAATCTAAAAAATCAATTTAAACCAAATAAATTTTTTCAGATGCTAGTTTCTACCCACAAGCCACACATTTCTCATGCACAAAATCCAATCCAAAAAAAGTTACAAATACTTTCTTTCCTAATTACTGTATTGTGCTTCTGTAAGAAAAAACCCCAACGTACTGACAAATCAGAACTCCTATATTAACTAAAAGGTATTTCACAATACCCTAATGATCAATTTAACCTGATGTTGGAAGAAAAGCCTTTGAACTGCCTAGGTCTGTTAATGCTTTTAACAGAAATTACTTTGTACTGTCTTTGTCCCTGAACGTAATTCCTGGCTTGCATCGCTTCAGACCGCATACCGAAAAAGGAATAGCCTTTGATTTTGGGGGGCAAACGAATGTCCTTAGATCTACGCAAACACGTTAGCATCCATTTAATTTTACTACTGTCAGAAGCGTAGTTCACAAATGCTTTTGACAGAAAGCAATTAGGGATAACCAAGAAGAGTTTCCTAAAGTTTCTGTGGCGTCATTACTCACGGACCGGTTTCTAGTCGCAATGAAAGATGTGGCATTACCGTTTTAACCAGCCACGAACGAGGCTGCGCTTTGGTTTGCAAGCCACGATGCAGCACGAGCCCACGGCGATCGCCGAGTGCTGAAGCCAGCTCGAAGGCACTTCCACGGCGCCCGGAACCACCACAGCGGCTTTCCGCCTTCGAGGCCGGGGCCCCGCGCACGGAGACGTGCGCACACGCGACCGGCCCCTCTGAGGTGAGGCGGGTCCGCTCAGGGGAGGAAGATTACTTGCCGTCTGCAAGAGGCCTTGATGAGGGAGGCCTTGGGGCCATCAGCGCCGCCCCCGCCCCGACAAACCCCGTTCCCGAACGGCCTTCGGGCGCGTCGGCAGCTGGCAGCGCACCCC
>VYZV01035303.1:10489-27138 GCA_013401275.1 Pandion haliaetus | reverse complement strand
AAATACCAAGGAGTATATACCAAGTATAACTAGCATTGTGTAAATTCTGTACAGGGTAACCTTCTTGACTGGCTTAAGTCACGTGAGGATAAGCTTTTGGCTTTGGTAGTCACTGACAGCTATTGCAAGAGTGGTTGAGGAACAGTGCTTTTCAACTAATAATGGAGTTTACAAAATTAGTAAGGCCTAATTGAACAATGTAAAGCTTAACCCTTAATCAGGCACTGGACTTGCCTGTAATGTGCTAGACAGGAAGTGAAACCCACAGATAACGTCTGGAAATGGCAATTGCCGCAGAAATTCAATTGTCTGACATAGTTGTGTTACCCCTGTTGCGTCTGATGCTTGGCATCTGAGAGCACAGACAGCTGATAGATTGCCAAGTGTGGCGGTAGTGTAAATGCAAGTGAGATGACTGAACGCAGACCTAAGCAGCCACTACTGCTCTGTTTTTTTTTGGTTTTTTTTTGTCTAGTTTATCTCTTTCTGAATTATAACCACTGCATAGCAGAAAACAGAAAAAAAAATTAATTTTCATGACTATTTTCTCAGTCATTTCAGTTATATATACGCTGCTGTTACACTGTTAACTCTTTTTGATGCAAGACACGTGATTATTTCATATTCTATCACAAAGCAGACTTCATCTTAATTTGATTAGTATATTAAAATAAAAGGTACAGGAGGGTTCAGCAAAATTCTGGACAGTTTCATTAATATATTTTCTTTCATTTGGAAATTCCACTCAGATGGAAGTTTCGCTGGGATGAGATTTTGAGTTGTATGTATTTCCACTGAGTTACGGAAGACAGCTAATCAGACTACCTTCTGCTAGGATTTTGTCATACTCTGCTGTAATTAGGTGAGGAAAATGGAGACTCATGTATTCGTCCCATGAGTACTGGTATTGTTGCTAGTGAGTTATCCAAGCATAGTGTTAAGGAGGTCTGTAGGGGAAAAAAAAGCTTTTCTTTTTTTTTTGTTTTTTAAACTTTGAGACTCACTGTAATTCTAACTGGATATATTGTTTTCACTGTGCGCTATTAAATACCTGCTGGTCCTGCCACTCGAGGTAGCTGCAGCAATACCTGTATCCTTCTTAGTCACCTTTTGGGGGATTGTGAAGCTCAGTGTTTTCAAAGCACTTTGAAAAGTGCTCTCTTAAAAGGATATTATGCGTGTGTAAAATACTGCTGTTCCTGCTGAAGCTTGGACAAACTATAAACCTCTGTGGCTGTAGAAAATTACTGAGTGCTGCATAAGCTGTTCAAGTGCTGCTTTACCATATCAAAGATACTGTGCTCAAGCACTATAAAAAAGAGAGCTCCCATGGTGAGAGACAGCTTGCTACAATGGCATTCAATTCAAGGTCATACATAACGTCAGTCACGGTAGGGGGAAAAAAGCCAAATTAAGCATTTTTAGCAGTGAAAATGTATTGAGAAATAACATTAAGGGTGTGAAGATACTGGAAAGGAAAACAGTAAAATCCATGTAGCAGAACAGTTGTGTAAGCACTGTTATAGAAATGGGCATCAATATACTAAATCACTTAAATTTTGTGTATCACTAACTGAAAACACTTTCCTTATGTGATCTTGCTTTTGCATGGCTTTGTGGCATCTCACCTTTATTACACCTCTTAACTAGACAGAATTTTTTTTTTTAATAAGTTGTTGTGAAGTGAATGGGCAGGTCATTAGCAGTCACAGTACTGATTTGATGATGGGAGGTGTTTGCTTTTTTTCTTGGGGCAACCAACATTTGGAATTTTTGACAAGTAAAGTTTACATGTATGAGATTTCTTAAATAAGACTCGCTAACCTTTATACCAAAATACTCTGTGTACATACCAATTATATTTATCCTGTATTGATTCTTTAATAGTACAATTGATACAATTTGAATTGAAATTGCAAATGGTATCTCCTCTGCCTATTCCTGAGGAAATGTTTGTGTCTGAAAAAGAAAAATGGCTTGGGATAATTTTCTTTGTCATTGCATACCAAAGCCTGAAGAAAATACTGAAGATTTTAGACTTTAATATCATATTTCTTATGGTATCCTATTATTGTATCATATTCTTCTATGATATTAAGTAGTAAAGATCATTGAGCGATTTTCAGCGTGAAGTAATGATGATCAAGAGATATGCGTGATAAAATTGGTACTTTTTCCTTCTAAAATCTTGGTAAATTAGTAAGGCATGTGCCAGTAAAGAAATACATGCCATTTTGAGCTCCTGCAATCAAGTAGACAGTAGAAAGATATCTGATGATGATGATGTGCCTGTCAGTCAGCATAGACTTGTTATGTAGTTTCAAGTCTGATTTCATGATGATTTTAATTTCACACTGAACAAGTACAGTTTGTTGCTACAGTAGTCTGAAGCCCACCAAGCCACCATGCAGCACAGGAGGGTGGGTACCCTTCTCTCTCCAAGGATCTGAGCTCATGTCTCAAGATCATGATGTGAACAGACACTTGTCAATGTATATACTCTGTGACTTCTGTCCAGGTTCGGTTCCTTTGCCTGTAAGTGTATGACCTCCTGCTATTCTGAGCTGTTTTCTCTCCATTGGTTCATTTTGGAGAGTTTTAAGTCAAACCATGCTGTCTTCTAGTGAAACAGATGGAGATGCACAGATAATAATACTGCAGGCCCACATAGGTACCAGTACGAGGTATTCAGAAAGGTACTTAGAAGGGTATCTCCTGCTGAGAAGATTGATCCTTGGCTACTGCTTGTTTGGATGTTTTTCTGCCCACTCTTGAACTTTTCTGGTTTATAAGTATATTAAAGTAAATTAATGAGGTGAAATTTAGGTGGATTTTTTTACTCTTCTCTTTCTCCAGGTTGTGATATTATCATAAATAATGAAATAAGGGTTTGTTTACTGTAATTGTGTTCGAAAAAAGTGGAATCTGGAAGCATTTCAAAGTTTAGCAAAGGGGTATATGTTTCAGGGTGGGAATTGAAATTTTCCTTTTTGACAGGTTTCCTTGAAACTAGATTCACACTGGCATGCCAGAATGCTGCAGTCAGGGCTCACGCTTACTTTGAGCACATCAGTAAATTAGCAGAGAAGGAAAGGCAGGTAGCCTGGAGGTGCATATCTCTTGCCAGGCAGTGAACTACATGGTAGTGGTGCAGGACCAGACTGAGCGTGAGTGGGGCTTCTAATCTTGACAATCCCACATACTCAGTGCAAGTACTAACCTAAACTTGAGGTTCACCTTTGTAATATTACAGTTGTTTTGCCGTAATACGCTCTGTCCTGATCTATCTTCTTTGCTGGCTGGATATCTACAGCAAATGCAGAGCTGTCTCTGAGATGAGAAAGAAAGATTTTGATTGCTTCTTCTTACATCCTAATTCCTGGTTGCCTGTCGTTAGTTACTCTCAAAATTCTTTTAGTCATATTGTATGCTTTCCTGTTGATTGAGCTCTGAATTAACTTTTCCTGCTCCTGCATGTCTTACTTCTCTCTGATGCACTTAACGTCAGAAGAAACACCTCCTTCTTTCTCTGCCAGCCAATGTTCCCATCGCCTCCTGGAGTTAATAGAATTAAATTCTAATATTAACATTCAGTTTGCAATTTGGGAGCCTTGAGACATCACCTGCTCTGCACAAAGGATTTGGTTTTGTGGTGAGGTTTGAATGCAATATATTTTCAACAGAATTCACAGGGTTTGAAATTTATTGCACTTTAAGAGGTATTTTACATCTCCGGGAGTGCTTTCATTTGAAGGTTTTCACTCTGGGATGTCCATATGCTCTTTTTTCCATAGCACTTACAATGTCAATTATACATCTCAAGATACAAGAAACTGGGCAACAAAATTTTTAAAGAAACCCTGACTTGGAAAACAGGCACAAATACAGTAAGTTACATGGTTACACAGCGAAGGCATTTGTAACACTGTTGAACAAACACATCATTTAGTTGTTTGAATCACTTGCAGGAAGTATCCTGGTAGAACTGAAGTGTTAATTGGAAACAATGGGTTGATATGAGAGGATTCAGGGGTGCAATCTGGGAAAAACAAGAACCAGTGCAACTACGGGGAAAGGGCTCTGTAGTTTTTATCTTTGTCTCTCTAGCACCAGGTGTGTAAGTTGTCTTTCCTCTCAAAATTTCCAGGCAGTTATATTTCAAAAGAAATTGAACTTAATGTGCAGATGCTTAAATATTTGACATGGCACTTCCCATTGTGCCGCAGCAGGTACTTACTGTTCTTTTGGCACTGTTCTGATGAACATGTGATGCCATGCCTTTAAAATACTCTGGTAAGCAGGATTCTTGCATATAAAATATTACTGTTGTTGAAGTATCATTTCTGATTTGCTTGTTTGATACACAGGAACATATGGCTAGCTACAGGAATGGGCTAAATAGATACAAATGACAATGTGTCATTTTGGCCAGAACTCATAACAGAAAAGAGGAAGACAAAAGCTAATACATTTCCATGATAGTATTTGTATTGATAGAATGCACATATATAAATAGCTGTTGAAAAAGCAGTTTGTTTCAGGGGATACATATGTTAACAGCTCTGATATTAAATCTGTGGAACACATGAATCTAACCAACCAGGTTCCATCTAAACAGTTGTATCTTCTTTTCCAAGACCTGCAAAGCTTCCTGTCTCAGTTTCTATATGACAGATATATTGAGCAGATTAAAACTGGGAATAAATATTGAGCAATATCTACCACAAGCCTACAGTATTTGGACAGCCACTAGAAATGGAATTGAGATGTCTTAGATTATTTTGTCACTTTAAGGCTTGATTATAAGTGCTGAATATCTTTCAAAAATTGTATCTTTAATTTCTGATGTAAGCTAAGGGATGGATATACAGGTTATACAGATTACTAGGTAAGACTGCATTATCCAAGAGGCAAGGTTTCTAGCATCAGACTGAAAATTCTACGTTCTATCCCAATGTGGATGACTTTGCCTGTGTACTTTCACTATTATGACTGATTATATCAATATATAATCTCTTATAAATTGCTTCACGTTAGAAGATCACCATGCGTTTTTATTTTTCAAGTAATTTCTAATCTAGGTGTTCCAACCTGTCAGGGTTGAACAAGCACTGACACTATAAGATACTGCTTCCACCTGTTCAAAATCCTTCCCAAATAAGTCTAGAAGAGTCCTTTGCAATATATACCACCTTTAGAGACAACTAAAAGGAAAACTAGGAAAATTCTTTTAAAGTAAAGAAAAAGAGTGAAGTGTCTTTGGTGGTTTTTTTCCTAAATAAATTGGAATTTCACTTTCCATGAAGGTGAATTATATAGCACAGAGGTCTGTGATTAACTTTATCAATTTTTGGCTTAGCAGGTCTTTTGGGGGAAACATTTCATCTACATTCATATTATCTTTTTTTTCCCCTCCTCCTTAAAAAAATAAAAACTAAAGACCTATATTCTCAGTCTTTAGAAGTGTGAAGATGTTGTTGTGCTCCTCTGTTCCACCCTGTTGCTTTCAACTTCCTATTTAATAAGATACAGGACATCCCTCATAAATCCTGTATCATCAGTGTAATGTTGCTTTGATGATATATTGCATGTTAAGTTGGCATTGGCATGAAAGGACAGTGTGGGGCTCAGGAGAGGTTGTTTTTTTTTTTTTAATTTTTGCTTTAAGTGTTCTAAATTTAGTCATATTTAGCAACTGAGAAAGTTGATAATCTAAAAACTTGCCATTCATTCAGGATTTCCAGAATGCCTGATAAATTTTTATGTTGGTAAATTGACAAGATCATATATCTCAGAATCATCTGCAAAATCAGTAAATGACATCAAAAGTAGGAGCTTGCATTGTATAGTTATGTTTTGGGTGTGGAAGATTAAAGATATTATTCATATGATTTAGTTGAATTGAAGTCATTGCTCTGGTTCTCAACTCCTTTCCAGATAGGATGTCACCACTGTCCCCCTAGATGATGGCTGAGAGACTGAAGAAATAAGGTTGACTTCCCACCCAGACTGTAAGTGCCCAGCTGTGTTCTCCATCTGCTTTAGGCAAGTAGTTCTATTACATTCACTTCAGGTTAATCACGGTTTCTTATAGACACAGTACCTGCACTGGTGATTTGCCACATCACACAGTGAGACACTAACAATTCACTTGGCTAGGATGGTTTGGGTTTTTTTTCCCACGTTCTCCCTCTGCCACTTTTCCAGAGGGCAAAAAGTCCCTCTCTGATAGTATTTGTCATCATCTCTGCATACCATCTCTGAATCAAACGTCGTATTTCAGTGAGTAGTTACTAATGCTTGTGTTTTGGATGATCCAGATATATGGTAGACGTAGCGGGAGAGAATCTTCCCACATAAATCTCAACAGGAACAGAGTATTTGATCAGAAGACCAATAGTGACCCAAAGGAGCCAAACATCAGCTCTTTTGTTGTTGTCCTCCTTGACCCATGTTTGTTTGGAACCAGAGCTGTCCTGGATACCCCATGGCACAGTTCTGCATCTCTTGACGTTAAAATCTACAGAGAGCTCTTGAACTGATCGTTTGAACATGAGGTGTTCTGACCTTTGGCCATGGGCGTTCTGCAGCTGGTGACTTCTCCTCCTCCCTCTCCCCCTTCCACCTGGGATTAGAACTCAGTGTCCTCTCTGCAGTTGATGAACCAATTATTTTCACGGCACCCCTCTCTCTCCTCAGACTTGCCCCTTTGGGGGCAGGAGTGAATCTCGGAGGAAGACAAAAGATCCACTTCTGGAACAGACTGTACCTAGTAAACAGTTATTGTGACCCTTTTCATGTGATGTTGAATAAAAGGGTAAACAGTAAGACTTTAACCATATAAATCCCCTTACAGCTGGTAGTGGGTTTAATGACTTGGAAGCTCATTTCAAACCTATGAAATTATTTTAAGTAGCTTTCTCTTCGTTTTCCTGCAGGTATTTATATTATACACTGTCATTCTGGTGTCTGTCTACCTTGAGAGCAATATAGTTATGCTGTTATCGCCTTCCCTTCCATGGAATAATGAGGATCTCAACAGCAATAATGACCCTGGGCACAGAAAGTAATGTAGATACCTCCAACCTGTTTTTTGTTGCAACACCAACTTCCATGGATTTTTTTTTTTTTTTAAAAAAAATATATAAAATCCTCTCTAAATACATATATTATCGTGTATTTTTAAATACTATTATTTATTATTCTTATAGATATGATCCTGTATTGTATAATATACTTAGTACCCCCTAAAAGCTCTCTCACAATTGTATTGTTCGTCTCTATTGCTGTCTCTTCTTGCCCATCTTGATATTTCTATGCTTTTCATCCCTTTTCTTGGTAGTCTTTATACTCCTTCCACACAAGCAGATTCCATCTCTTTTTCTTCCTTTCTTATATGCTAGTTCTTTCTTCAAGTTGCTATCTTTTTGCAGTGTAGTACAGAACAATCAGACGACCAAACCTTGTACTTTTTGAAGCGGGGGTGTTTGAACATTTGAAAACCCACAAAAGAAAGGCAGATCAGTAGTTCTGGCATTCTTCAAAATTGCTCTTTCATTTGAAAGGAATAGAGAAACTATGGGTGGGCAAACTGAATGTTGTAGTGTCTATTTAAGAATAATGAGGCTGTGAATGGAGGCGAGAAGTGTATCAGTAATGATTAGATGTGGTGAAGGCAGATGTGTCCACTTAAAGGAAAAAAATGTGCTTTAAGTATAGTCTTATTATTTGATAATCAGGCTACAATTCATATGCATCTGGGGAATTCTCAGGAACCCCAGAGGTCTGAGCATCTGCTCTCTGGATGTGAAGTTCCAGCAGGCACCAACCTTGGCTGGGTGAGTTGCACTAAACCTGAATATGCCAGCTGAAGTTTGGAATTCATGCTTTTGTCCTACAGTCCACTTACTGCTTCCTGTTCAGTGCTTCTGATCAGCATATTAAGTGCTTCTGTTATTTTTCCGCTAGAAGCAAGTGATGTTAATATAGAGCAAGTAGCCTGATGGCATCCCTGAAAGGGTTTTCAGTAGATGGTAAACTGAAATCCATGCATGGAGTACTGGCTATAAAGAGCCTTAAAATGGGCTTTATTGGAAGCTCACAAAAGCTTTTAAGTGAATGTATTCATCAGTTATGCATTGCAGATTTTGCTTAAGTCTTTTCTTTCTCAAGACTCTATAGTGTGTATAATGTGATTGTTTTTCCTAGAGTCTTGGGAAAGCTATCACATATACTTAATACTATGAATGTAATGGGCTGCATTCTTCATTCTAATTGGTGAAGCATGTGCATTCTTAATGGCAGATAATTGTTTTCAACACAATGCTTTCCTAACTGGGAAAGCCACTTCTGTCCAGCCACAGTGCCTTTCTTCGTCAAGAATCATTAGTAGTAGTAGTCTGGGGGATTTATAATAGCAATAGCACCTCCCAAACAAAACCTTATGGCTGTTAATAGCTATTACTTTTCCTTACAAAGTGTTTCTCTCCCCAGGCACTCTTTTGCCCCAGGGTAATTTGTTAACAAAGTAGTCGGTAACTATTGATAATGATCAATTTGTCAGGGATTATTGTGCAATGATGCCATATTCTCCTGTAATTAGAGAAACCCATGTTAATTGTAGATAATGTCAAAGGCCCCTTTTTGGAGGATCAAGCAGGCTCCCCATAAGCCAAACTGAGCAGCAGCTTTGCAAAAGCAGAGTAAATGATGGAAGGAAATAAGAAATATTTATTATAATGGTATTTCAGAAATGTTCAAGATTTGACAGGTTTATAATTTTCGGAGATAGCTGCCCATATGGAAAATAGATTAATCCAGTCAGAGTTTTTCAAGAAAGCAGGGGTCCTTACTGGTCCTTTCTGATAACCTTTCCTGGAATAACAGGAAAGAAAAAACACACACACACACACACACACAGAGGCAGACATATAAATGTATATACCTCAAAACTATGCCCATATTTGGGTCAAAAAGACTTCACTGTACATGCTCATGAAAAATCTCTACATTTTTTTTGCCAGTTTATGGTGCATCACAGAATAGATGCATAATCTCTTCAGAGAGATGTGTATAGTTGTTGATGCTTAAGAACTGAAATTGTTATATCCATATCAATTTTCACTTTCACAGACAGAAAGCTACTTCACAGTCAATTAGCTAAAATAATTTCCAGTCAGCAAAATGTATTACATTGGGCCAAATACTGCATTCATGTAACGATCTGAGCAGTTTGAATGCACAAAGAGCTTCAGGTCTCCTTGCACCTGCTTTTGAAACATGCTTTGTGCTTTTGAAACATGCTTTGTACTAAGAGCAGTTTAGTTTTTTCTGTAGAACTGTGCACTTTAAAGCAAAAAAGGTCAAGTATCTCACTGTGGCACGTGTTACATGATTCAAGGGAAACTGCAATTGAGGGCAGTGCTTTGGGGAAATGCAGAGGCTGCTGGGAATCCAGTAGAGACTTAAGTACCATTTTGTGTTTTATGTGGATGTTCTTCAAGTACAAGGATGATGGCTATTAATAATAAACAAAAAATAATAAGAAAATCAAACATGGGTAAACAAAAGTAGGAAAGAAGTATGACTTCCAAGAGAAGTCGTGATAAAATTGCTCAGTATTTGTTCTTACCAACGGGTTGTTAAGGAGTTAAAATCATCACATACCAAGTTACGACAATTATTTTCACTCATGTTCTGTGACTTAGATCTGTGTGTACAGCTAGCTATCACACTGACATTTACTTTACAGGCACACAAAATTCATATACATTAACATATGAAAGTCTGCCATAAATTATTTATTCCTTTGAATTTTGTGCATCGTCTACAGAGAGATTACAATACCTCTCTGGCTTTTTATTTTCCCTCTGCAATTTATCATGGGTAGGTTGAAGATATTTTAAAAAAAAAAATAAATCTCTTGGGAACCAAAGTAAAATCATACAGGTTTCAAGTTGATTAGGTAATACAAGCAAGGAACCTCAAGTGTATGTATACCAATGCACACAGCCTGGGGAAGGCAGGAGGAACTGGAGCTCCATGCCCACTTAGAAAGTTATGATATCATAGGGATAACTGAAATATGGTGGGACAAATCACATGACTGGAGGATCATGATGGATGGCTACAGGCTGTTTTGTAAAGACAGGCAGGGAAGAAGAGGAGGAGGAGTTGCACTCTATGGTAAGGAGAACCTTGAATGTATAGAAGTCAACTACGACAATTGTGGAAGCCCTATTGAATGCTTCTGGGTCAAGATCAGAGGGGTCGTCTCCAAGGGGGATCTTACAGTAGGCATCTACTACCAACCTCCAAACCAAGACGGTAAGGCCAACGAAGCAACATTTGGGTCACTGAAGCAAGCTTCGGGTCAACAGAACCCTGCTGTTATGGGTGACTTCAACTACCCGGACATCTGTTGGAAGAAAAATACAGCAGGTCACGTCATCCATCAGGTTCCTGGAATGCCTAGAGGACTGTTTCCTCATACAAATGTTAGATGTGCCAATGAGGAATGAGGCGCTGCTGGACTTGCTACTCATAAACCAAGAAAACCTGCATTGTATATCTCAGTGATAGCCTTGGCTGCAGTGATCACAATATTGTGGAGTTTGGGATCCTGCTGAGCATGCTGAAGGTTAGTACTAAGACAAAGATTTTAGAAGAGCAAACTTCAGCTGGCTTAGAGCTCAGTTGGGAGGGATTCCATTGGAAGCTTCCATGGAGGATAAAGGAGCTAGCGAGTGCTGGGAGTTTTTCAAGAACACTCTCCGGGAAGGACAAAACCAGTTCATCCCCTTTAACGGTAAGGGAAATAGGCAGAGCAAGAGACCCCCTTGCCTTAACTGCGAGCTTCTGAGTCTGCTCAAAACCAAGAGAGGATCATGCCAGAGATGGAAAAGCAGACGAATACCCATTGAGAACTACAAGGGCATTGCCAGGGTGTGCAGAGATGCAGTTAGAAAAGCAAAAGCTCAGCTCGAACTGAAATTGTCCAGAGATGTCAAAAACTACAAGAAAGGGTTCTTCAGGTACATAAACAACAAGCAGAAACAGAAGGAAAATATTGGCCCACTGTTAAACAGGAGAGGCGAGTTAGTCAGCAGCAGTGCTGCAATGGCAGAGGTTCTTAACACTTTCTTCACCTCTGTCTCTACCAGCACTGTTCGGCCCCAGGCCTTGGGAACAAAAATCCAGGTTGATGCACCATCAGCGAAGGAAGAATTAGTATGTAAACCATTACAGGAGCTTGGCCCTTACAAATCGATGGGCCCTGACAATATCCACCCAAGGGTGTTAAGAGAGCTGGCTGATGTTGTTGAAAGGCTGCTCTCCATATTCTTTGAGAAGTTGTGGAGATTGGGAGATGTCTTAGAAGGCTGGAAGAAGGCTAATGTCACCCCACCTACAAGAAGGGCTTAAAGGAGGATCCACAAAATTATAGGCCCATCGCTCTTACTTCAGTCCCTGGGAAAGTTATGGAATGAATCCTCCTGGGGGCTATCACAAGTCAAATGAAGCACGTGATTGGGAAAAGCCAGCACAGATTCACCAGGGGCAAATCATGCTTGACAAACCTGATCACCTTCTACGACAAAGTAACCTGCTCGGTTGATGTGGGGTGAGTGGTGGACATTGTCTATGTGGATTTCTCCAAGGCTTTCCATACAGTTTCCCACAGCCTCCTCCTAGAGACACTGATGCGTTCTGGCCTAGACAAGTGGTCTGTGCGGTGGGTGGGGAACTGGCTGACAGGCTGCACCCAGAGCGTGGTGGTAAATAGCTCTTTTTCAAACTGGCGACCTGTCACAAGAAGGGTCCCTCAGGGATTGATATTCGGCCCAATGCTGTTTAATATCTTCATAAGTGATCTGGATGGTGGGAACAAGTGTACCATGAAAAAGTTTGCTGATGATATGAAACTGAGTGGGGAAGTGAATGCTTTGGAAGGGAGAGCCACCCTGCAGGAAGACCCAGATAAACTGGAAGAGTGGGCTAACAAGAACCTTATGAAGTTCAACAAGAACAAGTGTAAGGTCTTGCACCTGGAGAAACATAATCCAGGAGTGCAGCACAGGCTGGGATGTTGGGTTGCATTAAGAGCATCACCAGCAGAGTTACAGAAGTAATTATCGTACCCTACTCAGTGCTTGTCAGGCCACACCTGGAATACTGTGTTCGGTTTTGGTCCCTGCTATGCCAAAAAGATGTGGACAGGCTGGAAAGGGTCCAGAGAAGGGGCACAAAGATGATCAAAGGACTGGGAAGCCTGCCATGTGAGGAAAGCCTGAGAGTACTGCATTTGTTTAGTCTTGAGAAATGGCGGCTCAGGGGAGACCTTATCACCATGTTCCAGTATTTAGAGGGTGGCTACCAAAAAGATGGGGACTCCCTTTTTACAAGGAATCATATGGAAAAGAGGAGGGGTAATGGGTACAAGCTACTCCTGGGGAGGTTCCAACTGGACACAAGAGTAAAATTTTTCACAGTGAGAACAATCAGCCATTGGAATAATCTCCTCAAGGAAGTGATGGATTCCCCAACATTGGACACTTCTAAGATCAGCTGGAAAGGGTGCTGGGCCATCTTGTCTAGACCATGCTTTTGTGAAGAAAGGTTGGACCAGATGATCCTTGAGTTCCTTTCTAACCTAGTATTCTGTGATTCTATGATTCTTCTCCCTACACTTCCTTTATGTTGTCTTTTGCTGTGTTTTAAAGTTGACTCGTAGTGATGAATTGTTGTCTTAGCTAATTTTAATATTAAATATTTTCTTCCAATTAATAATTAAAAAAGATGTTTAACATATAATTTTTAGTTGTTTCTTCCAAAGCAGTAGCTGTTACAATGCTACTTGTTAGAAGAACGTTTGCAAACCGATAAGCTGATCAATATGGTTATTTTCTAGACTGCATTGAAAGGAACCAGTTTATTTACTCTGCCCAGATCACGGAATATATACTAAGCTCTAAGTATATATGGCTAGTAGGTATGATTAATTTTATGATAGAGAAAGCCTTTTTCATAATGCAATTTCTTTATAATGGAGTTGGATCTGCATTTGCTAGAAAGTTAGCTCTAGCTATATAGAATTTGGAGATGGGACCAAACGCTTTAAAAAGAAACAGAATATGAAGAATATAAGCTCTGATTCTGGAAGACTTCGTTTGCTACAGTTGTAAAAAAACCGAAACAGACAAAAAAACCAAACATGCAGAAAGAGAAAACTCTTTATAAGGCAGTACAGACTGAAGACCTAGCTTCCTTATTTTCAAATGAAAGGTAAATCAGGAATAATAGGAGACATGGTGAAGTAGGGTAGAAGTCATCCCAGGCACTGCAGGAGCTAGATAGCCATATTCAATAATGATTTTTGAGTGTTTTGGGACATCTTTGGTGTATCTTTAATTCTAAAGCAGTGTCTCTCCTATTCCTTATTTATTATGATGAATCATGGCCTTCGAGGTTTCATACTGGCAGAAGAATTGAGTAAGAATGGAACATGTTGGTCCAATGTTTTTCATTCATTCCACAAACCAAATGTTGTATTGTAGTATTTACTTAGCGATAATATAAGTTTCTGAGCTTTTTAATATGTAACAAATTTTATACTATTTGTAGGTATTTAAGTGAAGTGTCTGAAAGTAATTTATTTAAACATTTGAGCTGCACACATATACAAAACCCCAAACCCCACAATAGATGGAAATCAAATGTATTTTCTACAAAGTCTCACAGTTCATAATTGACATATTTCTGAGAATTAAAATATCTTGTTATGGAAATTATCACTTAAATCTCTAATTTTACTGAATTCAGAGCACTAACATTATTACATTTAACACAAAACTAGCAATAAATGCTACCTTTCTTTAATAATTTAGGGTAATTATTTAGTTTGTAGTACTGCACTATTTTTTATCATCAGTTCTTCAGAAAGTTATCACAGTTTCTGTATGCAGAAAATCTTTTCAGTATCTTTTCAGAATGAGCAGATGTTGTTTGAACTGTGTGGTCTACCTTGTTCTATGATGATGATGGTAAGAGGTGAAAAGTGCTGAATAAAAATCACAAAGTTCTCAATCAATTTCAGTGAATGTGAGAAAATGAAAACACATCACGCCAGAGTTCTATTCAAGAAACTGTTAAGGGAACTTGTGATGTGAAAAGGAAATATGCCTGTCATTCACTGCAAGTTATATTTTCAGACCGATTCATCATTTAACAGATTCTCTTTTAGATTAATCTGCAGAGAGAGAGCAAGTTAATGTGCATTTAAATACTTATACTATGTAGTAGAATTTATTAAGTGATTACTGCAATTTTGTATTTTATTGAAAGAGAAAAATATTAGAGGATTATTTTTTTTTAATATAGAATTATAAAATTCAGTTAGTTTTTGTTTCTCATGTATTGCTTGGTTCCAAGCACACAATACAAATTTTTGTCTTCTGAGGAGGTGATTCTCCAGTAGCTCAGCATGTGCCACTCTTAATACATCCCATTGAAATTTGTTCATGGAAACCATGTCCTTAGAAAAACGCAAAATGAATAAACAAACAGGAAGAACACTGCACCCTGGTTAGGGGGGAAGGGCCGTGATTTAATGTGATTACATGAAATTCTTCTTGCGCTCCGTTCAGTTTTAATACCAATCTGTCATAAAATCTAAAGAGTTTTAGGCTGTTTTCAGCAGTATTTGCCATCAAGTAAAGTATGAGGTTGAGTGGATACTTTATTATAAATGGAAAATTATTTTAACATAACATTGCAGTTGAGTTGTTGCCACTTGGTAAATTTATGCAGGCCATTTTAGAGTGGAATTTTGGTAAATTTATGCAGGCCATTTTAGAGTGGAATTCATCCTTTCAGCAGCAAACTGCTGGAAGAGATAAGGTAATGCAAGTAATCCTATGTGAAACACAAGATGGGAAAAAGCCATCACGTTAACATTTTAACAAGATAAAACCCCAAGTGCCCCCCACTGATTTATTGGGTTCCTCACGCACGTTAACGCTCATGTGGGGAATCCAATCAGGATGGCAAGTCTCTGTCCAGTAGGTGAGTCTCCTTTGCTAGTGGCCTGGAGACAGCATCCAGCTGGATCAGGAGGGACTCCCTCCTTGCTTGTTTTGCTGAGTTCTTGTAATCCAGGTGGCTGGGGGAGAGGGAGGGAGTGCGTGTGGGCACAGCTCTGACACCTAATTACTCCACAACTGTAAGGCAAACCTGAATTTCATCGTCATCTGAAAACTGTAACTTTAATTCAATGGATCTTGCCATTTATTCCTGCATTAAGTGCTGGTTTCAAAGTTAAAAGGTCAGAAAGTGAGGAAAAAAGTGTGGGTTGTACAGAGACAGGAAAAGTATTGCTGTAGAGAAAACCTTAAGGCCTGCTAACTTTTAGGTATAAAACATAAATTCTTTACAGAACCCTGTCTTTGTCAGAATGTTTTCCATTGTAGAGTGTTGTGTTTGTGTACTGTCACGGCCTGTGTTACTGATTTCTGTCAGTCTGAACTGGATTCCCAGCGAGCCCATTTGTCCTTGTTTTCAGCACCTTTGATAAAGTCACTCTGGATTGTTTGTTTTGTTTTGTCTTAAAAGCCATGGAACATCATTTTACATGTTGACTTCCTCATTGTAAATGTAACTACCTCCCCTTCTTATTTCACTCTGATATGAACTTTAAAACGTGGTAATTTTAGGAGAAAAGAATATGAAAACGCAAGTTGGACTGATATACCAGAGTATTTTAACGATTAGTTTCCTCTGGTGCTTTGTTCCATGATGTTGGCTCATGAACTTATTTCAAGGCACAGATAGGAAACAGGAATGTGGTGCTCACCTGCTGCAAAATTAAAATTATTTCCCTATATGCCTGACCAGTACCAGTTTACATTTAGAAGTGGTCAAGAAAACAGTTTAAAAAAATATATATTACAGTAATTTGATTACAGGTTTGTTTTAAATAATTAATGTTTCATTACATGTAAAAAAATGCAGAAGGCTTAAATGATAATTCTCCTTCGCTTGACTTGAAATACCTGTGTCATGTTTGAAGATATGTTTTAAGCAGCACTTTCCTCTAGCTTGTTAAATAATTGTGGATACTTGGTCAAGTTTGCAGGTCATTATTGGTCAGTATTAGTGTAATCAAGAGCAGATTTCAGGGGGTGTTATGAGCTTGTGTGGTGCGGGGTTTTTTTTTGTTAGCGGGGGAGGGGGCGGCAGGGGTGGCTCCTGTGAGAAGCTGCTGGAAGCTCCCCCGGCTCCAAAAAGTCGGCCCTGCCTCTGGCCCAGGCCGAGCCCATGAGTGACGGTGGGAGCGCCTCTGGGAGAACAGATTGAAGAAGGGGAACCGGCAGGGAGTGGGGGGGTTGGAACGTGAGAGGAACCCCTCTGCAGATCCCGAGGTCAGTGAAGAAGGAGGGGGAGGAGGGGCGCCTGAGGAGGCTGATGGCCCTGCAGCCCGTGGGGAGACGGCAGGCTGTCCCCCTGCAGCCCAGGGAGGGGAGCAGGGCAGCGGAGGAGCAGAGGCCCCCCAAGATGGCCGTGACACCATGGGAAAGCCCGTGCTGGAGCAGTGTGTGACTGGAGAGCAGCCCACGGGAAGGACCCACACCAGGGAAGTTTGTGAGGAACTG
>VYZV01035301.1:46394-60335 GCA_013401275.1 Pandion haliaetus | reverse complement strand
CGAGAACCTGGTCGGGGAGCTGGGCAGCAACCTGGCCGCCCTGGGCAGCCTCCTGCAGGAGTACGGGCAGCTGCAGCAGCGGCTGGAGAACGTGGAGAACTTGCTGAAGAACAGGAACTTCTGGCTCTTGCGGCTGCCCCCTGGCTCCCGGGGCGAGGTCCCCAAGGTAACAGCCTCCGGCCTGGCCCCTGGAAGCACCAGTGCCAGCAGCGTGGCCGTGGAGGGGGGGGTAGGAAATGCTAGAGTCATCTTAGCAGTGGGCTCGGGAGGCTGAGCACCTACGAGTCCTGGACTTGCTGCTCGCAAGCCCTGATCCGGCCAGGCACGCTTTGCTCTGTGCCTGCCCGGAGCTCCGGCAACCAAAGCCAGGCGCTCGATTGAACGGGCGTCGTTTCCAGTTATCTAACCGCATCAGAAGTCACCGAGCACATAATACTTGTGATTCCAGGTACCGCTTACGTTCGATGACATTTCAGTGTACTTCAACGAGCAGGAGTGGGAGAGGCTGGACCGCTGGCAGAAGGATCTGTACAGGGCTGTGATGAGGGGGAACTACGAGACGCTGATTTCCCTGGGTAAGGCACAGGGTCTGTGCCTCCGGATGAGCTTCTCTCACGGTTAGGCTGGACTGCTTCCCACCACAGCCCGACTGATGGTCTGGTTCGGTGGGGCTGGACACCTGTAGCTAGCAGAACCTCTCTTGGGCTGTCGGACCCACGTGTTTTATCGCTTCACAGGCAGGAACAACGTAAGAGATGTCTGTAGTAAGTAATAGTAGCAACAGCAACGCAAGCAGCATTGATTATAAAAAATAGCCACATGAGATGCTGTTTCTAGTGACTCTGCAAGTGGATTCCAGGGTCAGGGAACCACCGTGATCTTCCAGCTCAGTTCAGGAATTATCTGGGTGAAGTCTGATAACTGCACCTTGAACTAGTTCTTGGTTTCTCTCTATTTAGCCCCTATGTAAAGCGACAGGGACATTTCCATCTGCCTTGGTAAAGAACTAACCCACTCATGCTCGGTCTTTCTAAGGGCACCCGACATGTTCTTGGATGATTTGAGCTGTAAGATACTCCCCGCCAAAAGCTGTTTCTTGGGCATGACTAGTAACGTGCTGCTCTGTGCAGTTACTGAAGTGGAGGCTTCACTTTTCTCAATAGTATTCTGCAGAAACAGCACAAACCTGTTCCTCTCGTGGTCCATCTAACACGGACATCTCTACAGAGCAGGAAGTTTTCTGTCCCTACAGCAGAACAATAGCTCAGAAGAACTGCTTTTCAAGTCGCTGCTAAAGTTGAAATGGGAGGAAAATGTTAAAGATAAAGCCTTGTCCTCTCCTTTAAGGTTTTCATTCATGTTCTGTTACTTAAATCTTCTCTGTACTTGAGCTACAGCTGTGCTCATGGGTGGACCCTGCCACAGGGTCAAGAAAGCAGCACCACCTTTCTCGTTAGATCATGGATAATTTATTTGTGTCTGTCCATGCTGTCTGCTAGCTCTGGGGATAGGGAGAGAAGGGTCACTTGAAAACATCTGAGAGTTTGACAGAATGAAGGTGCAGCCAGTTCCTAATAAAACACGCTGTCCTCTGCCCCGTGAGCAGACTATGCTGTGTCCAAGCCTGACATCCTGTCCCGGATCGAGAGGGATGAAGAGCCCTGCGTCAGAGACGGTCAGAAGGCCCCACTGACTTGTATCAGAGATGATGAGGAGCCCCTGCAGGCACCAGGAGAGATGGACCGGGTGGAAGAGGCTTTGGGAGAAGAGGACGTTCCCATGGAAGCTGACAGGGGTGAGTTACGTGGGTGCCAGGAGGAGGTGGCAGTTCCTGTCTCAGCTTTGTCAGGAGATCTCCTGGCAGTGTCCGTGTTAGAAATGAACTGCTCTGAGGGTCTGCTGACTGTATTGACTAAACCTCCATGGAATACCTTGAATCCTTCTTCCAAGAGGAACGTTTATGCTTAATCAGATGAATCCTGTGGAGAAAAACAAAGCCTGTCAGGAGGGGCTGGGATGGAGTCTGGAGTGGTGGGACAGACCCCTTGTGATCCTTTCCAGTCCAGTCTCTGTGCACTTTGGCAATCCTTCACCTCATTGTGCGCGTGAGCCCTAGGGCTTCCAAAGATACTTCTGCTTGCCTTGCTGAGAGAGGAGATGTGGTGGGAAGTGAGGAACCTGGGAACCTGCAGTGGGAGGAGGAGGCTGGAGCCACTCTGCTAGTTCTGGGGGGCGCAGAAGTGGTCAGGAGAGCCTTGGGACATTGCACGGGAGAGTTGGAAAAATAAATTGTTAAGAGAGTAAAGGCTGGGCAAGAAGATAGGAGACACTGGAAAGGGACAGGCAGACCCCAACAGAGCCAGGAGAAGAATAACTGTGTGGGCAGAGCTGTGATCGAGAGCTTTTCCCTGCAGGACTGCGGAGTTGGGGGTTAAAGAAGCCGCAGGCGAGGCTGGGTGAGCACTGGTGTGGGGCAGAGGGCAGAGCAAGCTCTGTCCTTTGGGGAAGGTTACCCAGAAACGATATGAGCCCCAAGTGTGTGTTTGGGGGTTGGTTTGTCAAGTGCTCCTGGAAAGAGAGGAAAAAGATACTACAAAGAGAGGGGCTGTCCCTCTCCTTTGAGATTTTAGTTCATGTTCTGTTACTTAAATCTTCTCTGTACTTGAGCTACAGCTGTGCTCATGGGTGGACCCTGCCACAGGGTCAAGAAAGCAGCACCACCTTTCTCGTTAGATCATGGATAATTTATTTGTGTCTGTCCATGCTGTCTGCTAGCTCTGGGGATAGGGAGAGAAGGGTCACTTGAAAACATCTGAGAGTTTGACAGAATGAAGGTGCAGCCAGTTCCTAATAAAACACGCTGTCCTCTGCCCCGTGAGCAGACTATGCTGCGTCCAAGCCTGACGTCCTGTCCCGGATCGAGAGGGATGAAGAGCTCTGCATCGGAGACGGTCAGGAGCCCTCGCAGACACGCGTCGGAGACGGTCAGGAGCCCTCACAGACACCAGAAGAGAAGGACCAGAAGGAAGAGGCTTTGGGAGGAGATAAAGTCCCCATGGAACAGGGTAAGTTACAGGGGTGCCAGGAGGACTTCCTTCCCTGGGCCTTTCGTGTCCCATCTCTCTCAGGAGAGAGAGGTCTCCTAGCAGTGCCTGTGGGAGAGGGCATGGCAGGTCACCGTGCTTTAGAGGAGCATCACCCGGGAAAAGCAGAAGCCTTGGGGTGTGTTGGCAAGGTGCCGCCAGGGAAACTGGAAGGGATTTAGGGGCCTGAACACAAGGCAATATGGGAATACTACCTGTAGAGTTAGCGGGGATGGTTTGGGAGGGATGAGGTTGCTCTGCAGAGGTGACAGCACGCAGCACCTTGGTGACTTTCCTCCCTCTGCTTTTGGTCCTTATGTGTGGCTTCACTCCAGGTCCTTCTAACACCTCACATGCTTTCCATAGAACCATAGAATCACTTAGGTTGGAAAAGACCTTTAAGATCATCAAGTCCAACTATAAACCTAACACTGCCAGATCCACCACTAAACCATGTCCCTAAGCGCCACATCTACACATCTTTTAAATACTTCCAGGGATGGTCACTCAACCACTTCCCTGGGCAGCCTGTTCCAGTGCTTGAGAACCCTTTTGGTGAAGAAATTTTTCCTAATATCCAATCTAAACCTCCCCTGGTGCAACATGTCATGGCTTCTCGAGCCGCTGCTTTCTCTGGCTCTTCTCCACACCCGCAACACATCTCTGGTCAGCATCACACCAAAGCAGGAAGATGTGAGTTCTCCACAGGTGTTTAAAATTGCTCTTCTCTTCAAACAGAACTTCCCATCCTCGTGATGAACGTCATGTCCCTGAGTGCGCAAAAAGAGCAGCGGCGCGGGGAAGATCAGCCCGAGACAGAGATGGAAGAGGACCCAGCTGAGTCCAACACTGGTGAGTAACCCTGTGCAGGGGAGACATGGGGCCCTGCAGGCAGGAAGCAGCTCCAAGCTCTCTTGCACCAGGGAGGGAGAAGAAAGTTTCAGGGCTCTCTCTTATCACTGAGCAAGGGAGGGGGCTGGTGTTGGGCATTTCAGGCCTGTCACCTCTGTGGAAAGAGTAACAGTCCAGCTGGGGTTCCTTCTGTCAGAAACTGGGGGAGAGCTGGTAGCAGTAGCATGCTTCTTTCCTGCAGCTGTGCTGCATTACAGCAGAGCTGGCCTTGAGCTCAGGTGGCCTAATGCTTCCCGTGGCACAGCCCTCTTCTCGGTGCCACAAGCAGGGAGTGTAGGAAGGCGGGGGGGTGGCCGTCTGCAGATACGCTCTGTTCTGGTCCTGAAGCTTTGCCAAGCTAACGCGCAGAGCGCTTTCCTCTTCCAGGGACTCGGAGCCCGTTTCTGGGACTGGTGGGCAGAGTTAAATGGCACGGGTTCCAGGCGTGGCTTACGCCAGCTGAATGGCCCAGCTGCAGGGGGAGTGTGGAGAGTTCACCGCACAACCCTCTGTACTGGAGCCGGTTTGCCTGCAACGTTTGGCGTTTGCTGGCAGTCCCAAGCTTGACAGAAGAGCCTGAAGTACTGCAGGCTGTTGCTTTTCAATGATCTTTTTTCGTGCTGCGTCATTGGTGTCATGGTTTTAGAGGTGGATCCCTTTGCTCCACCAGCCCCAATAGCACTGCAGCAGACCAAAGTCTGGTTCTTCTTGGGATCAAGAGCTCTGTCCCCCGAGACCACGCTGGGTTGCTCAGGGTGTGTGGACAGGATGCTGTGGTGGCACCTTTACCTTTCCAAACTGCGTTCTCAGATTTGTTGGTAGCTCCTTTATTGCTGAAAGCCTGCTCAGTGCTTTGGGACTTAACCACAACCCGGGTTTGTCCTGGGAGCGTGAATGATCAATGCTCACGTTGCTCTGTTTCAGAGGAAGGCTTTTTAATGGAAAATGAAAGGGCGCATGAAGGAACTTCTCTTGAAAACGTCAAGATGAAGGAAGAGGAGCCTGAAGCGTTGCAAGAGGTTTCTGCACTCTCTCCCAGCCCAGAGATCCAGAAGTGCCCCAAAAGTGAGCCGACCAAGGCCAAGAGCAAGAAGAAGCCGAGCAGATGTGCGAGCAGCAGCCTCCTGATGGGCAACTGTCGGCGCGGCTATGTGCGCGAGTGGTCGCACCCCTGCACCGAGTGCGGGAAGCGTTTCCGTCTGAAAATCAACCTCATCATCCACCAGCGGAGCCATGCCCAAGAGGGGCCCTACGAATGCACGATGTGTGAGATCAGCTTTGCGGACAAACGCCACCTGGACCTTCACCAGAGCATCCACATAAAAGACAGGGCCTTTGGGGCCAAGGTCTGGGGGAGCGTCCACCCAGAGCTGAGGATCCGGCCGAGAAGGAGGTTCTGCGGGGCTTTCTGCGGAGATTCCCACAGCCTGGGCAACGGGACGTATTCTGGGGGGCCCTGGCTGGGCCAGGCCAAGGAGGAGCTGGACAGAGGGAGCCCTAAGTCTCGCACGAAGTCTGAGCTGAAATGCAGTTTTTGCAAAAAGATTTTCTCTTGCACCTTTTCCCTTCGGCGGCACTTGCAGATCCATTCGCGGGAAAGGCCGTATTGTTGCACCGCCTGCAAGAAATGCTTCACCCGTAGAACTCACCTCTTGCGCCACGAGAAAATACACGACCGCCAGAAAGCCCTGGCTGCGCTCCAACAGCCCGTGACTGTCACGCCAGCGTCCCAGCAGCCCCAGCCACAAGGAACCCCAGAGGAACCCACAGGCAGGAGCGTTCCTCGCTCACCAGCCCAGGCACCCGAGAGAAACGTTAGCCCTGCGGCCACCACAGCCAAAGCGGTTCCAGCAAGCGAGCTCCTCATCGGTCCTGCAGAACTCAGACCGCCAGACAAGAACTGCCACATCCATGGCTGGGGTGGGAGAGCCGTCCAGCCTGTGGTTAGACTAGGAAACAGGGCAGCGGTTTCGGAGGTGACAGAGAAATGACAACAGGAGAAATCTGAACTGCTTGCGGCCCTGGAGAGAAACTGTGAGCGTTGATTTTGCACATGGTGGGGCACTGGCGCTGTGAACCATCTGTCCACTGGATTTTAGGAGCTTTCCTGAATTGTAGAAGGAAACAAAAGCTTGGATACCACCATAGAGAGCAAATTACAGAAGCCTCTGGTGACCCAAAATGTTTTTTATCATTCCTCAGACTCTCGTGTCTGCTGGCTATTGCGTGAAATTTTCCCAAACTGACCTTCCAGCAGCTGAGCTCACCTATTACTTGAAGCTGGAGCTGACCCCTCACATTTGGAAATACAATTACACGGTGAAGAGGACAGAGAGAAGAAAATCAAGCTGGCGAGCCAGGCGGCATTCCCAAGGACCTCTTCACTTCACTGACAAGGTTTCTTAACCAAGACGCCAGATGAAGAGAGCGTGGCATCTCTGAGACACCATCACGTCCTGGCCATGCTTGTCTAATAACCCACCCTGGTGAGGAAATCTGCTAACCCTCTCAAGCAGGTTGAGAACACCTGGGCGTTGCATTGGAAGATCCGTAGAACAACTCAAACCACAATATTTTCTGCTTGCGAGGGTGCTGCGGACGTTTCTGAGGTCCCAGCAGCGCTCCTTGCTTCAATGAAGCCAGGCCGTGAGAGCCAGAAACACCCACGAGAGTTAATTCCCTCAGGACCAGCCTGCACATACGGAGAGTCACTTTAGAAATATTTCACGGGTAAGATTACTCCTGCGCTGCAGCAACAGTCCATGTGAGGACCCCTCCTTGGGGCTCAGGTGTGTCGGCCGCCGCACGCCGACGCTGGTTCTTGCACAGGAGCAGCTTCTCCACTCGGGCCCGCTGCAGAAGGAAGCCCCCATTCTCCAAACTGCAGGTCGACTCCTTTACTCGTGCAAAATCCCACCATAACTAATCCTGTGGAAGACTAGTTCTGCTAGCTACCTCAAATGTCTTGTGGAGTGAGACCTGCCCGGAGGCAGAGAGGCAACTGGAGCCCAGTAAGCAATGAAAGCCAGGCCAGGTGTGGCTCCAGTGTCCCCAGGAATCACTCGAACTGCGCACGTCCACAGCCAGAGCCCTGCATGCGTCACGTGCACTGCTGGGAAGCACAAATCATGTACAGAGAGAAGAAATCGGTCCTGGTGGCGTCATTGCAGACCAAATGGAGAAGCTGTTAAGACTCTTGAGTTTAGTTTTCTGTTTGTTTTTTTTTTTTTTTTTCATTGAGTTGTTTAATGTAATTATTTGACATCACAGTCTCTGGCCTTCTCCAGGCAGGGAGCATGGGGAACCAGTTTATCACAATTTTCATTCCTGGCCACTCACAAAGTCTGATGAGCTGCAGAGGTGCTGCTGTGGGCAGCGTGCTTTGGGCGCCGAGGAAATGCCCATGCCACATCCTGGTGTAAGCCTTGGCGCCAAGCGGTGCCTGGCCACCTCTGTGCCCTGCAGGAGGGACAGCAGTGTCAGAGCTGCTCCTTGGGGACACACACTACGTCCCACTGCTTCTCTGGGCGGCTTTCTCCCTCTTGCTGTCCTCTGGGATTAGAGTGTGCCTGGACTGTAGTGTTAGCCACGAGGGGGTGATGGTGGCAGACAGGTCGGCCCCGTGTCCCCAAACAGATGGTGGTGCCTGCTGCTAAGCCCTGTAGGATACAGGGGCAGTTGATGCCTTACGGTCATGCGGTGATGGTGCGTCTGGTAGCGAGCTGTGCTCTGGCACAGCACAGTGGTGCAGGCTTTATAGTGACCAAGCTGGTTATCCCTGCCCCAGTAGAGATCCCAGTGCCATGGGATGAGTCAGCGGGCGTGATGGTATTGCTGGTGGGCAATACCTCCAAGGCCAGTGTGGAGGGGCCAACTGCCCCAGCCAGGGCATTTCTTCTGAAGGTGTGATTGGGACCGGCGTTTCCTATGAAGTCCCACATCCATTTCTCAGGCTATGGAATCAATAAAGTATTTGTCTGTACTTCTGCCTGCTTGCGGGGGCTGAGCTGGCACCCTCGTGCACTGCTGGTGACCGAGTGGTTGGCCCAGGCGGAGGGAGGCAAAGGGCAGCTCCAGCCTGGGGGAGCCCACGGGGGTCATTGCCGGCAGCTCTGTCACCCCCTTCTGTGTGCCAAGACCCTGGGGAGCGTCCCAAGGGCGAACGTGTGGGGAAGCATGGGACTGTCATCTGCCATTGCAGCTGGGAGGGCAGTGGGGGCTGGGGGAGCCCCAAGAACGGCGCTTCGCCTGGGGCAGCTGGACCACGAGGCCCTGCAGCCTCCGGGATAGCCTGGGCCCAGCCTCTGTGCTCCCTCCCGTGGCTCTGAGGAGCCCGCGAGCCACCTCTGCGGCCACACGGGGCCATGCAGGGGGATGCTCTGGCCCTTTGCCACCATCCCAGGCCTCGCTGGACACCCCCCGGTACGTCCCAGTCCCTTGCACTAGGTCCAGCACCCCGGTGTGTGCCTGCACTCGACATGGCCGCCGAAGCCACGGAGGGCAGCAGCCATGCTGTCTGAGGGTGGAGCCGCAGGCAGGGGTGTCCCTGGGGCGTTGTCACCCACCACTGTCCCCAGCGTGTCCCCTGGGGTTGTCACCCATGCACTCCGGGGCTATCATTGTCTCCCCTGGCCAAAGTGAGGGGATGCAAGCGCTGCCTGCACCCTGGCGTGCCGCTGCCTGTGCGTGCCCACGGCTGGGGCGGCTGCACCGGGAACTACTGAGCCCCACAGAGCTGTGCCGGGCGCTCCCCCTGTGGGGGACGAACACGGCGGGCACAGGGGGCTGAGCCCTGGGGACACCCCGACCCCGGGGCCTGACGCTGCCTCGTGCCAACCCACCGTGGCAGTTGCCGCATGGGGACCGTGGCCAGGAAGGTCGAGCTGCCTGCGGGCAGGAGGATGAGTGGCCAAGGGGACGGGGAGCAGGGCAGGCAGTGGAGCAGCCCCAAGCACGATGGGCAGGAGGGAAGTATCGCTCTGTCCTGCCAACAACCCCCCCCCAGCACTGCTGGGGAGTCCCACGGGGCCCGGATCCCACAGCTGGGATCCCACAGTGTTCAGGGCTGTGATTGGCAGCTCCACATTCCTGTGGGGCGGCTCCACATTCTCATTAGGCAGTGCCGCATTGCCATGGGGCAGCTCCCCATTCCTCCCCTCATGGCCCAGTCCTCCTCCCCAGGACGGGCACGCAGTCCAGGGCCGTCAGGCTCCTGGTTTGCATTAATTGCAAGAACTCACCCCCAGGGCGCCTGATGCCGGCTGGGCCGCAGGGGGCTGGGGCGAGTTGCTGGGCTCTTCCCCCCACCCCCTGCCCAGAGCAAAGGGCCTCACGCCATCACAGGCAATGGGAAGCAGCGGGTGACGGCAGGGACGCGGGGCAGCTGCCCGTGGCGTGCCGAGCAGGAGCCGAATGCCTGACTGCGCCCACGGGAGAGGCGTACGTTGTATCTCACCGGGCCGCATAGCCACAGCTCCCTTTGCCGGGTGGAGGCTACACGGTGCCAGCCACCGGAGCCTGCCTCTCGCCAACACCCCAGAGCGCAACAGGAGACCACATCAGCCCAGTCTTTTATCCGAGTCTCTTCCCGGCTTGTCCGCTGACCCTGACTGCCGCCCAGCCACAACAGCCCCTGCCCGGGCCACTGAACACCCCCACGCCATCTCCCCGCTGGTAGTCTTTAAATAACCCTGAGTTCGACCACCCCACTCCCTGCACCGCGGTACCCGACACAGCTGCTCCTCAAGCCAAATCCCCCTTCCGCAGGGCAGCGGCATAACCCGGGTTGGCTCTGGCCGCCGAACCTCCTCCGTTGCCTCTTGGGCCAGTCTCTTCACACCCTACGCGTTTCCCTGCCCACGCAGCACGTCAGCCTGCCTCCGTCCTCCTCCTCCTCCTCCTGGAGACCGAGGCGGTGCAGAGCCCCACAGCAGTGCAGAGCACGCCACGGCGGTGCCACGAGCCCCACAGCATTGTGGACAGCCCCGTGGCGGTGCAACACCAGCTGCCTGGTGTGTCCCGTCGTCGCAGGCGGCTGCACCTCTGCGAACAGCCTGGAGAAACTGCCCCTTCCCTTCTCCAGCCCTCACGCTACCGATTATCCTGGGTCAAAGCCTTGCAGCGGCTGGTCTCCAGCTCCCGGTCATGGTTTGGCAAGCTGACAGCAGGAGAGCTGGCAACAGCGTGGACCTTCTGGTGGTGATTCAGAGACTGCCGGTGCCGGAAACTCTTGCTGCAGCCGTTGCACTGGAAGGGCCGCTGCTGGGTGTGCCGGCGCTGGTGCTCCTCCAGCGACGCTTTCTGGGGGAAGCTCTCCGTGCACTCGATGCAGCGGTAGAGCCGCTCCCCGGCGGCACTGGCCCGCGCGGGCCGGCCTGCCCACCCAGCCCGAAGCTGCACCCCGTGGATGCGCTGGTGCTTCTGAAGGTGGTGCTTCTGGATGAAGCCCTTGCCGCAGGCAGAGCAGCGGTAGGGACGCTCCCCGGTGTGGATGCGGTAGTGCTTGTTGAGGTTGGACTTCTCGTTGAAGCTCTTCCCGCAGGCAGGGCACTGGAAGGGACGCTCGCCCGTGTGCAGGCGCTGGTGCCGCAGCAGCGCGGCGTGGTGGGCCAGGCTCTTCCCGCAGGCCGTGCAGATGAAGGAGCCGTTGTTCTTCCTCGCCTGGCTCTGCTGCCGCGCCAGGAGGTTGCGCTTCAGCCGGACGCTCTTCCAGCCCAGTGGGAGTGCGCGGGGCTCTTCCCCCGCGGCGCAGGAACGATGCTCCTCCGAGCTGGGCTGTGATGAGGCCACCTCTGCAGTGGTGTCTTCTCCCAGCGGCATTCCCTGGGGCAGGGCGAATGGTTGGTCAGTCCCCGCACCGAGCACATGCTCTGTTGGGAAGGGCAAGCCCGGGGCAGGGTGAGCCTCCACTGGCACCACCACGGGCTTAAATTCAGGCTGGGCGGTCCCGTGCTTGCAAAACTCCCGTAAGCTCTCTGCTGCTGCCTTCTGCTCGTCCAAGCCAGCGTGGCTCTCCCAGGGCACTGGCTGCTCCTGGCTCAGGGGAACCTCCTCTTCCAGTCTCACTGAGGGTGCCTGCGGCAGAGCCAGGATTTCAGATCCTTCCTCCTGGGGCTGCTGCTCTTCTGTCTTGATCACGATCTTCTCACCTGCCGAGAGACAGCAATTCATTCCCGGCAAGGGAAGCTCTCCCATGCCTGCAGCCCCAGCGCAGGCACGGGAGCCGAGCTTCCCCTGCAGCACGCCGGTGAGACAAATCAGCAAATGCGCCGTTAGAAAGAGAGCAGGAAGGTTTTTACCGAGAACGAAGCGGGACAAGGACACAGGAGGTGGAGGGGGCATTGGCACCTCTTGGGGGTTATCCAGGTATCTTGGATCTCAGGGACATTTGATGGACTGACAGTGCAATACTTGTAAAGAAACCAAAACAGAGGAAACGTGAAGGCACAATAGAGGCTGCAGAGTCCTCTGTCCTGGAAGGAACTCTGTCAGGAATAGCAGAGTTAGGTGGGTGAATCTGGGGAAAAGGATCAAAGCAAAACCTTCCAGGAGCAGGAGGGAGTGTCTGTCTGCAGGCATACAGCCGCACAGCCACCCTCACGCTAAGCCTTGCCCCAGGTCTCCCTATTTTCCACTCTTTATGGCAAGGGGGCCCTTCTGGGCTTAAAGATTTGGTCTTAAAAGTTTTAAGGAGCTCCCAATCACATGGCTTAAATTCCCGACAGCTTCTGAGCCCCTGCAAGACTGGAAACGCTCCCTGCAGGGATGTGATCGGCTCGGCTGGCCCAGTCTCTAGCAGGAGTGGCAGGGGCACTGCTGTGGGCAGGCTCCAACCCCCCTCGCTTTGTGGGCAGGCAGCAGCGGTGTGTGGGCAGCAGCAGAGCAGCGCAGCCGGCATAGACCCTGCCCGGCCCAGGCACATCGCTAGTGCTTGTTCTCAGCCTTTACTGCCAAGCAGCTGCTGTGACTCACCGCCAAGGTGCCCCAACACAGCTCCCTTCTCCGGCAGCCCGTGGGTCCTCGTACCCAAATCCTCCCCGTCCTCGGCCGGTGGCAGCAGAGCAGGTTTGGAGCTGGCATCCCCGGGCCCTGGGAAGGAAGAAGCGGCGGTACGAACCGCTGACACTGGGGACCAGCACCAGTTCCCCTCGATAAAGGGCTGCCCTCGCACAGCAGGAGCTGTGGGGCACCCGGAGGGGTCCTGGGCTCCCAAAGCAGCAGCTCAGGTTTCCCAGGACTGCCTGAGCAAGCAGGCTGGTGTCGGCCAAAACAGGCAAATGATTTCAGCTGCCCCAAGAAGAAGTGACTGCTGGGCACTCAGCCTTTAAAATTTCAGCCAAAAATAATTAGTGCTAAAATTTGGGACTGTCTGCAGAAAATCCCTACAGGGCGGTATACATACGGCTCGTGTCCTGGCAAAAAATGGTGCAGAAACACAAGCTGCAGACACAGTGTGGGCATGTCACCTGAAATCCCCACCACGCACTGTCCTGACCGCACGGGGAGGGCTCTTCTCTGCTCCCGCAGACACTGTGCTGAGTCCCGGGACGCCAGCGGATGCCTGCTCCTCCTGCAGTGCTCCTGCTCACGGGGGCAGAGCCTCACAGGGCAAGTCAGGGCTGACAGAGGGCCAAATCCTGGCATTGTCTGGAGTTCCCCCACTGACAGCACTGCTGTGTTGGCAAGACGAGGTGTTCTTTGGATGCACAGGGTGAGCATGAAGCACCGTTGTCACCCGCCAAGGGGCACCAAACCTTAAACGTGTAAAGGCATCACCTCTCACTACCTGTTCTCCTCCAAACACCCAAACAACACAGCGACCTACAAGCAGTCGCAAGCTGGATTCAGCCCAGGGGATGATAACGTGTCTGACACGTGAGTAGAGACTGATCCTCACCCAGAGAGACCACAGCCTCGTAATTCCCCTTCATCACGATCCTGTAGAGCTCCTTCTGCCGGCTGTTCAAGCTCCCCCACTCCTGCTCCGGCAAACTGGCCGTATCATCCTCGCACGCTGCTGGCACCTGAAACCACAGGAGGCACCGCCTTGGCGCTTCCCTACCTCATCCATCCCCCCCCCAAGTCCCCACCGCTCCCCCAGGAAAGCAGACTGCGGGGTAAGGCAGCGCAGGCCCAGAGCTCCTACGGAAAGGAGCCACGTCCCAGCCTGAACCCAGGGCGCGATTTCAAGATGGCCCTGTGAGGCTCAGTTGTTTCCCCCCACATGCAACCGGGACAGGTTCACAAGGACCTCTCGTTCCCTTGATCCACACCGGCAGCCTGAAGCAGCCAGGTGAGCAGCAATGCCCTCACGCGGGAGCAGGACGGGTGGCAAGGCACTGTCCCACCAGTGAGGTGACCAGTGGGACCCAACAAAGCTGAAAATGCTGAGGGAGCTCGTGTTCTGCTCGCCCTCTTCACTGGGGACAGGAAGGAGCGGGAAGTCTCAGACCGCTGCCTTGGTGTGCTGGTTCTCAAGGCAGAGCGCTGGAGGGGGCACGTCCACGCTGCTCTGCACAGCTCCCCACGAGCCGATGCCACACCTCACCAGCCTCACAGCCGCACCTCCGCTACCTTGGGCGCGTCGCCGTTACCCGGGGCCCATCTGCGTCACCTTGGGCACATCCCTGTTAGCTGGGGCTTCTCCCTGTTTGTCACCGTGGGCACGTCCCCGTCGGCTGGGGCTCGTCCCCGTCACCCAGGGCTCATCCCCGTCACCTTGGGCACGTCCCCGTTGCGTGGGCCCGTTACCTTGGGCTCGTCCCCGCCGGGGCCCGGGCCGGGCCTGGGTGCCCATCGGCTGCGGTGCTGGAGCTGGCGCTCGACGTGCTCCAGCCGCCGGGTGTTCTCCTGCACCAGGGCGGCCAGGGCGGCCCACTTGCGCTCCAGCCGGCTGCCGAAGTCCAGCACCGCTTTCTCCAGCCCCGTCACCTTCTTCTCGGCCGTCTCCGCTCTCCCCTCCAGGCTC
>VYZV01035301.1:29753-40812 GCA_013401275.1 Pandion haliaetus | reverse complement strand
GGCGGTGTGCTCTGGCCACGGGCGAGAGGGGAGGCCGGGCCCGACTGTGCCGCGGCCGGGACGCAGCGCTCCTGACCCGCTTCCCTGCCGCCGCCTCCCGCCCCAGCCGGCCCCGGAGGGCGTCCGGTAGGGAGCTCGGCGCCGCCTGGCCCCGGGCCTTGCCTCTCGCCGCCGGCGCGGCCGGGCAGAGGAGCGGGAATGGAGGCCCCGAACCCCACGAGCTTTTCCTTCCCCGCGGCTTCCCCGCCCGCGCCGGGCAAAAGCCCGAGGCCGAGCGGCACCAGCATCTCGCTGTGGACGGTGGTGGCGGCCGTGCAGGCGGTGGAACGGAGCGTGGACGCCCACGCCGAGCGGCTGCTCAACCTGGAGCGCCGGACGGTGACCGCCGAGAAAAAGTATTTCGACTGCGAGAAAACGGTGGTGGACTTCGGGAACCAGCTGGAGAGCAAACTGGCCGTGCTGGGCACCCTCATCCAGGAGTACGGGCAGCTGCAGAAGCGCCTGGAGAACATGGAGAACCTGCTGAAGAACAAGAATTTCTGGATCCTGCAGCTGCCCCCCGGGGACGAGGTCCCCAAGGTAACGAACGGCTCGTTAAGGGCCGGGGGGGGCGGCTCGGCCGGGCCCCGTGGCGCCCGGCAGCCATCTCCCGTGAGGCCCGAAGCGCTGGGCGAACGGCTCCGCTCGTCATCGCTTCCGTCGGCCGAGCGGGGAGCGGTGGCTCGCGGACGCGCGTGTGTGCTTGCGTGGAGGCTCGGCCCTGCGGGGGGAGAGGGGGTTGCGCGTCCGCGAGAAACGGCGGGTTCCTCCCCGCGCCGAGGTCCGCAGGCGGCCGGCGTGGAGGGATGGGGCTCAGCGCGGAGGGAGGCAGGAGGAGTGCGGGATTCGCGCTTCGGCCTCCGGGAGTTGGCGGAGCGCTGGCAGAGCCGGGTCCTTACTCGCTTTGTCTCACGAGGATGTCCCCGGGCAGGACATGAGGGTTTTTTTCCTTTCGGTGTTTGATGCGCGGCGGCAGTGATGAGTAGAAGCGAGGATGCTGCGTGGCTGCGGGCTCCAGAGCTGGTGCCGAGCGCGCGTCGCGTTTTGTGATTGCAGGCCCCGGTGGCATTCGAAAGCAGCGCTGCTCACTTCTCTGCTCAGGCGTGGGAGAACCTGGAGGAATGGCAGAGGGAGCTGTACAGTAACGTGCTGAGAGGGAAGAACGAACCTCTGATCTCTCTGGGTAAGTATCGCTGTTTCCATCGGTCGTCGGCACTGCCGGCCTAGCTCCGTTTTGGGGACGTTTTCCCACACCTGGGAAGCAGATTTGTAGAATCGCGGAGGAGTCGGTGCCCGTCGCTGAGGGCAGCGCCGAGTGCAGCGCACATCGCACCCAGTCCTGCCGTCTCCCAGCGCTCGCGGGGTGTGGGCGCTGGCTGCAGTCACCCCCGTGTCACGGCCTGCTCCCCGCAGGCCCCTTCCCTCGGCCCGCGGGGTTTTTCCCCGCTGGGGTGGGGCTGGCTGCCGGAGGTGGAAGCCGCCATCTCCCGGTGGGCTGCGCAGAGGTCTCCCCGTGCTGCCAAGCGGCGTGCTGTGGCCAATGGAGCCGGTTTCGTGGACGCAGCAGGCGTTTTGATGCAGCACAGAAACCTTGATATCTCTCCGTTCCTCAACAGATTACGTAATCTCCAAACCTGACTTCCTGTCCCAGCTTCAGAGAGGAGAAGCACCCTGCAATGGGGACAAGGCGGCTTCGAGAGAGATTCCAGCAGAAGCAAGTGCAGGCAAGAGACGAATTGCAGCTTTATTCTCAGGCGTAATATCTGCATGTTGTTGTCACCAGACAGAGAACGTCACAGGGTGATGGTCCTGACTTGCTATGAAGGGAACTTCTCAGATGTGAGGAGGCGCGGGTTCAGGGAGAGTAACAGCATTAGAAGAAAACGTAATGAGTTTGATCTTTCTCGTTAGCAGAGCTTCTCCTGCTTAGAGTTGATGCGAGCAGCCAAGACAGCAGAGAAGGAGCACAGGAGGGCCTGGAGGGAAGCACAGTGCTGGCTGGACCTGGTGAGCACTGTTCTGAAAGGATGTGCTTGGACAGAGGGGCAGGGAGGACGCTCTCCTGAAACGAGGGGAAGGGAGGAACCACTTCTCCTGCAGAGCAGAGTAAAGCTCCCAGAAGCAGGAATGGGAGATGCTGGAGAGAAGCTCTGCGTGAAAGCAGGGTAGCTGGGAGCTACCTTCTGGGCACAGCAAGGGAAGAGCCGAGCGGTGCTGGGTTATCCAGTAAAGAAGTTTCCTCTTTACCTTAGCAGACTACGGCATTCCGGAGCCCAGCTTTGCAGGTGTTGTGAAGCAAGAGGAGGAGCCGTGCATGGAGGAGCAGGGAGCCACGGAGGATGCAGAGTTTACCGAGCTCAGTGTGGGTGAGTTCCGAGCAATCCCAGAGTGTGCTGTGCAGCTGGAGATGTGGCGAGTCCACGATGTTCCCGCTGTGGGACGGGGTGTGCCGAGACACGGGGACAGCGGAGAAAGAGCAAGAGCCACGCTGAGGTTAGGAAAGCGGGCAGAAAGTGTATGGACAGTTTTACTTGTAGGAAGATTAAAGTGCCAGGCAGACAAAACACTGCATGTGAGGAGGCAGACATCCCTGAAATAAATCAAATGGAGTACGTGGAATCATTAGGAACGAAGTTGAGAACAGTTCTCAAGGTGTCCTCCAGAGACAGTGTTACATCAAAGTACCTGGGGAGCTGAGTGAAGTTCTGCTCACACAGTCTTGAAAGGAATGCGGCAGTCAGGGATGCGGTCAGGAGCAGAACAGCGAGGTGGGGAGCCTCCGTGTCAGGAGAGACTGCACACAGTAGGACTCCTCAGCCTGAGGAAGGCATGGCAGAGAGGGGGGTGCGACACAGGTCTGCGCCTGGGTGAGCCGTGCGCAGCAGGAGCTGAAGGAATGAACCTTCGCTCTTTCTCGCTGTCCGAGATCCAGGGAGCACCCGGTGAAATGAGCAGGCGTTTGCTTTAAACCAAGCGGGGCAAACTCCGTCATCCTACCTGTGCAACCTGTAGAACCTACTGCCACAGGGCACGGCAAGGGCTGAAAGCAAAGTGGGCTTAGAAGCGGTTTGGGCGAATTCCCAGATGGAATGCTGCAGGGAGGCCGTCCCCAGCGTTCAGCAAGGCCGTGGCTGATGCAGAGCTCGGCTCTTCCCTGTAGCCCCTGGGCTTCTTGGCACCCGGCCCAGAACGCTCCGCTCCCTTTTGTGGGTCCTGTCTCGTGTCCTCCAGAGCACATCTGCTGCTCTTCTCCTGGAATTCCTTCTGCTTGGTGGCTGCATCCTCAGAAGAGGGAGCTGTGTTCCCGAGCAGTGCCCCGATGGCTACGTGGGGGCCAGGGAAGTCACCGGTGAGCTGGAATGGCTCTGTCACTCCCAGTAATAATGTAATATTTACTTGATTATTAGACCGCCCCCACCTCACCAGTCACTTCCTCACCCTCAGTCCGGGTCTCTGTTTATTCTCCTCGGGCCACATCAGAGGTGTCAGTGGGGCTTGCTCAGTTTTTCGATGGGATTTGCCCTGCTGTGACTAAATCTTAGATGCTTTTTCTCGTGCCCTTTGTGTTATGTTGTCACCTCTCTGCTGTCAGTCATTGCACAGCACTAGTGAACCAAGGAGTGACACTCTCCAGACAGGAGGCTGATCCCTGCTTAGATTTTGCCCTCACGCTGTTAACAACTTTCAAAATGGTTGTCTGTTGGCAGTTTCCATCCTTGACCTTTGGTTGGTTTTCCACCAGTGGGTCATATTCATATCCAGGTCAATGAAAATTAAATGTTCAGGTAGGAATGAGAGTCAAGAGAAAGTTTGAGACAGGTTTAGCGTGAATGGAAAACCCCAGGCATCTAGCTCGGAGATGAAGAGCAATGAACCCTCAAAGAAAATGTACTTTTACTGCTTCAGCGAGGACTACAGAGGAGGCTTCTCGTTACATATGTATCCTGAGCAGTAGCAGGCATGTCTTGAGTCAAAACCAGCCAGTGTTTGTGTGCCCTTTCAAGAAGAGGGCTATACAGGTGGGTCACCGCATCCTGGGAATGGAGGGAAGATGGATCTCGGGGAATGAGCTGGTGCTCTCTGAGGAGTGAGAAGTACCGAGGCGTTGGTGTGGGGGGGAGGCAGACATGCTGACGAGGGAAGCAAAGGGCTGCTCGGGGTCCATGAGATCTTGGCGCTTAGGAGATGGAAGGCAGCTGGAGGTGATTTTGGAAACTGCTGAACTCTGCTATCTTGGAAGGCAGCTCTTCCCTCTGCCCCCTCCCTCACGCCTTCTCACACTCGCTGCTCAGCCAGCTGGAAGGGAGGCATTCCTGTGCTTTTCCCCTGTATTCTCTCTTTCGGTCTTTCAGCTGGCTGTTGTTCTATGAGCACAGCTGCCTTTTGCACTCCCTGTGTAAGACAGGCCTGTTTGATTCACGGGGGGTGGGGGAAGGAGCTGGGGGAGAAGCATCTTGTGTCTCACACCAGTGAATGTCCCCTTTGTTGTTCTTGTCAGTTCCAGCAGATGAAGTGATAACCTTCAAAATAGAGCAGCTGGACTCTGAGGAATGCCCTCAAAGCTCAGAGCCCCCCGCAACTTTATCCAGGGAGTCAGAGGAGCTGCTTTTCCAGGGTCCCAGCGAGGTGCTGCCCTTTGATAGTCAGTACAGCTCTCCTGTGCAGCAGGGAAACCAGAGCATGAGCAGGCTGGTGCCATCCGCTCAGGGGGAAGAGGGTCTCGGTGAAAGCAGTGCTGTCACCTCCTATGGGCAAAACTGTCCCAACAAGAGACCTCACTCGTGTACTGCGTGCGGGAAGGGCTTCTGTCTGAAGAAGATGCTGACAACTCACCAGGAGTGCCGCAGCACACAGTGCGGCAGTGAGCACGCTGGAGACAAGGAGGGCTTCCTCCCTCAGCTGCACGAGCATACCCACGTGGAAGACGGGACCCACGTGGAAGACGGGATCCTCGTGGTCACGGAGAGATTCAAGCAGAACCAAAATGCAAAAGCCCATGCCAGCATCCCAGCCATGGACAAGGTGCACGACAGTCCCATGCACACAGCAAGCGTCGACGCCAATGGCAGCTGCAAACCAGCTCAGAGGAGCCACCCGCGGGGGAGGCCTTACAAGTGCAGCAAGTGTCAGGAGTGTTTCTCCCAAAAGAAAACCCTCATCGTCCACCAGCGTACACACTTGGGCCAGAGCAGAGGGGTCCTTTGGTGCTCGTATTGTGGGAAGACCTTCAGCCACCCCTCCAATCTGATCCGGCATCAGAGGATCCACACAGGGGAGAGGCCATACCAATGCAACGAGTGTCTAAAGCGCTTCACCCAGAAGCAGCACCTCCACCAGCACGAGAAGATCCACCTGCGTGAGAAGAACTGTGTGGTCACGCAGAGTGTGAGGAAGACACCGCTACACAGCTTCTAGGCTGTGCAGGCTCACGCAGCCCTACAGCCCCTGGAGGACGTAGGAGAGGAGAAAAGAGAGTCTCTGCTGCTCAGTGTTAAAGGCTTTCTGACAATTTATCCTAAAGATCTAAGCAAAGTAGAATTAGGATCCGCCTTGGCACCAGTGCCCGTTTAGTCATGGTGGTGGTGGTATGCCACAGCACCTCAGAGTGCGCCCAAAAATCTCTCTAGAATAAAAGTGTTTTGGGCCTCTCCAAGCTTGAGTCAGTTGTTTGAACTGGTTCCAGCAAGGTTGAGTTTTTTGAAACTTTTCTTCACCTGGAGTTTCCCCTGGCTGGTCCCTTTGACAAAATTCTGCTGTTCTCAATTTCATGGGCAAGTCTGAGTTGCACGTTCGCAAAAGACTCCTGGCAGCTGAACACGTGCACAGGGTGAGGCCTCGCTGACAGCTTGCGTGGATGCCCCCTTCACCAAGGAGGGGCAGCCAGTGGGTTCCCAGCTCTCCCCGTGCCTCGGCACAGGCCAAATGACGTTTTTCACTGCTGCTTCTGCTCAGGAAGCTAGCTGGAAAAGATAGGTTCGGTTCCTTCTGTAGAGCTTGAAATCGGATTTAGTTTTCTGTAAATGACAATGGTAGGGCCAAGTTCTGCTTGGAGTTCTTCTGATGTGCACTGGGACACGCTCCGGTGGAGGCCCTGGGTTTGCACTGCAGTAACTGAGGGGAATTTGCTCCATTGTCGGTCACCTCTGAGCACACCCACAGGAGGTGGCGTCGCCCAAACCCCTTCTCATACCTCTACGATACTCCCAGTGGAACTGAGTGGGGAAACCACTTGTAAGCCAGAGGTGGGGCACACCTGTACTCCCAGGCTGAAGTGAGTGTTCAGATAACTTTCTGCTGAGTGCCTGTACATTAACCCTTCTTTGCTTTGTATTTCATCGTTGCCTTCGTCTCCCTCTCCTCCTGGTAGCTTGGGGTACAGATGTTTTTTGTTCTTGGGGATCAGCTTTCATCATATCCTAAACTGTTAAAAAAAATTCTCAGCATCTGAAATGTGTTTAGCAAACTGCCCAAATACATAGTGCAACTTCAGGGATGGCATTGCTGCTTGACCTGTTTTAAACCTGCTGCTCGTTTCCTTCATCACGGATTGGACTTTAGAAACCGCTCTGTCGCTTCCTGGTCCCAAAGTGTCTGCTGGGGGAGGGTGCGGGTGGCTGGCTTATGCCCTCAGACAGAGAGGTGTTCAGCTGGCTGCTGTGGCAGATATTTCAGTCTGGAAACTCCTTTGGCCAAGGAGTGAGGTCTCTTTCCAGGTTCGTTGTCGCCTGCTCCGGCAGCAGAGTGTAAGACTGGACCGTTCCTGTGCCTGCTTCGGCCCAGCCAGTGAGGCCAGCTCAGGGCTCTGGGCTCTTTAAGCTAATTTGATTCTTGCCCTGAGCAGATCGGGGTGAGCCCGTGTGAACCTCTCTAAACCCGTGCTGTGGGAGCTGGCGCAGAGCCACACATGCCAAAGCGTCTCCAGCCACTGCAGGTGTTTGCCTGGTGACCAACTGTGTGCCGCCTTTTCTTGTCCTAGTGCTGCTGGGGTCTTTGATTTCATGGCTCCTGACGTGTCTTGAGAAGGTCTGTGTGTGGTGAGCCCCTCTCTGTGCACATAATGTGTTGGGTTTGTTTTTTTTTCCTCAAATAAGAAATCTGTGAGGACAGAGGGTTTCGTGTTTTATCACTTCTCAGTGTTTGGTGGCCACTTGCTACCATAAAGCAGTGAACACGGACTGGGTTTTTTTCTCCACTGTTTGATGTGCTGAAGGAGAGTCTCTTGGCAGTTAGCAGTATGGGGCATTTGATACCCTGACAAGCAGTCTGGGTCTTGTCCAATAAGCAGGTAAACTAATCAGTTCTCCAGTGGTTTCCTACTGACTCTGGTTAAACTGCTTTTTTTTTTTATATATATATATATTCTTTTATTACTTAGACTGTGAGCCTTCAAGGCAGGGAACTTGTTTCTGTCTGTTTGTAAAATGCCAGTGAAGTTTGCAGCAGTAGATACTTGATTTTTAATAACAATAACATTAAACTTGAGTGGATTAAAGCTGTGAAATTCTAAATACTTCTTTTTTTAATCATTTTACCTGCTGGTAAATGGCAGTTTGTAGTATCGTACCTTACTGATGGAGAGAGAAAAGTCTACCTTGAATCAGAAAAAAAGAGTGGGGTTTTGTTGTTTTTTCAATATTGCAGTGGAAACTGAGCAAGAGAATTGTTTTCCCTGTGTCTATCTACGGGACCTGAATGGTAAGAGTATCTAAAAATAGGGTGTCAATAAGCTCACTATACAATTCTCATCCTGCAGGCAGATCACATTGATCCTGCTGCCAGCAAAAAGTTTTCAGCAGCTGCCGCGTTGCAGTCGTTATCAGTTTAGCCCAGCTGAGTCTGGGAAGAGCAGGATGTATTCTGGGATAAAGATGCTGCCGCATAAAGCAGCAGAGGGGCAATTGGCACCAATTCCTCTGTGACCAGAACGTCCTGAATCTTGGTTAGAATCGCTTCGGCAGCACTCCTAGGTTATTCTACAACCAACCAACTACAGGTGCCTTTTCTGGGCTGTTTCTGTGTCTTACAAAAGAACAGTTAACAAGAAATACCAAAGTCCTGCCTTGTTGCCATCTCTCCTCCCTGTTGCACTATTGTCACGTATCTTCTAGTGCTGGTCTTCTACCAGTTCATTATTATTAGACATTTTAAACCTCAATTAAAGAAAATGAAGAAGCTGGCTGACATCTGCTGTTGTGATCGCATCTGAGAGATGTCTTTAGCTGCGACTGTAAAAGAATTAGTGTTCGCATAGCAAAAAGATGGGCATTTCAGACGTGTGTGAGCTGGGGAGGGTTATGCCATCTCAACAGCACTCTCCTATTTTCGACTGGGAGATTTCACATGTTAACTGCTGTCTGAGCATCAGAAGCACTTGGTGTGCTCCATGTTTCATCACTTCTGCCTTTGATAATACCGATGAAGCAGTGTTTTGCAGTGAGTCATAGTTCCCCTATTCTAGCCCAGCTCCCCTGTATTTCAGAGACAAATATGTATATTTATAATAAATCTCAGAGCTATTTTGAGATTTGTGCTGCTTAGATGGCAAAAATTCAACCCTGAATCCAAGAAGAAATGTCAAGTGACATAGAAATGCACTGCTTTTCCAAGACCAAGAGAAAGAAGGGAGTGATGCTTACAGGGAAGCGGGGGAAGACCAGAGAAGATGTGATGATGGGGAGGGAGGGAGTTTCTGGGGAGCACAAAGTCTCCTACACCCACCCTCAGATGCATTGTGGAGCCTCTGTATCTTCTATGAACAAGCACTGAGCTTTTACCGTCCTTGGGTAGCGCTTCTCAGCGTGGAACTTTTTCCTGACCTGTTACTTGGGCTGCTATAGCTTAGGCTGGAGTAGGACAGCAGCCTCCACTGCAAAGCCAGATACCTAGGTTGAGATACTCTTTGCAAAAGAAGGCAAAGTCATGCACAGAAAAGCAGAGGAAAAGAATAAACTGACCCAGGTGCACCCAGGACAGCAATGTCTTACTGGATCCTCGAGTTCTGGCAAATGCAAACCATTTTGCTTAAAAGTAGTTCAAGCTTTTGTTCATTTTGCAAGTACTTTCTGTTCTTAGAGCAACTCCGTGTTTTTTATTGCTTTATGACTTCAGATTTTTGTTTATAAAAGCCTCTCTGTGTCTTACCACAGAGAGGTATGAATTCTTTGCATCCCATGGAAAGCTGCATTTCAGAGAGGTGTGCTGGCTCTCTCCCGCGTCCAGCTCCTTATGTGTAAGGATTAAACTCAAGACAAGGACACATGTAAGTACAGAGAAGCCCTATCATCCTCTGGCAGCCTGGTTCTCCCCACAGGTCTGTCCCTCACCAAGAGGACCAGAACCATGCCCGTGTCACCTAGCACTGTTGTCGGGTTCTTAAGCCTCTTTCTGTCCCTTCCTGGGATGGGCCTGATCCTTTCCAAACGCTGGAGAGGAAGTCTTCTGCTCCAGCCACCCTTACATAGTCCCGCGGGGCACACAACTGTTGTGACGAGCTGAGAGGCCTAGCATATCTCAGCTGAATGTTACCAGGATATGAGCGCACCAGCCTGTTGTGGCCCAGAAGTAGGTCCTCATCACTGGGCAGGGGGACACACTCAGGCAAGATTTAAAGAAGGCAGGTAAGAGCAGTGCATTGTACTGCAGGTCAAACACCTGGTTCCTGCTACCAGAGGAGGCTACAAAGAGCCGACATAACTCCCCACCGTCCCGAGACCTACCTGTAGCAAGAATGCGCTCATCAGCCACATAGATAATGTTAGCAAGCGAACTTTTACCTTTGCAGTTTTGATCACCTCTTATGGTAAGGGAGGTTCTGTTTTGCATAGCTGATGGCCAGGCAGTTTAGCAAACTTACCAATTAGGGAGGATGAGGTAAGGTGGTGATTTCAAGCAGATTGTGGGTCATACAGCAGCTGTCAGTCATAGAGGCAAGACCTGGGGGTGTCACCCAACCTAACTGATGTTGCCTCTGTGGGGATGCCTGCAGTGGAGATCCCAGATGCTTTTGGAAGACCTGAATTCCCCTGTGGTGGGTGTAACCTGTGCACAAGATCCAGTAAAAGCTTCCAACCACTTCAGCTTCGTGTTCGTTTGTACAATGTACCTGAGACTGAGGTTCCTCCTGATGCTTGGGCAGACCAGGAGAGCCAAGGGGCTGCTGCAACCACAGATGGGGCCATTAGGAGAGCTGCCTCCCCAGGGAGCTCCCCTTCAGCAAGTTGGCAGAGCAGGAGTGGGGCTGCACAGGCAGCCTCCTGTGAACTAGAGCCCAGGGCTGGGCTGCGCTGCACAGCTGTCTCACCACCCCATCCCAGGGCCATGGTGGCACCTGGAGCCGTGCTGAGATGAACCAGAGACCCTGCACCGCACCCCAGCATGGTGGGCCAGGATGGGCGTTGGGCTCAGAGGGGATCCCAAGTCCCCACGCCCTGAGAGGATAGCTCTGAAGAGACACTGGGCCCTCACGACTCTGAGGGGGACCTCAAGCCCCCACAGCTCTAAGGAGACCCTGTGTCCCTCCCACCTCTGAGGGGATTCCGATCCTTCCCAGCTCTGAGGGGACCCTGCACACTCATGGCTCTGAAAGGATCTTGAGTCCTTACAGCTCTGTGGGGAACTGACCCCTCATGGCTCTGAGGAGACTCCAGTCCTTCAGGGCTCTGAGGGGATCCTGAGCCCCCATGGCTCTGAGAGGATCGTGTTCCCTCAGAACTCTGAGAGGGACCCCGAGCCCCCACAGCTCTGAGGGGATCCTGAGCCCCCACGGCTCTGAGAGGATCCTCTTCCCTCAGGGCTCTGCGAGGATCTTGTGTCCCTCAGCTCTGAGGACATCCTGATCCCTCACAGCTCTGAGGAGATGCTGGTCCCTCCTGGCCCTGCGAGGATCCCCCGTCCCTCACGGCTCTGAGGGGACCCCGGTCCTTCCCGGCTCCGCGGTGCCGCCGGCTCCGGGGTTCCCGCGACCGCACCGGCCCGGCCGCCCCGCGCCCTCCCGCCGGGGGGCGCCGCAGTGCGCGGCGCG
>VYZV01035301.1:7871-29616 GCA_013401275.1 Pandion haliaetus | reverse complement strand
TCCTCGGGTGTCGGCGAGGCGCGGGGCGGCCGGCGGCGGTCGGGAGGCAGCGCGGCCTCGGGCGGCGCGGGAGCCGGTGAGGCTGGAGGACGTGTGGGTGCAGTAGCGGGCCCTGCACCGCGCCGTCATGAGGAGCAACTACCACATGCTGCTCTCCCTCGGTAAGGGCCTGGCACCGCCCGCGACCTCGAGGGGTCGGAGCGGGAGGTGGGCAGGCGGCGGGTCCCCGCCGTCCTCCCGCCGGTCCTGTGTGGGCGGGATGCCCGGCTGCGCCTCACCTCACGCCTCCCGCAGAACCGGACGCTCCCGGCCGTGATGCCCAGGCCCGGTCGGAAGGTGGGAACCGGCCGTGTGCTCGGATCTGTGAGGATGGGGACGGGAGAGGTGATCCTGCGGAGACCGGCACCGGTGAGTGGCTTCAGGATGACTGGGCTGTTGGGTCACGGAGCGCCAAAAACCCACCAGCGGGGCTCTTTTGGGGACGTCAGCCTCCCTGCAAGGCGCTTGCCGTGTTGAGCGTGGTCTTCCAAGTGTGGCTGTTGGGCATCTCATCCCTACTAGTCTTACCAGAACGCTACATCAGACCACTTCTTCTCGCTCTCCTGGTTGCTGAGCTGCCTGCAGCTGCACGTGTCACACCTGCAGACCCCTTGCGGTTAGGCCATGTCTGCATTGCCAGGCAAAAGTGGGATGGCATTTGGTTTTCCAGTCTGAAGGCTGGCTGTCAAGAGGACTTTCTATTCCCTGTGCACAACCGTGCACAATGTAGTTGGTTTTACACGTGTGTGAAGTGTTCCTCCAATTCATTGATTGTGTTACGGAGGTATAAAGGTACTGTGTAGAGTATTAGCCCATCTGTTTTTCCTTATTTATTTCATAGACACTTCTTTTTTGGTAAGTTTCATTCATAATTCTCACTAGCGTTTTTCTGATGATTTAGAAGTGTGTGTGTTTTACCGAGAGTGACTGAAAAGGGAATGGCATAGCTCTGGCAGAGCCAAAAGAGAAACAAAACTCAAGAACGAGAATTCAAGTGGCACTCTCCTCTCTCAGGGCCACGTAGAACATGTTTTCATTTGCTAATGGGTGCCGCAACAAAATGGACATTATGCTCGCATTAAAATTTTGTGTGTTTCTGAGGCTCAGACATCTGCTGAGGGTTTTGTGATAAATATCTTAGGTCTGTTTAAGAGACCTTGGTCAGTGAAAACTAGAATCGAAGTGAGATTTTCTCTAGAATGTGACTTAGAGCAGAGCTGCTGTGCCTGGGATGGGATGAGAATTGGAATTAATTTTGTGTATGGAATTAAAATAACATTGGTTCCTATTAACAGAAGACAGCATAATCCATATTAAGCAAGAGGAAGAGTTGCGCGCTACAGATCAGCAGGAGGGGGAGGCTGGAGAAGCTCCTGAAGAGCCCTGCCCGGGTGAGTAACTGCATGCCTCAGAGGGAAAATGAAACAGAGGGATTAATTTCCAAGGTTGGTTTTTTTTTTCCACCTCTTCTCATGTATTCTAAATCTTTTATAAAAAAGCTCACAAGTTTTGAACAGACTTGCCACCAGTCCTGACGGGTAAGGGCTGGTATTTTGTCTTTCCCTTCTCACAGCCATTTTGGAGTTTGCAAAGTATGTGGCCGGTTTTCATCCAGGCAGTGCAGTGTGGAATAGGAAATGTTTCACCCTCCCTTAAATTCCTTACTTTGCTTCCCTCAAGTTAATAGCTCTAAGCTGGTTAAATATCTAGTGCAAAGTGGGCCATTAGTCACTTTTTGGGGCCGATGGGTTAACTTGGAGGAGGCAAAAACCAGTGCCAGAACGAGGTCTGTGGTTGGTGCCATCCGCTGCACGGGGCTGCAATTGCATGGAGACAGGACTCTCTGTGCTGTTCTGGCTCCAGGGGAATCGGAGTGGCTGTGGCAGCTCCTCAGCTGCGCGTCCCCTGCAGCCTTCTCTTGCAGGGCCGCAGTGCCTCTCCTCCTGCATATCCAGAGGCTTCAGGTTGCCTTTTCCCTCCTCCCTTCTCTTCAGTGCTTTTTCTGCATATGCGCATGAGCGCACCGACTCCTTGGTAGTGCTGTTGCTGTATGGGGAGGCCGTGCGGCCCAGAGTCCTGTTTCTTGCCTTCTCACTTGGTGGTACCTCTTTGCGTTACCAATAAATTATTCTGCTTTGGAGCTTAGCTGTCCTTACTCTTTGCAAAGAGTAGCAGCTCTGTCTGTTGGCTCCACAGTAATTTTACTTGGCTTCCAGTGTATATAGCAAACTGGGTTTTTTAGACCTTTGCATCAGGTTTCATTAAGAAACTGGGCTTATGGGAGCTGGCTTGGGGGAAAACCTAAACCAAAACAAGAGCAGGTTTCACCCTTGTGAAATCCTGAGCTTATGCAGTTATGATACTCCTGTCTTGAATTCTGTCCTTTAGCAGAGCAAGCGTTTTATGAGCCTGAGGCTTCAAGTCAGACCGAGAAAGGCAAAGAGGCATATGCCAGGGAGCTGCCAGGTGCAGAGGGTGAGGACCTCCCAAGAGACCCTGACGCAGGTGAGGATTCCCTGGCAAAAACACCCACTGCAGGAATTCCCCCTCAGGTGGCTCTTTGTGTGTTGCGTCTTCCCTGAGGCTTTGTCAGCACTGTTCTTATCTTTGTCAATTCCCGAATCTTCTGCGCCTTGCATCTTTCTCAATTGTGTAAATTCTCCCCAATGAGCAGGATTTCAGACTTACGCAACTGATGTTTTATCATGGATTAAACAAGAGGAGGAGCCACGCTGCCCTGAACGACAAGACTTGGAGAAAGAAGAAATCTCTACAGACCCAAGTACAGGTCAGTAATGGATTTCAGCTGAGATTTCGGGGACAGTAAATCTAATTTAGAGTGTTTTTTTAATACTATATTAAATGTCACGACATTATAAAGTAAGCCATGAAAGAACTGGAACAAACCTCAGTCTGCTAGTTAATATTTATTCACAAAAATTTCAGGTTCTGTCAGCTGAAGAGGCTCCTTCCTCCTTCAGCTGGCCTAAAACTGTCCTAGGTGCTGTCTTGGGTTTCTGTTTAGGCAAGCACAGTGATGTGCTCAGGCCTTACGGATCAGGTTTGTACTTCCAGCTGGCTTGATGGTGTCTAAACCTGGTACCAATGAACGTGGAGCCCTGACTTTGCATTCCTGAGCAGGAGAGCTACCCTGCAGCAAAAGAGAAGGCAGCTTTAACACAAAACAATTTTTGGACATGCTGTTTGGAAATGTACATGCTAACATTCATTTGGAGGAGTTTTTGTGCAGAGATTTGGAGTATGGATCATGCCTGAGGTAGAGTTAATAGAGGGAGATTCATCTTTGGATCAAGGCTTAACCTCAGGGAATGGGTGGGCAAATTTGGATTGGTGATATTAATTAAATATGATCTCCTGGCCACAACCTGGGACCACTCAGTATAGCTCTCAAGCGGATAACTGAGGAGGGAGTGCAGAGGAATATTTTGTGTAGAATCAATTGGTAGCCTGGCATTCCTTCACTTCATGTAAGTTATTTAAACATTCAGAGCATGTGATGAAGTTACTATAGAGTAAATCAAGGCATAAACTCTCAGTATGCCAGTAACCTTGTGGGAATTGCCGATATGAATGATTTTGCCCCACCGAAAAAGGTCTTCACGAATATTGCCCTGGTGTAAGGCTGGCTCAGCTCCACCTAACTCCTTCCCGAGGGAGACCTGTTCCAACTGCTCTGAGACACCTTACAGGGTGGGCTTCCCAGCCGACTCAGTTTGCTCCAGACCTTCCAGTCTGTGCTTACACGTAAACTGGAGTTACTGGGCTGAGAGGACGTGCTTAGACAATTACTGTAGAGCAACCGGTGCCTTTTGCATTCACACTTCAGCTTGGCCTGTGGTAACACGTTTGTGTGCTGATGTCCCAGCGCACAGACAGAGAAATAGGAGCTCAGGATGTTTATGCAGTGCACATAACTTTGGACTCAGCTGGTTGACGCTGCTGAGAGACCCATGGTCCTTTGTGATGCTCAGTGGAGTCTTTCTGTAGCAACTCGATGTTGGAAGGGTCACAGGTCTTAGGAGACAGAAAAATCATGGAGTGTTAGAAAGCTGGGCTGAAGAGCATTGGTGGAAATAATCTGGAAAGTGAAACACTGGATATTTGTCGCAGGAAATGGTAATTACAGAAGGAGAGAATTTGCAGGTCAGCAGAACAGTTTTGTCCAATGGCAAATCTAGAACTGTGTCGAAGTAGCTTAGGCTTCGGGTACCTTTTTGGCTTGGATTATCAGAAGCCATAAATGTTTTCTGAAGAAAGCAGAAGAGGTGTCTAGGGGAGAGGCGGTCTGACTGACAGCTCTCAGTCTGGGCGTGCCTCTGCATCCAGCCAGAGCTGTGTGCCTGTCTGGGGATCACTTGTAAGGTGCAAGAGCTTCCTTCACTCAGCACTGCTCCGAGCTCTCAGATGAAGAGAGCGTCTCCCCCCAGAAGCCCAGCCTGCAGAGACAACGGTTCACGTACGGAAAGGGTGCACCCACACTGACTCGCTGAGCTGGCTTCGGTGCCTTGACTCCTTGTCTGGAGAGCAGCTGAGAGCACTGAGGTGTGATGGTGTCCGCTCTGTCAGGGAACTTAGAACTCACATTTCAGGCATCTGAAGGAGAGAGTGAAGATGGAACATTGCATTAATGAATTTTCATGTAGATTTTAAAAAAAATATATATTGCAAAAAGCTCTTCCATTTTCCTGGAGATTCTGTTTCAGTGGAATGCTGGTACTTGCTCTCCCCCTCAGTATTAAAACCTCCCATCTTATTTACTGTGTCCATTAGCATGACATGGCTGTAGACTTGGAGGGATATTCTTAAGAGGCTTCCTTAATTGAAAGACTCTGAAATCTATCTGTTTCAGTGCACGATGAAGACACGAAGAGGGACCTTCCAGCAGATTGCTTTGAAAGCACGGTGTGTGACTTGGAGGTACCAGGAAGACCTGGAGAGAAGTTTTCCAAGGACCCTAGCCCCGGAGTGACATGGGACAGTCAGTGGAATTCAGCAATGATGGAAACAAACACCACTGGGAACAGCCTTGAGGGTGACGCTCGATACGACCGAGGGTTTGGTGAGCACTTAGATTTCCTTAGCACTCAGGAAAACAGTGTTGGAAAGAGGCCGTGCACGTACAACAAATGTGAGAGAAACTCCACCCAGCAGGACCATCTTCAGACTCCCCAGGGAGCCCAAGAAGGGGAGACGTTTCCAGGCCCCACATGCGAGAATAGCCTTAACGAAAGGGTGTTCCATCTACTGCACCCGCAGCCGGATGAGAAAGACATCGGCCAGGGGGCTGCTCCTGCCTCCTGTGAGGGGCTGCCCGCGGGGCTGCAGCTAGTGGCCTGCACCGAGCATGGACAAAACCCTGCGGGCGGAACCAGGCTTCGTGACCACAACAGCCTTGGCGGAGAGGAGCAGCCGTCTGCGGAAAGCGAGGAGAACTTCCCCGCAGAAAAGCCATTAGCCAGCCCCTGCTGGGATCACCCGCAGGACAAGTCGGAGGACTGCACCAGGTGCAGGCGGCACTTGGCACCCAGGGGCAGCCTGGCAAGCCAGCAGCAGAGCCAGAGCAGGGGCAAGTCCTACATTTGCAGTGACTGTGGGAAGAGCTTCGTTTGCCATTCGTGGCTCGTTAGGCACCAGATGACTCACACAGGAGAGAGGCCGTACAAGTGCTCCGAGTGTGACAAAAGCTACAGGAGAAAGGATTATCTTCTAAACCACCAGCGCCGGCACTCGGGAGAGGGGCTTTTCCAGTGCCCCCTCTGCAGGAAAAGATTTGTGCTCAGGAGGAGTTTCATGAAACATCAGGAAAGTCATGTGCAAGAAACACATCTAACGTTGGCTGGTTGGCCCTGCACAGAGATCAGGGGGGCTGTAATGCACTCCATATAGAAAATCTTGTCCAGCTGGTGGTTTTGCAGCCCACTTGGCTGTCACCCTTGCTGGGCAGGAGGCAGGGCCGTGGCAGGATTCCCCAGCTCTGTGCTGGACCGTGGTGGGAGGAGGAGGCTGTCGAACAGCCGTCCTGAGCCCCCTCCCTCCCAGGCACAGGGAGAAGGCTGGGGGCTTATTTTCCACAGCCGTGTTGAAACGGTCTGCAGAGCTGTTTCACAGCTTTCACCGGAGCCTGTAGCTGTTGGGGACATGGAGCTGTGTAGGAAGTCTGCGGCGCTCAGAGTTACTGCTAGCCATGAATCCACACAGGAGAGAAACCACACTGACACACGGAACAATGTGTAACACTTCAGGCTGGAGAATAATCTGAAATGTTACCCCTAGGCTGCTGAGAGTCCAGAGTCCAGGGACTGGGCTGAAAGCAAGTGAGTTAAAGTTACTAATTGTCCACCAAAGCAGTGAAACAGTGTCAGGTAACACCCACTCACGTGAAGTGCTTTGAGAAAGGAAGTGTTGACCCTGTGGCTGCTTGAAAGAAGCCTCTTCAGGAAGTGGCAACTAGATAAAGGGGTGCAGAGCCTGAGAAGCAGCTTGTTCCCCAGTTAAATCACGGAGCTTGTGGGGCTCCATGCTGCTGAACCCCGAAAGAGGATTTCTGAAGGCTGGGGTCCTTACCTGGAGTTGTAAAATGACTGGAGAGCCTGGAGTATGGTTTTAATTTTGCATAGCCTTAAAGTTGTGTTGCATTTACTTTACCACATTGTTACAGGTCTTCTGCTTCTGTTCAATTTTCCGAATCCTACAAAACCAGAATGTTTAGATGCTCGTTGAACATTCTTCTTCAGAAATGGTATTTTTGCTCATATTCAGCATCTGTTAAGGGATAGAGCGCTGTTGAGAGCCTGACGTGTTGTGTCACTGCAAGGACGCGATTTGTTCCTTTTACTAATAAAAAAGTCCGGATATATCATCTGTCACCTTGTTGCCGATGTTGTTGAGCCTTGTGGTAAAAAAATACAGAGGCAGTAGCACTGGCTGAGTCAGGCCAAGAGCCCATTGTGGTTCAGGGCTCCTTCACTGTCAGACAGCTGTGACGGATTTTATTAAACAGCCTTTTTTACATGTGTGTTTCTGCTTAAGTCTTCTTTGGATGCTTTTTTGTTGGCTGGAAATTTCTCCTTTTTTTTAATTAAAATTGTTGAGAAATGCCATGGGTTATTTTACAGGGGGAGGAGGAAAGATGAGCGAGGTCGAAGCGAGGGGAGAAACTCCGTCCCCCAGTCCCCTGTTCTCCAGGCAAGTCTGCTTTAGAAGAGGTGGCAATAACCGACAGCGCCAGAGCCCCTCAGTACAGGAAAGACATGGAGGTGCTGGAGCGTGTCCAGAGAAGGGCAACGCAGCTGGTGAAGGGCCTGGAGCACAAGTCTGATGAGGAGCGGCTGAGGGAACTGGGGTTGTTTCGCCTGGAGAAAAGGAGGCTGAGGGGCGACCTTCTCGCTCTCTACAACTACCTGAAAGGAGGTTGTAGTGAGGTGGGTGCTGGTCTCTGCTATCAAGTAACTAGTGATAGGACGAGAGGAAATGGCCTCAAGTGGCAGCAGGGGAGGTTTAGATTGGGTATTAGGAAAAATTTCTTTACTGAAAGGGTCGTCAGGCAGTGGAACAGGCTGCCCAGGGAAGCGGTGGAGTCACCATCCCTGGAGGTATTCAAAAAGCGTGTAGACAGGGCACTTCAAGGCATGGTTTAGTGGGCACGGCTGACGGTTGGACTCGCTGATCTTAAAGGTCTTTTCCAACCTAAATGGTTCTGTGACTCCAGGGGTTTCCCTCCGGCCTGGGGTCACTGTCCTCCAGGCCGGGGCGACTCCGAACACGCAGAGCCGATCCCTGCTCCGGCACAGCGCATCCCCCTTCCCTCCGCCGCCCTCAAGGCTCTCGGCGCCCGCCCCGCCGCCGCTCCTCCGTCAGGAGGGCCCGGGCCTGCGCCCCCTCCTCCTCCTGCGGGCGGCCGGACCCGGGCCTTACCCGCAGAGCCGCTTCCCGGGAGCTCCCGGCGCCTCACCGCCCCGTTCTCCCGCCTAGGCCCCGGCCGCGCTGCCCGCCGCTCCGCCGTTGCTATGACAACGAGGAGGCGCGGGCTCTCCTAATTCCCCCGCCTCCCTTCCCGTGAGGTAGGCGCTCGCCTCTTCCAATCAGCGTCTTGTTTCTTCCTGTTGCCGGCCAATGGGAATGAACGCGTTTGCCCGACCCTCCTCGTGGAGGCCGCGCCGCACGTGCACGCGGTGATTGGCTGCCGCCCGGCCGCGCGCGCCAACGGGAGGGCGGGGGTAAGCGGCCGCCGACCAATAGCGAGGGGAAGTGGTCCGGACCGCCCCGCCCAGGGCTAGCGGCGCGTGGCGGCCGGTGCCCCGCCCGATTGGCTGTTGCCCGGGCGAAGGGCGGCGCGTGCCACTACGGAGGAAGATGGCGGCCCGTCGTGGTGGGTTGAGAGGCACGGGCTCGGGGGTGTGTGTGGGGGTTCTGACCGTCCCGCGGGGCTCGGGGCCTCCGCCAATGCCCCGGGGAGGCGGGGGTGTCCCCCGGGGTGCGGGGGCCTGGGGGGGAGGCCCGTGTGTCCTTCCCCTCGGCACCGGTGCAGTGGGGCGGCGGGGAACGGTCGCCCCCGGGGCGGGGGGGCCCGGGCCGCCGGAGAGGCCTGTGTCCCCCTGCCGTGCCCCGGGCGCTGGAACGGGCTGTGCAGGTCACCGGGGCCCGTCGTGCGGGACGTGGGGCCGGGTCCTGCCTCGCCCCGCCGCCCCACCCAGACGCGCTGCCCCGGGGGGGTGCACGGTCGCGTTCCCCCGGGGCTCCACGGGGAGGGGAGCGCTGGTGGGCGCTCCGTCCCGCGGCTGAGGGCCCCGGGGCTAAGGCGCAGGCGGTCGGGGGTCGCGGAGGGGATGGCAGCAGGGCTGCTGCTGCTCTCGGGGGAAGGGACGGGTGCCCTGTTTTCCTCCCGTGTGGGCTTAACAGAGCTCGGGGGTCGGCCCTGGGGGGAAGTAACGACCTCCTCCTGCCCCGCCGGACACTGGTGCACGGGAAAGGGGAGGGAACGGGGTCCGCAGCAGGGCTCCACGTTGGCGGAATGCTCTGGGGCAGAGGTGCCCGATTTCCTCCTATGTTCGATGCCAGAATGGGTCATGTCGTTAGGTCTGGGTCATGCTCCAGGGGAGGTTTAGATTGGATATTAGGAAAAATTTCTCTACTGAAAGGGTCGTCAGGCATTGGAACAGGCTGCCCAGGGAAGCGGTGGAGTAACCATCCCTGGAGGTATTCAAAAAGCACGTAGACAAGGCACTTCAGGACGTGGTTTAGTGGGCATGGTGGTGTAGGGTTGAGGGTTGGACTCGCTGATCTTAAAGGTCTTTTCCAACCTAAACAATTCTATGCTTGTTTCCAGAAACCTTCCCCGTGTGCTCTGCAGAGCCCTTTCTCTTCCTGGGTACCTTTTGCGGGTGCGTGCCCTGGCGATTGCTATCACCATGTTTTCTAGCAGTGCCTCTTTGTGGTTTTCTCCTCTTTTCAATGCGCCTGTCCAAAGATCTCCTCTCCAGCTGACGCCCCCAAGACTCGCCTCCTCCAGCATGCGGCCGATACGATGGGGGAGTCCTTGTTGAGACCCCACGTATAAACCCAAGTCTTCATTTTCTGGAAGTTATTTGACCATCACCCTTTTGTTGCTGCCTTCTGAATAACTGTATAATAAGCTTTGTTGTAGAGTGTGGGAGGATTCTTCATGGATAAGCAAATTAATGAAGTGTATATATGTGTGTGTATATAGCAGAAGTTACTTTAAATGTAAATCTGCATAGTAATGGCCCATTAAGCTGATTTTAAAGATTTTTGCCTTCCAGATTTTATGCTGTCGCTTTGAAGCGGGGAAGCCGCATGCTGTGAAAGGGGGACCTGGCTCCTCCTCTCCATGTGCTGCAGACATCACCTGTGGTGAGCTCTGTGTCCCTGGCAGTGAAGTTCAGCACCGTCTTTCACTGCTTTGTGACCTCAGCCCTTTCTGTCTTTCAAAAACATGTTTTGTCTTGAGGCGTTTAGGCCCGTTTAATACTAAAGTTGATTAGAAGCTCTTTAAACCCTCCTCCTGGCACATTTTTTTTTTTATTATTTGTTCCTGTTTCCCATTTTACAATGGTTTATTGCTCGGCGCTGAACTGTCAAAATGCCACCAGCGGGGTGTACAAGAACAGTACTGTTAGTTTCTATGGCTTTCCTTTACAAAACAAACCTCTCTTGAAGCAGTGGATTCAGAATATGGGCCGGGACATGGGAACACCGTCCAAGTATCAGCGACTGTGTTCGAAGCATTTTGAGGACAGTTCTTTTCAAAATGACCCCTTAAAAATCAGAAAAAACAGACGTCTGCTGAAGGAAGCTGTTCCCAAAAAGTTCATTTTGGGGGAAGATGGAAACTGGCTCGTTGGCACACCCCAAAGTTTCTGTGGTGGGATAAATAATAAAACTCGAAAACGAATCTGGAATCCTGAGCACTCGAAGGTAATTAAGATGTTTGCTATTGTGTTTACTTCCCTTCAATTAAAGGAACATTTGCATGTGAAGCACTTCCAGGAAGCAGCAGTAGGTGAAATGTGATACATGGCAGTAAAATGTCCTCAGAAATGTAGCAGGTTTTGTTTTTCTCCCTGATACCGCCGAGTGTGGAGGTGGCACTGGGAGGTCGGTGACTGGGGAAATTAAAGGCATTTTGGTGCTCTTTGTGCTCGAATTCCAATTTTGTGCCTAAATGTTAGGGAGAAAATCTGCTGTTTGTTGGAAGTGCAGTCCCCATTCATGCTGTAAGATGGATTCACTCCCTGCAGACCTGTATTTGTACATGACGGTCCTCATGCTTGGAAAAATTTCCTTTAGAGTCACTGAGATGATTTGTTGATGGCACAGTGCCTGCAGCATGGGTGTTTGGGGCTGAGACAGAGGCTTAACTTCTGCTCAACCTTCTCCCCTGTGTATTTAATTTGGATTGTGATCCCATCTAGTGACAAATTAATGAAACTTAATTATTTCTCTTGGCAGCAGATTTGTACAATTGAGTTTATACACGATGCAAGCTGCAAAACGTCTGAATCAGTGAGATGTGCATTAGATTGAAAGGCAAATTAAAACATATTCAAAGGCAAGCATGTACAAGCATGGTGCTCTGTAGATATAAAGTACAGATACAAAGTATGTATGCGGTATGTACATATACATTGCAGAAAATGCAGCATTCAACTCTCGGTATTTGCAGGGCTTAACTTTTTGTTTGTGTTAACTTCTATTATTAAGGAAGAACTCTCACAGCCAGATATGACAGACTGTGGCACTGCCTCAGGGCTTATTTAAAATGCACTCCAGAGTATTTTCTGGTTTTCGGTGAAAGGAAGAGGCAAATTCCTTGATGGGGCTGCGTGACGATGGTGACCACAGATTTCTTTTACCAGTCTAATTTTTGACTCACTTGTTCTACAGAGTCATCGTTTCAGCTGAGTCACATAATTTTTAAATAATTGTACTCATTCTGAGCTACAGACAGTAGAAGAGTTGTATATAAAGTCCTTAGTATGCTGGTTATATGTAGCATGGGCTTTGCTAGAAACAGTTGGCTGCTAACTGCTTGTCTAATACTGTTTGAAAAAGAGGGCTTTCGGGGATGTATGACTCTCTAATGACGCTGACTATTGAACACTTTGTTTTAGGTCCCTGGGACGTTTCATAATGCTGCAGCACAGGAGAAGAACTTGGAAGAGTGGCAGAAAGAACTTTACAAGAAAGTGATAAAGGAGAGTTATGAATCTTTAACCATGTTGGGTAAAGGTTAGTTTTCCCTTTCTCACTGAAGGCTAACAGATCTGTGCGGTTTCTGGCCTGGCTCTTCTCTAACAGTCACTCCCCAGATCCCTTGATTTCTAGTGGATTAATCTTTAGATACTTCTGAATCTTTGCGAGAGACGATAAGCTCCACAATCTTTCCTTTAAAGACTGGAGGACAGTCACTGCTCTAAAGCTTCAACACTGCTGCCTCCCTGCGCTCTGTTGATGTCAGATACTCAAGCTGTGTGTGTAGGTGATACCTTGTCTGCGTGATACAGGTAGAACAATGGAGAGTGAAAGGCTCTCCCCTGACAGAGGGGTTTAGGATCTCTGACGGTGCTCCGGTAATGCACGTGCTAACTAAAACAAGAGCAAAGGAGGGTGCAAAAGGTTTAGATACACAGGCGAAGGAGCTGCAATGATGTATGGTATCGTGAATCCTGTGGACTTGTTAGTTACAGTTAAGTTTGATACTGGCACAGGTTTCGCAGAGAGGCTGTGGATGCCCCAACCCTGGCAGTGTTCAAGGCCAGGTGGAACGGGGCTTTGAGCAACCTGGTCTGGTGGAAGGTGTCCCTGTCTGTGGCAGGGGGTGGGACTGGATGACCTTTGAAGGTCTCTTTGACCCAAACCATTCTAGGATTCTAGTTGTATTTTCATCATCCCCAAATCCTGATGTGTGTGTTGTTTTTTGTGATTCACTAAAAAGTATTGAGCTATTTTGATGCAGAAATGTTAAATAACATAAATGATGCCCTAGAAAATTAAGCCTTACTGGTTGGTTTTAAAGTGCCCAACTACACATTTGTCTGAAGTCTTTTTTTTGGTTTGTTTTTTATTTTTTTTAAATGTGAAGGTGAGAGCTTCCACTGGCTCCTTGGCTTTCAGGTGATTCCTTGGATTAACAGAAGAAGAACCTATGGCAATTAGGAGTTAAAAGTGCCTTTACTTGTCCTCTGGACTGGAGGAACAGAAGCGCTTGAACCCCAGGAGCCTCAGTTGTCACATATTCTATTTTGCGCTTTCTGACACTCTTCAGTTCTGTTTAAGAAATGCTGATTTAGCCTAACCTCATTCTGTTGCTACTGATGCACTTTCAAATTTGAAATTACATGAAATAATGAGGCAATGTAATTCAACTTTTTTTTCATTCTTTACATACATTCTATTTTTTTTACAGCAGAAAAGCTAGAGTCTGCAGACAGCTGCCTCTATTTTTTGTACAGCTCTGATCTGTTAAAAAAGTATGTGCTGTGCATTGCATGAGGAGGGATTAGCTGGGGGAAAATAAGTTCATGTATCAGAAAGGCAGTCAGGACTGAATCATAACATACAGCACCAGACAGCTGAATTAGGTTTAAGGCTGTAATCAATTTGAGACCTTCCGCTTTTGAACATTTAACTTTTCAACCTTTTGGATATAATTTCTGGAATATTTAAAAAAACTGGAAGACAAATATTGCTCACCTGCTTCCCAGCCACCCTCTCTAGATGCCAGAGCAGCTCTGTTACCTTCTTGTCGGACCTTTCCCCGGAGTAAAAGACGTGCTTTTAGACAGTGGGTTATGCAGGTATTTGCTAGAAAATGGCGTCGCAAAGTCTTTTCTTATAGTTCTAGGAACAACTAGAAAAATGTTGTTCTTTGAGAAAGCAAAAGGCAATATTTTTCACATAAATGAACAAAAATGAGTCATGTTACAAAACAAGGTCATAAGTGAACTACAGGGCTCAGAGACTTAAAGTGTACAGGCTGACAAAAAGCTGTCTTCAGGACTGGTCTTTCTGCAACGTATCCTTTGTCTGCCTAAGTAGGTTAGGAAATATCTTTGTAATAATGGGAAAAAAATCAGAGGAAGGCAATAACCGTCATTTTCATGTTCGGTTCCTTGTGCAGACTATCCTGTTCCCAACAGCAATATCCAGCCAAAAGAAGCGCTGCATGTCAAGGATCAGCAGGATTTTGAGGAAAAGGTGACTCCCGCAAGTCTTAGCGCAGGTGCGTGGTGGCCTGAGACTCATCAGAAATTAAACTGGCAACACCTTGAAACTGCACAGGCTTGTAGAATTAGAGGGAGGGCGGATTCTAGTTCATCCCTGCTTTTTTACCCAAAACTTCTTCTTTGTACAGATGTAGCCACAGTGAATCAGGAATTGTTGTTCTTTGGACATTTATGTTGTACCACGTCAGTAAAGGGAACGTTTGGAATCTTTCTGTTCCAGGCTGCAGTGGTACTGTGATCAGATCCAAGTTGCAGAGTCATGCGAAGAGTACAGAAAATACAGAACTGCATGGATCATTCTCGGGAGGATTCCAAGACCTGACTTGCCAAATTTCGGGCAAGAGGGTAACGTCTGAGAGTCATCAGAATTCAGCAACAGATCAGGCACATCCAACAGGAAACAGAAGAGGTAACAGCTATCTTGAGGAAGGGGAACCTAATGAATTCAAAGAGATTCTTTTTTATCAGCAAACCCATACAGGAGAAAGGCTGTATCTGTGTACAGAGTGTCAGAAGACGTTTAAATTGAAAATTGGGCTTCTAAAACATAAGCAAATTCACATCGAAAAGAATCGGGTATTGTCGTACATCTGCACAGACTGCGGTAGAAACTTTGGTCGCCATGCAGGCTTGGTTCGCCACCAGAAGACTCACACAGGGGAGAGGCCTTACAAGTGTACGGAATGTGAAAAAAGTTTTATGGAAAAACCGAGACTCGCTAATCACTTGCGAACTCATAGCATGTACATGTAATCAGTGTGCCAAAAGATTTCCTGGGATAGCTTTTTCCACTCAGTTATCAAAAAATCCCTCTCCATCCGAAGACGATGGCTTACAGTCATATATTGATTATAGGAGAAGCTTTAGGATAAGACAGTTTTGCTAAACTGAATCAAGTTCAAGCAAGAAAAGCATCTGGTTGGTGCCAGCCTAACAGTCATTGATTAGGACCTGATTTTAATTAGGGGCTAGATGATTCATATCTGGGAGGAGGAGTTGTATAGAGCAGTGCTGACTGTACCAAAAGCTTTATTAAAAAACTTTCCTGGTGCACCGGACAGCCCATGCTAGAGAATGTCTGTATTAATGCAGAAAAGTGCTGGAAGTTTTTCAGGTATGAGAAGACTGAGAAAATGTCACGATCAGAACAGGATTGTCCACAGAGCTACAAGCAGGAAGTGGAGCTTCTTGGAGCATAGGTTAAGGTGAATGGTTGGGTTTGATGTAAAAACAGCAACCAAAAAAAAAGTTAGTTCAGCAGTTACAGTCATAGGACAGCAGCGGTGGCAGTGAAAGCGCTGTCACGTGGAAATAATGACCAGAATCAGTTGCTTCAAACATCTGTTTACTGGGGGTTTAATTTCAGAGATTCTGATAAAGAGCTTGGGTGTATTCTTAACGTATGTGCAAAGTATAGGTCACATTATAAGCTAAAAAGAAAGCAGTGGCTTCAGCTGCAGGGACAAGATCAGCAGACAGGAGGGGAGTCCTGCAGAGACAGCATTTGTAGATCACGCATCTTCTCCACAGGCTGGTGATATTCAGCGTTTTTGCTTATTCCAGTTGAGTGCAAAGATTTAAAAAGTTGTGTTACCTCCCGTTCAAGCACCTGCTTTGCAGTGAGCCCGTGAGTGAAGTCGATGTCCTCAGCTTCCCTGGAGGAGCAGTAGAGCAAGAAAGAGCTGGTGCCGTGGTGGAGTTTGATAAGTTCTGAAGGGGATTGGGGGAATACACTTGGCCCCAAGGGATCCCTGCCCGTCCCAAATACAGGAGTAATGTCCAGAAAACTCTTTTATCCCTGGCTTCTCATTATTTCTTTCTCATCATTGCCCTGGGGACAGCTTTTCTTTTACTCTTCTCCCACGCGGCTTAATGCCGTAGTGGTCACAAGTACGCTGTGTGCTCCTGATTGAGGATTCTTTGGAGCGAGGCGATTCCTTGTGGAGCAAATCCTGTAAAACACCATCCTACCAAAACTGCAGTTCCCTCTGTGAAACAGTTGAAGAACACCTGAATAGCGGGGCCGAGTCTGGCGTGTGGTCACACGCCTGTGCAGCAGTTCGTTCAGGAGCTGCTGAAAGTAAATCCTGGATGAAAGACCTCGTGTAGGAAGCTCTGCCTCCTTCCCCCACTTGCAAGCACAGGGCTAAGGAGCATCCAACCAGGCAGGGGCGGTCGCTTAAATCTGAGATTTTGTATGCACCGAAATACAAATAATCACCTTGTTTAGAGGTCAAAGTGGAGACAGAGATTAAATGGACTTTGAGGTGGAAAGTCACGCAGGCAGTGGGGCTACCCAAAATGACGACAGTGTGGAGTGTTTCACTTGCTCAAAATGCTGAGCGAATCTTCAACGTTTTTGCTTAATTTTGTTGTTTAAGTGGTTCGGTAATAAAACTAGGTGTCTCCCATGTGAGAAGCATGGAAAGGCTCGCTCTCCTCGGGTTAGCAGCGGGCATGGTGAGAGCGAACAGCTACAGGAGTTGTGATTGCTGTAATGCATATTCCGTGGTCCTGTTTTTACAGTAAAAGTTCAGATGTGCAGGGGAAATCCAGGGTCGGACCCTATTGAAATGACTTGTGTCCTGAGAAATAAGCAACAGAAGAACCGAGAAGAGATGCTGTATCGATGATTCGGTGAAAACTTTTGTGTCAGTTTTCTTTCGCCTCTAAGCAGAAGGGCTTTGGTGTGGCAGGTGGATTTCTCCCGACATCCCGACCCCCTCACCTGAAACTCGGAGCACACGTGGAGAGAAGTGCAACTTCTTACGGCGTCTCACCGCACTGGCTCGGTGAGGTGTTCTCTGCTTAGGATATAAAGAGTGCAGAGGTGTTAATGCAGAGAGCCAGCTTAAAAAAAGATAAGCTTTCTTGGTTTTGTTTCTAATACGGACCCTCCTTCCTCTTCCACTAACTAACACTGGTAGGAATTTTGCCACGATTGAGCCTCGTCTTACCGCAGACTGATTAAACAAATAGTTTATGCGCGAGAGTAATTGTTCCCTCCACATGTTGCTGTTACACCGTTATAAACTTCAAAAATAGTTATTTCTGAAGCTGTATGTAAACATTGTGTTTCCAGTCTCCATGGAAAAATAACACTAAAACGGAAAACATTAAAGATTTACACCCAGTGCTAAGGGACGTGAAGAATTCATTCACAGCGGTTACTCGGGGCATTTCTGTTCCTTCTATATCCAAGGAGCAATTCACCGTAGAGCAAAGCGGCCCGTTTTCAAGAAGACCTGAGGGGTACGATGCCCTCCCGTGGGTCCCCTTTTACTGGGCATTGCATCTCGTCAGGTATGTTGTGTTCTTGTCCCCCTTGTCACCATACCTAAGTAACCTGCACAATTAATGTGCTGCTTAAATTTAAAAAGGAAAAAACAAACAAACAAAAAAGAGTAGCATAAGGTAAGCATCAGAAAGCGTGGCAAGATAAAACAGTTATTCTAGCCCGAAGCTCAGGCTAAGGGAGAACAGGACAGAAGTGACTGAAGTGGGGTAAAGACCGGGTCACGCTGTCATGCGGTGTCTGCTGGGCTACCTGGGACATCGGGGTGGGAAACGAGTAGAAGGGTTGTAGAAACTGGCCGTTCCTTGCCCAAGTCTTTTCCCAGGAATGCGCACGGGAATTGTGAGGTTCTCTGAATTCCTCTCTAGGAAACTCGGTCCTCTTGTAGCAGGGAGAGCAAGAGTTTTTCATGGGCGGTGTTATTTAGTAAGAAACCTAAGCTGGGAGTCTGTGTACTTGCCTTGAGAAATAACGTTCCTGCATTGGGAAATACGAGCAACTGCGTAAACTCTTTGGTTTGTGCAGTCGGAGGAAAAAAAAGCCAGGTCTTTAGCAAGATAGGTTTTCTTTAAGGAGAATTTCCAACACTTATTTATTTCTTTTTAAAAAGCCTTAGCTCATGTTTAATCTGCAAATGTCAAGCTCGCCCTGCCATGTACCACCTTGTCAGGAGCAGCAGTAACAGAAACATCTGAGAATAAAGCATTTTTAGTTCTAAGAGCCCCCGCGTTCTCTAACCGGTGGAAACAAGGTCAGGATGTGGCACGTGAGGCTTTTCTGCCCTTTCTGTTTTAATTACGCTTTATGGATTGCCGTCTGAAGTGTCCTCTCCCGTTCTGTTCTCTGCAGTTTGCAAATTGAGAGGTCTGGCATTTCATGATTAATGTTGATAAAAGATCATTTCTTTTTAAAGTTTCTCTGTACTTGTCTCTCTCATCCTTCAGCTGAAGGGTCTCGTCTTGCGTGTTTGGTTGGTGCCCTGTGAGCTGCTGGTGCTGCCGTGATGCGAATAAACCCAAAACTACAGCAACTGAGGTCTTGTACAAGCACGTTCTGGGAGGAGAGTGTCTTCCCTTCTCGATGTGGGTTTTTAGTAAAAGCAATCGAGAAGCCCTTTCCCAGAAAGCTCCATCTGCTTTTGTGGGGGTTTGGCCTTATCGTGTTTATTATGCATAATCTGTCTTTCCCCTCTTTCCCCCCCCCCCTTTTTTTTTTTTTCTTTCATATCCCATCCCATCCCAACCAGATCCAGGCTGTGCCCACATGTTGCATACCCCATGCTCTTCCCATTGCCCCAGTTTGGAAGCAGAACTGGAAATGGTTTCACAGAGGGTGCTGGGGAGACATCAAGTGAAAGCGGTAAGCAGCGGGTTGAAAGCGAAGGGAAGGCAGTGGTTCTTTACGCACCGGTTAGTTACGCTGGTGACATCTGTGCAGCAAGATGCTGCAGGTGCAGGGACTGTACACCAGTTCAGAATCGGCTGGGTAAACTCCCAGAAGGAAAAAAAAAAAAAAGATAGAAACTCTTCAATACAGAGGTGCCACTTCTGGCTCAGGATATCCCTGAGCTGCACGGCGGTGGAGAGGCTTCAGCATCGGTCCTGCGCCCTCGGAGCGGTCTTAGGCCCTTCCGAGGCGATGCCTGAGCTGCTCCGGGGTCAGGGCTGAGCCCAGCTGGATCTCGGACCCGACCTGCTGCCGCTGGTCTTGTGGAGTCAGGTCCTTGTGGGACCTTTCAGGTGGCCATGGAGGGACGTCGGGGAGAGGATGCGGGCAGCGAGCGGTGGCACGGACGGGCTGCGCAGGTGCGGCGTCCACCTGGAGGGAGCCCCGGGTCCGTGGTGGCAAGCGGGCAGCTCAGCTGCCAACCCCGAAACGGGCAAAACTCACCCAATCCTGGAGATGCTCGGCATGCTCCAGCGTGGGACGTGGCATCACAGCCCGGGCGTCCTGCACCGCTGCCAGCCCCCCAAGAGCCCCGGCAGGAGAGGATGCATCCTCCCGGGCCAGGCTGCAGCTCGGTCCACGCAGGGGGAATGATTCCTCTGTCCCCTGATGGCTGGATCCCACGGGATGCTCCTGGCCCCAGCACCCTTCACTCCTGAGGGGGCAAAGCTGCTGCATCATACCACGCTTTTTAATTCCCCACAAAGAGCGGGGATTTGAGCAAATGCTGTCCTGGGTGATCAAAGCTTCCCCTGGGGGGGGCTTGGCATTCCCGGGGAAATATTACCTGCGTGGTAAGACATTTGAAAAATCTCAGGAATAAAACAAGCAAAAGCTGCTTGAGCCGACACCAGCCGAAAAAAAATAAACCCCCAGGTCCCAGCAGGTATCTTACATCGCTTCCCACCGTCCCCAGCACAGGAACTCTCGGTCCGCTCCGGCAGCAGACGAGCACTGGCTCGGCGCCGGCTCTGGGCGCAGGGAGTCTCTGAGCCGGGTGAGCTGTCGCGGGCAGCGCTGCCTGCTGCTGCCTGGCTCTTGATTGAACCTGCAGTTTTATACAGCGCAGGAGCAGCTGTAACCTCAAATCTCACCAAAACCATGTGCCAGCGAGAGGTCTTGTGGGAGGAGAGGCTGCAACGAGGGGTTCGCTGCCCTGGGCAAGGGGGGCCGGGTGTCCCAGCCCCCCCGTGCCATCCTTCTGTGGGGTCCAGGGAGCCTTTTTGGTCCCGTGCCCTCACAGCGGCAGTGGCCTTACCTGGTGGGTGTCCTTAAACGTGGCAGGGGAAACTCGGGGCAGATGCAAGAGACACAAACCTGCTGTGAGTGGAGAGGGACACGGTGGCTCCTTCCTCTCACCCATCACCAAAAGGGCTTGGTTTTGTATCCCTGTCTCCGAGGGTCGCCGACACCGAACGGCCTGACGCGGGTTTTATGGAGACGTGGGTTTTGGTGGGTTCCATTTTACTCCGCTGCATACAGCTAAAGGGCCTTGGTTTGGCAGGTGCCGGGTGTCCGAAGCCGGTGCCGGCGTTGGTGACCTCGTGGGCCCCTGTTTCCTGCACGTCAAGGTGTCAGTTTTGCATCATTCGTCACCAGCCCCCGGTGTGTGCCCACTCCCCGTGAGCAAGGACCTGCTGCCCAGAGCTGGTGAGAAGGTGGGAGAGCGGCCGGTCCTGGCCGGTCCCCGTCCCCACCCGGCAAGGACAGCCGTGCCCTTCGGCAGGAGCTGGCTCCTTCCCACGCGGAGCCGGGGAGCTAAAAAAACCCCAAACCAGTAAACTGCCATTATTTGCTGGTTTCCCAAAGAAATGGGACTTCCGTGACTCTGCCGTGTCTGTGTGCTGGTCCCCATCGGGGTGGAGAGGGCAGCGCTGGATGGGCGGCAGCTCTGCGTGCCCGAGCTGTGGGGTTTTTTTTTATTTTGTCAAAGACGATCGTTTCCCACCGCCTCCCCTTAATTGCACAGAGAGAACGAGCTCTCCTAAAGCTGCTTTCAGCGGTTCCCTTTGGAGTCCCTGTCCTGCCTGCCCCACCTTTGGGAGCTCCCCGGCCCCCGTGGGGCATCACCGGCTGCCCGACAGCTCACACCTTGGGCTGAGTCTGTGCTCCCAGTCCCGGGGGACACCCTCATCCCCCAGCCCAGGACAGGAGCCGGAGAGCCCTCCTCCTGCCCTGGGCACTGGTAGGTGCCGGCTGCCCCAGCTGGGCCCCGGGTGCCGGGGCAGCTGTGGCAGTGGGAGCCCCCCAGGGCGCTGGGCCATGGGGCAGGGGCACGGGGGTTTTAGGGGAATGGGGGTGTCCCAGCTGGGGGATGCCGCGCTGGAAGGGATGCAGGAGGGATCGCATCCTCAAGCGAAATGGCTGCTCAAGCTCCTGTGACGCCTGCTCGGCCCGTTAACCCTTCTTGTCCCACTGCCCTCTCTGCCTGGAGGCTGGGGCCGTCCGGGTCCGTGTCCTGCAGGGGGGAGCCCCCGCCGTGGCCCACCCGTACGGACCCTGGGGCACCCACACGTCAGAGGAGCTTTTCCCGGGAGGTTTCCATGATGGCAGGAGCACGATGCTTTTCCCTGGGCTCCCACCAGCACCAGGCCTCGGTGCCACAGGACCAAAGGGTCTCGGGGTTGGGGCAAGAGCGCCGGTGCCCAACGCATCCCCACACGTGGGTCCCCTCTCCATCTCTGGCTGGGGTGGGGGTCCCGGTNCCTCTTCCCAGCTGCTCACCCCACGGCCCTGGGCTCACGGCCCTCCGGTACCGCCGGGTGTTTGTTGGAGGGAGAAGGGGGGTCCCGGCAGCAGCGCAGCCCAAGGTGTGTGTGGGGGGGGAGACACCCCCTTCCCCAGGCCTGACCTGCCATGTGGGGCTGAGACCCCAGGGTGCCGGTGGGGATGGGGTGCCCGGCCGGGCGGGTCCGAGCAGGGGCTTTGGCCTGGGGGCACCCACGGGGCTGGGTGCTGGCGCTGATACTGGAGCCGGTGCCGGGGCCGGGACTTGGTGCCGATACCGGCGGCGATGCCGGTGCCGATGTTGATGCCGGTGTCGGCACCAGTGTTGGTGTCCAGGCTCGATGCCGGTGTCAATGCCGATACCAGTGCTGATGCTGATCCCGCTGCCGGTGCCGGTGCCGGTGGCGGGGCGGCCGGGGCTGCCGGTGCCGGTAGGCGGCAGTGCTCCGCGCTCGGCGCCGCTCCCCCCCCC
>VYZV01035300.1:31477-67238 GCA_013401275.1 Pandion haliaetus | reverse complement strand
CTCCCGCCCCTCGGCTTCCCAAACGGGCCCGGGGGGGCACGGGACACGGGAGGGCAGTGGAAAAACTGAGTCCCCGGGCACGGCTTCGAGGGACGGCGGCGCGGAGGATGTCCCCGCGCGGAGGGGTCCACGCAGCCGCCCCCACCCCACCCCCGAGGACCCGCTCGTTCGCCCTCCCGGGGCCCGGGGCCGATTCCCGGGACAGCCTTGCACAGAAGCCCCGGTGCCGCGGCCGGGAGCCTCGGGGGCAAAGAGAACATGGTCATTTTGACACAATTCAGGTGTGTCTGGCCTCCACCCTATGTATCCTACATACGTTGAACCACCCCCCTCGCCACACAGGTGTTTTGCTTCGAGCACAAAGCGCCGCCGGTACCGGGTACCGCCTGCAGCGGGGCGGGCGCGGCTCCCCGGGCAAAGGGGACGGGGCGTACGGCTCCCCACCGCCTCCTCCCTCAGAGCCCGCGGGCAAACCCGTGCCCGTGGCCCCGGCCTGAAACCGTGTGCCTTCAAAAGAAACCGCACCTTCCAAAACCGAGCAGCCCCTTGGGCGAGAGGCCCCGCCGGGGTCTCCCGTCGCTTGCTCCCGGGAGCCTGCCCGTGGGAGGGAGCCGGCGTGTCCCGGCCTCCGCGGCGCGCCATGCCGGGGGGTGACAGGGAACGACAGGCGGTGCCTTCCCTGCCCGGGGCCGGACACGGCTTCCAGGGACCCCGCGCCTGCCCCGGGGCCGCCGCCGGTTCGGTCTGCACCCCCGGTATCGCTCTCGGAAGCGACCCCTTCGGGCTAAAATACGGGATGTCACCGTTCCCGCGGAGCGGGTCCGCAAACTCGGGAGGCGGAAAAGAGATGGACGAGGAGCGGGGACAAACGGGGAGAGAGAAAAGCCGCGGCCGCCCGNCGTTCGCGGTGCTTGGGCGCCCCCTGGCGGCGGACGCTGAGGCGAGCAGGAGCGGCCCCCGCGACCGCCCGTGTGCCGGGAGGGGACGAGAGGTCAAACGGGACTGGGAAGGCTGGGGAGAGGGGCAGACCCTCGGGGCGGAGGTTAGGACACCCCCCCCCACACCCCGTTCGGAGGGGTCGGTAAGGTGTCCCCGGTCATACCGGCCCCGCGGCGGTTTTATGCGCGGCCGTGAGCTGCGGGGCGATCGGGGCGAGTTCCAGGCGGGGTGGAAGTGCCCGAGTGCGGAGATTAATAGTTTGCCGGAGGACGCAGGGTGGGGAGATGGAGGACGTGTCGACGGGAGGACTTATCTCTCCTGAGCTGAATGAGGTTGTCTTCCCTTCTGCAACAGTCCAGGCATCTGCATTGAGAACCCAAGCGCTGACAAGAAAGCGATGACTGGAAGACGTGCGCTGACATTTCCAGACGCTTTGGAAGTGACTCAGCTGCTCTTAGGGACAGGCCACGGCTTCGGCTGCCTGGTATTGATAAAATGCACTTCCCAAAAGCAACGTCTCCTCTGCTGATAAGCTTTCAAATGCTCTCGACCTATTAACGCTCTTGCCCCGCTCTTGAGTTGGATTTTCTCTTTTGGCGTTTTGGCATGAGGAATTTAGTTTCTTCCTATCCAGCTCTGGCATGTAAAAGCAGGATTTCTAAGAAATCATACTTCTTACAAATTTTAGTTTAATCTCCTCAATGAACACACCGAGAACACCAGTATAAATGTGGTGTGAACAATAGTTTCGGAAGAACGGACACCGGGGATTATGATGAAATATCCTTCCACGGGAAGTGAATTAATGCAAATGACGTATTTTTATCACTTGTGCTCTGTGGCGGTATTTTTTTACAATGTACTCTGGATTTTTTCATCATAGGGTAACCGAGATTTTATGTTAATAGTTAAAATAAATTAATGCAAATAATGAGGATGGAAGAAAATATGTAATATTCCATTTCAAAGTTAAATCACTTAGAACAATTATTTTAAAATATTTCGATAATTTGGTACTAATCTACAACGGGATTTACACAAGTGGAGACTTTGAAACCAGTGGGTCTCTCGGGGATGCAAGAACCTCACAGACTCTCTCTCACTGACCTAGGTGCCGCTGAGGGGACCATCTCTCATTGTGACCAGCTTTGCTTAATTTCTTGGCGTGAAATGAGACTGAGCTGGCAACAGCAAATAATACATTGACTTCAAGGGCAGCAGGATTTCGTTCTTATCTTTAACTCCTTGTTCTAACCATTCTAACCATGTTCCTCCTAAGATCTTTTCGATGTAAAATACACCAATGAATTGCATTTAGAGTGTGTGCTTCCATACATCACAGTAATTAATCGGGTTGTTTTTAATCAGCTCTGTTGCTATGTACTTTCATAGTCTGAGTACATAATATGTGATGCAGAAGGCATTTCTGAAATGCATAAACATTTACTAACGCTCTCCTGTCTGCTTGTTTCTCAGACAAGTGTTAAACACATTAAGACTATGCACTCCAGCTCTGCAATTTTCTTTGCTATATCTAGGCTGAATAAATTGCAACAGTGACAAATTTAAATACAAAAAATCAAGATCTGAATTCATATTTATACTTCAATAATATTGCCCATTTCTGCTGTAGGTATGTGACAGTAATATTGCAGGTAACCAGGAATTTCTTAGAAATTTTGAACTGGTTTGGGGTCTAGAATAATTTAAGTTTCTTAGTGTTTCTGGCACCTTTTTTTTTTTGCTTCCTCAGGCTCCATTGCCAGGGCAGAATAAAACAGGACGTTCTGCACTGCAGCATTGTAAACCTCAAATATCATTTCCATGTGGATATCACACTAGATTTGGCCTCCGTGTCTTCCTGACAGTTGCATCTGCTTTACATATGAATATGGCAAGTGCCTGATTTGTGTGTAGGTATGTATTTGAGTACAAGTTTTGCACAGAGGAAGAATCAAAAAGTGTCAGCTCTTTGAACGTTAAACAATAAACAGATTTGGCAATAAGTGTTGTTACACAGGCAAAACTGTGCTGCTACGAGTGACTTACCTACAGATCTACCCGGGAAGTGCTTTGCTGGTCAGTCTATCGCTGCATCTATCACTACAGTGAATCCAAATCAAACATTGCCTTAGTACAGCCATTTAGGAGGCCTGTTAGTTCCTTACAAGACAAAGGATGGCCTTTCCAGTGTATTTTTTGTTCCCTATTAAATCAGTCGTAAAGCTAATATTGCACAGTATTATATCTGCACCCATAAAATGCAGAAGGACAAAAATACAGCAAACCGCTTCCTCCAGGCCCTGCCTTCTCTGAGAGATTTCCAGTCAATGGAATGAGAAGAACTCTGTCTGGTGTTTGTTTATTTATTTGGCTAATTTCATTTCAGAGCTGGTATTCAGAGAGCAGTACTAGTCTGGCCTCTCATAATGAGGCTTCTTATATTAGTGTTCAGAGAGGACTGGTTCTATCTGAAATCTACTCATTTAGTGGAACAACTATGGAAGCAGCATCCCTGGAGAGAGTTACAGCCATGAAATAATTATCTACCTCACCAGGTATGTTTTCCTTAGCAACTGTTTATTTCTTTAACTTCTCTAACTGATTTTTCCCATCATGTAATGCTCTGAAAGTAAGAAATTATTGTGGCTCCAAATAAGTAGAACTGGAAAAGTAAATAAATCATTCAAAAGCAGAGGTATAAATAGAAAGGAACTGGCCTTTTAATGTGATTTGGGACTCTTACAAAAGCCAGTTAATTTGTAGGCAGTCATTTTTTAAAAATATCAGATCTTTAATACTAAAATTGGAAAAAAATAAGATGCAACGATCTTACACTCCCTTCCATATATATACACAAACGTGCTTTATCTTAAAATATTCCTAAATTATGTTGCTTTGTTTCAAAGAAGCTGGTTTGTTACTTTGCAACAGAATCCTGATCTAATCAGGAAGCATTCCCCAATGAAGCCAGTACAAATCTCGCTCGATTGAAGAGGGCAAGAAAAGAAATTAACTGAGGACAGTGACCCTGTATATTTGTCAGGTAACACATTAAGTCTTAACACAACCGTTCCTGTCACAGCAATGGACTAGCCATAAAGACGTGTGGATGCAGGTCTAAGCATTCCTCTTCTCCATGTGGCTGAGTCGTCCCCAGTGAAAGAATGATGATCTACTGAGGAATCACACCATTTTAAAAAATAAAAACACTTTTAAAAATCATGAGTCACTAGCTGCTACTTGCAGAATATTATAATACAGTGTTCTCTGAGTACATAATTGGATTCAACATGTGATGAAAGGTTAATCGCCATGGGTTCCCCTACATTCGGTAACCCTTCAACTATTTCAATGTATTACTCTCTACAAAGAAGAACACAATATTAATCAGCAGCAAAGTCTGAAATGGTGCAGTGCCAAGATCTGAATAGGAACATTTTGCTAATTCTTCTCAGTACTTCTGTATCAAAAAATATCAATATATATTGTGACGGCAGGGTCTGCGTGGGTGGTAGGTAGGCTTATGGAGAAGATAGGCTTGTGCATGAATGGACAAAGTATTCAAAGTTCAAGTTGCGTTAGCTAATGAGTGACCCAATCCCATTGTTGCAGACAGTGGAATAATTAATGATAGTGGGGGGAATTTTAAGATCGAATACCTTGTCATTAGGCCAAGCGCTGATGATGTCCTTCTCTCCCCCACAGGCACAAAAGGCACTGAGTATGGAGGGATGCTGTGATTACCCTGACTGAGGGGCAGGCTGGAGGGAAGCTGTCAACGGGGAATACTCAGCTGCTGCTGCGCTCTCTCCCAATATGCATCTTTCCAAGAAGGTTCAGAGGATGTAAAGGTCAGGCCCAAACTTCCTGTCAGTTCAGCAGGACAAACATTCAAAAGCTTAAGCACTCTAACAAGCCAAGCTGATACGAAGGCACAGAACCATAATAAATGAGGCTGGAAAAGATCCTGAGAGTCCATGTAGTTCATCCCGTTATTTAAAGTACAACAGGCCTTCAAAGAGAAATCCTCCATACCATACTTAGTACTAACAGCATACTTTGGGGAGCTGTTTCCTAGTGGCTGATGATAGATAATAACTTGGTTTAGGTGAGTTGCATGTTGTCCATAGTTGGATTATGAGCACAGCAGACAGAAATAAGTTGCATTGACAGAGTAACAGTCTACCCTGAAGTGAAAGGAAAAATGATTTAGGAAAAAAAAAAACCCTACACCACAGAAGCCTGTGTCTTTGGATGATTCCACAAAAAAAGCCTCAGTTTAGTATGAAAAATTGTTTGCTTAACTGGCATCTCTGCAAACTCTCTGCCTGAGAGCAAAGAACCAGGACTAGGAGATTCCCTCCTGCATGTGAGTGTCAGAGGTGCAGACCCCACCAATCTTGCTAAAAACCCTTTTGCTGTTACAGTATGTCTGCAGTTGACCATCATGTAATTTTTTGACCATTTCTAAACCTCAGGGGAGACGGACTCCATGGTCATCATCATCCCTGCTCCCCCCTCACCCCACCTTACCAATCTCAGTACCTTGATATCTAGACTGGCAGGTTGTGGCATTCACCACAGCCCTTTCCTCTCCAAAAGAAAGAGCGCAAGGGGCAAAACTTGGGCCAGGACATGGCCAGGGAATACACCGAGCCCAAGGAACTGGATAGTGCAGGTTTTATATACTTCCATGAGACCTGTGGGGCTCTCATCTGCATGTCACCTATCACAGGTGTTGATGGACACATGGAAACATTGAAGTTTTGTGGAAAAAAGAGTCAGGCAAGAACTTAGCTCACAGGCATTAAAAGCACTACCTTGGTATCACCTGTCAGCACATTTATGAACTCCATATGACCTAACTTTAAAAATGAAATTGTTTCTTTTGCAGAAGTCATAATTGGCTAGTGACTAAAGAAGAAAATACACACAGCAAAACAATGCAGATTTAAATCGGCATTTTTTATTGCAGCCTTGTGGCTGCTGCTTCCCAATATGTTGAATGCTGACAGTTCCGAATACCAGAGCATAAGATTTAGTTGGATTATAAATAGATGTTGCCCTGTGCTTCAGTATCAGAAGCACTCTGTTATGTAAACAGAAAACTATTGGGTTTTGTTTCTACTTTTAAAGGTTACTTGAAAGCTCCTACCCACTCTTTGCTGACAGCCTTTTCCACGTGTTGGAGTTCAGCGTCTCTCTCGTGTATCAACACCTCTACAGCTTGCAGAGAGGCTTCACAGGAAGCTGTTAAAATGTCTCCTCTCATATGCCCTTTCCTCTGCTCTCGGATGCTTTCCAGCTGGCCTCGCTACTCTGTTAGTTTTTAGCCACCCCAGTTTATTGAACATGTCTCGGTTTTGGCGTTGTCCTGATTTCTGTTATAACATATTCTTCTCTGGAGAAATATGTTTGCTACTGGCTCCAGTGCCTCTTATTTGTTGTTGGGTTTTTTTTTTTTAAAGAGTATTAAAAAAAAAAAAAATCTGCTTAGGATTTTTAAACAAATACTTTTTTAAGCACAAATTACACTCCGAAACACCACCCAGGTTCTTTCCAACCTTTGCTATTACATCTTCTAGACTGTAAATGTTCAGCTGGTAAATCTGACCTGTTGCTCCTTCACCCTCTGCCCTGTGCTCTTTGAAATGTATTTAGGTGATGTGCTGCTTAAGGCACATCACAACATGGGGCTTTACTACACCATGGTCTTTTTCCCCAATTAAGAACAGCAGCAGCTGCAAGGTGAGGTCCCCTTTCTTTATGCTAGGAGTAGCTGTTGGGAGCTTCTTTTTTAATAAAAACTACAGAATCTGTTTCTTTAACCTCCAGAGAAGCCGAGAAGGTGGAGAAGGGTTGTGCTCCTCAACACATGCCCCACCGTTGCAGCTTTGCTGCTTGAGAACATCAGCTGTGCCCATTGCTCTGTCCTGCAGGGTAACCTCAGGTGGCATTTGGTTCTGGGTTAAGATACATTTAGGTGCCTGCATGTGAGCCCTGCATCTAAACATCTGCAATGGCTGATGAAGATCTAGTTAATGAACTCAGCCATGCCTGAGCAGTTTGACCACCCACTGTCCATGGGGCTTGGCTCAGCTGCTTTCACATTGGGCTCTAGAGCCATTTGAGTGCCCTGCAGCATCTGAGACCTCTTAGGGAGATGCCAGCTACAGCCCAGCCATACATGCTGGCACATCTCAAACTGTACTAGACCACTTGGGAGGCAGAGGTGAGCCCCCAGTGCTGTTTTGGGTGCCATAGGCATTCTGCGAGGCCCCCAGCTGCTATAGCATGGGTGGGCAAGTCTCCAGCAGGCCCTCTGTTGTATTTGTCATCCCCAAGAAAATGCCTCAAATAGAGCCCGAGATGGTGTTAGACACCCAAGTTTAGGCAACTGGGTTGAACACTTTTACTTTCATCTCTGGTATTTATGCCAGCCAAGTCTTCTGCTGGTGCCAAACTTTGTAGTCTGCTCATGTAAATACCTATTCACTGGGGCCCAGAATGAGACTGGCAAATGTGCCTGATGTTGATCAAAAGACATGTAGATGGTAGTGATTTCCAGTCTCTACCCATCTGCTTTTGGATCTCAGACCCAAACAGAGAGGTAAAGATTGTGACAGAGGTTCCTGCCCAACTCCATAAACTACATTGTATGCAGTTTTTACCGCCTAGCCGTACAGTTGACGTCTCTCGTGCGCCACTCCCGAGTTTTGTGACTTCCTTTCAGAAACTGCATTTACACTCCATATTTAATTAAGCTGGGGTAACCAAAAGTTGTGTTTCCCCTCTCCTTTTCCCAGAAATCTGCCCATACATTTGAGTACTATTTCCAGAAATAATAAAATCCTTTCTTGTTGTGAGATTTTTTTTCCATTTTATGATTTTAATAGAAGATAATTTCTTGGTATTGCTCTTCTAAAACATCAGGCTATTTATGTCAATGTCCAAGCACGGATTTAGGAGTCTAAGTTTAGGCACTTCTTTTCAAAAATCTGGGAGAAGGTGTACTAACCTCCTGGTGCACTGCGCTCCAGCTCTGTGGCCCAGTGGTCCCAGTGCAATGCTCTACACATAGCTCATATTAGCACACCGCACTATATTTAGCAAAATGTGCCCTACTGCTCCTAAGAGATGACTGAACAAACCTTGATAACAAAGTTGGCCTGGCTCCTTTGGGACTTGTAACTTCCCACTGAGCAATAGAGATCATTAAAATGTTTTAATTATATAATTCCCTTTTGCATAGTGTTACGATAGATAAGATTGCATGTTTGTGTCAGCCTTTCCATTATAAACTTCAGGTCCCGGGGCATTAGTCATCCAGAGTAAGTGCTCATGTTGAGATGAAACAATGTGAAACCATTTTGATATTAAATAAACATATATAACTCAATCAGTTAAAGAACACATTCGTAGCTTAAAGGTCCTGATGGAATTCTAAACACCTCCTTGCACCCATCCTGGAACAGAAGCTGCTCACAGTTCTTCAGAACAAAGTGTCTCAACAGGTGAGACAAGCTCCAGCAGCACTGAATCTCCCTCTCTCCCTTTTATTCCAAAGAACATCTCTGAATATCTGTGCACAATGTTATGGTCACATTGATGAGAATGATACCAGGAGCTTTGTGTAGAAACTCTTAGAGGAACCTTAATTTCAGAGTAAGAACATTTTGAGCAGATCACATACTTCAGGTCCTTCACAGCCAAGATTTCTTGGTCAAAAGGGAAAACTTCTGTGGAAAATGAAAGACAGCCATCTATAAGTATTTAATTTTGTTAGTTTGGTTTGGTTTTTTAGATATTGTTCAAACTGGACAAACAAATATATGTCTCTCTCAGCCCTGAGAAGTCCTCTACAAAATTTTTAACCCAAAGGAATTAAGAGAGAGTTCAAGTTGTTTCTGGAGCCTTGTGGCAGCTAAAACACTTTTGCATTAGCACATATAAAGTATCTCAGTTGAACACCTTGCTGTTCAAGGAAAACATTCTGCTGCTGCTGCTGGTGAGATCACAGGGAACTGCACCCCTAGGTGAACTTCACAGACAGCCTCAAAAAGAGAGATATTCTTTGATGCACCTCTAATGGGAAGGATACCACTTTATCAGACTGACATATCACAAAACACTCTACACCTCTCTTATTTTACACCTCTATTAGCAGGTAAATGCTTGTTGCTCATAGAGGAAAGGGAGCACCTATGCTGCAATATGTTTTTAAAGCAATACCATGACCTTGTTCGTTTCATACTTAGTTTGTAACAGTTCTATTTAGGAAGCCTTAATTTAAGTAACTCTACACCTCCATGTCTCCTGTAGTCTTTTCTGTTGTAGCTTCTTCCCTGTTCTGGTATATTTAAAGCTTAAATATTACCGGATTGTCCCTTTCCAATTTATTTCCATGCCCACCAGACAGCATCTTACCTTTTCTTCAGCCAGCAAAGACCCAACAAGACAAGAGACAGGCAGTTTCACCAATGAAAATACCAAAGCTCATAACATAACAATAACACAATAAAATGATGGGGAGGGAGAGGAAAGAGAATTACATGCACCGCATAAACCAGACAGAGGAGAGGAAAGATCTTTACATTTCAGAAAGCTCAGATGTGTGGGCTGGGAACTCAAAGAAAGAAACACATTAGCGAAGGACAAATTCATCTCTCTTTGGCAGTTTTCTCTAGGACACAGCAGACTCTGTGCAATGGAAGTGAATACTTTGTGAGCTGAGTGAACTGTATACAGATACTCGTATTCCCTGAGGAGCTAAAAACCCAGGACTGCCTGACTGGGGACTCAGTGGGGTAACAACCTTCTCTCAAGTACCTCCACAGACCCTGCAAGTGAATTTGGCTTGTCACAGTATTTATAAACAGGAATCTAGGCCAATTACCTTTTTTTTGCAAGGATGTATCTTTTTGAGAATGTACCTGCAAGTGTGCTTTAGCTTTACGTGTGTTTCAGGGAAGCCTGTGATCAGTTGGTCTAATAGAAAACCTGTGAATAATAAGAGCAACTCTTGAGAAATACTGAGACAAGACCAAAACATATGTCACAGACTGCACGTGCCACCCTCCAAGTTTGAAGACTTGAATACTCACATTCATAAAAAGTACAGTACAGCCAAGAGGTTCTCCTCAGATTGTGTTTCCGGACAAGCCATTATTTTTACAGCAGAATTGACCGAGTACTGAAAAAACAAGTGGAAAGGCTCAGGCAAGTTAGACTGGAGAAGGTGGTGTTATTATTAAAAGGAACTTCTTTAAAAAAATAATCGCACAAGCATGCACATGAAAAGATACGTTGGTTCTGACTTACTCATCCCCTAAATACCTTATTTAGGGTCAAGTCAGGTCGATCAGTTTGATTTTGTCTCTGAAAGTCTGATTCACTCTAGCAACTATGAAGGTCAACATCCAGCTCTTTGATATGTAACAGAATTGGGAAAGAATGGGAGAGTAAGAAAGGACAGCTTAATATGAAAGATGCCAAAAAAATTTCATCACGCTTTCTCATAGTTCAGAGCAGTGATAGCCAAGGTAAGCAACATTAGAAAAGTGGTATTTTTACTCTGGGATCTGGAAAAAGAAAAAAAGTACATTTAAGATCACACACTTAGATGTCTCTCTGGTGTTTTCTTTTTCTTCTGAAAATTTCTGAACTTTTTTCATGGTGTCTTTTAGGAAGCCTGTGCTGTGATATTGTGTATTATTAGTCCTCAGACTTTTACTGGGGAAGTTTTTGTGTGTGTTAGGCTAATTGGACCTATACATATATTCAGCAGCCAAGAAAATGTAGCCCAGGGCAGAGTTCTAAGAGTAGATAGTTCTGAGCTACCTTCCCAATGGAGAAGGTAAAACATGGTCTACGCCTGGAGTCTCAGAAATTATTGTCTAACCTAGAACTGTAATAATGAGGATTTAATTTTCACCTGTTTCTTCTGTCTGCTTATTGTTTGAATAGTCATTTCTCTTACAGTAGCATGAACAATTTTTTTTCATTCTGCCAAAGCTGGCACACTAGTAAGCTTTCTTTGTTAACCTTAAAACCATACAAGTTTCAAAAGCTAAAATAATGAAAAATAGGGTGGCAAGGGAAGTGGAAGAGATGGAGTGCTCATTGCCTGTCTAGCAGAAAATGTCCCCCATATTTTTACAATTTTGTTTACATGAAATCTCTTCTGGGGAAAGATACCATGTGTATTGCCTAAACACAAATCAAAAGTAGGACTGCAGTAAGGTAGCAATATTGGACATCAGTATAGTACCTAACTCCAGAAAATAGTGATTTAACTATGGCAATTAAGCACTACAGTAATAGAATCAGACAACAAAAGCACACAATTTGAGTGTTAACTGCTAGCAGTCCATGACTTCTATCATTTTTTCACATAAGCAAGTAGTAGATGTTGCTTATTTTATATTCTTATAAAATACCCACAGGGAGATTGAAGGAGATCTTCAGATACTTCCAAACACTTTCCATTAATTTTAGCCCTAGAGAAGATGCATAGCTCTCTTTTTGCATTTTCCTAGAGAAAGACAGTATAGGCACTTAGTTGACATCTTCTGGCAGCTTGTGACGTGGACGTGCCTGCAACAAATTACACATACAGACTGAACAGCAGATGGGAATTTCCCCGTTACCTTTGTAAAGCAGTCCCAGAAAATGGTGCTGAGCAGCTGACCGTGGGTCTTGTTTGGTTTCACCCTCCTACTGCTCCTGCAGCAGAAAAAAATCTGGAATTGCTGGCGGACCCATGGCCTGTGCACGCCACCCCGTGAGCTCTCGGCAGCAGCACAGCGCGGCCCTGGCAGAGCCAACCGCTCTCTCGCCTGCCTCCAACTGCGGGCTCCAGGGGCACGTTTTGGGGTTACCCTGCCAGAGCAATCTTTTGTCATTTGTTATGACTTGAAATAACATTTCAAGGCTCTGTCTATAAATACCGATCGCTTTGTAGTATGAAGCTCTTTTTCCCAGCTTGCCTTTACCCCATGCGCCCTGCCACCAGGGCTGCTGCCTGCCGCCCAGCTCACAAGCTAGCACCGCTCCCGAGACAGTCAGTGGACTCTGAGATGTGGTTGATTGTGCGAACAAGAACGCTGCGCTGTCTGCTTCGGTTGCACAAAGAAATGCACATTTACTACCCAGCTCATTGCAGGATTTTTATAATTTAGACTATTTAAACCATTGTCCTTCTTTCTTCGTAATTCCTGTGGGTGGGAAAGCACGTGGGCTTTTAAAAGATTTTGAGCTTTCCTTATGCTGCCTTCCAGATGCCCACCACTTGGTCTACATCTTGGTAGCAACCCTGGGCACATGGTAGCAGCAGACGCCTTACCAGTCTTGCAGAGAGCAGACTGATTCCTTCACAGGCTGTGAAGTATAGTTCACCATGCTGTGAGGTTTCTCGTCCCTGTAGGCATCAATGTTCATCTCAAGCTAAGCTGTACCCCATTTCCCAACCTTCTTCTAAGACATCCATCCAGGCAGTTCTTAATCTTTCAGTCACGCAGCTGGCCAAACCCACCTATGCAGAAAGGCTACCACCAAGGGGTATTCCCCCACTCTCCTTTTTTAAGATTTTTGGTTCTACTAGAGAGTTCTGAGTACACTGGCCCTTCCCTTCCAGTTTGCCTCAAATTTAACAAGCATAGTCTGGTTCTCCAGGATAGCGATGAAAAATTCTAAACAAACTTAATCCACAAGATGGATGAAATAGTACTGTAGTGGGAAGCCCATTTTCACATTTTGGAAGACCCACTGTTTCCTTGAGAAGAAAAACAAAAGGATTAATTTGATGGATTTTTTTTTTTTTTTAAGAAGCTCTATTTGTTAGAGTCAACACGAGACCTTCACCATAATAACCCACAAGTAGCAACTTGACAGGAAAGCTACAAAGGCACAAATTGTGTTAGGAGCATAAAACCTTACTAGGGATGCACAGCTACCACTGGTTCCCAGAGATGTTCTTCCCCGGTAACTGCAAGAGTCAAGTTAGTAAGAGGCATCAGGGTAGCTTACACATGGTTCTCATACTCACCAGCTTAGAGATGCTTCCTAGAAACAGTTTTCATAGAGCAGGCATTTTCACTGACAGCACTACCTAATTTGGATATAAGGCTTGTTCCTAAATACACGACAGCAGCTAATAGTTATTACTCGGTATCCCTGCCCAATTCTAAACCACAATCACATTTTTCTCCCCCAAGACAACACTGTATCTCCAGTTGCATTTGTGGTTGTCAGTGTCACAACAAGCTAATAAACACCACCTCAGCCGCTGAAAGAGAAAGACTTTGGAAAGCATCATGATCAAACCATGATCATGGCTTTATCAGCCATTTGTTGTGTCTCTACATATGCAGAGAACAGTCATACAGTTCTGCCACTGAAACAGAGTGGGTGAGCACTCCTCAACGATCTTATTGCTAAGGCACATAACCTCGCTTAAGGCACACAGTTCAAATTGCTGCCAGAAAGTCTGGAGTAACCCAGTAGAAATGCCATTGGAGCAGAGCTGACAGCTCACCCAGAAACCATAGTGTTGACTGAGCTTTAGAAGCAGCAGTGACTGACACCCCGACACAAAGGAGTAGCAGCAACTTAAAACTCAGCCTTGCCTACAGCTTCTGCCTCATTTTCTCTGAGAGATCTTAACAGAAGACATTGAAAGACATCTGCCTACCCCTTTAAGTCTGTAAAAATCATAGTCATCTAGGTGGAAGTAGTCATGTGCAATTGTGGCCTCCTTTAGAGCTGTGTACAGGAATGCTATCAACCATCCTTAAAACATATCTATTTCTGTATCCCAGATAAGGAAAGACACTCTCCAGAGAAAGGACAGTGAAACCCTGGAGCTAGTTGCACAGAGGCAGTAGAACCTCCGACCTTGGAGATGCTCCCCGCGTGATTGTCCAAGGCCCTGGGCAACCCAACGTAGCTCTGAAGTGGCACTGCTCTAAGCAGAAAATTGGATCAATTGACCTTCAGAGGTCCCTCCCAAGCCGAATTATCCTACAATTGTTTGAAACCTAATCCACTTAATCTGGTGCGTACTTATGAACTAGATCTGCACCTGCCCTACAGACATGGGGCAGTCCTATTTTCAAACGACGGAAGAGTACAATTCGTAGAGACAGAAGGCAGTCTCTCCAAGCATTGAGCCTGTCCTCGAGGTTACAGAGCATGCTGGAGAAATTCTTCCCAAAGAGCATTGAAAACTGACAAGTTAGTAAGAATTTGAAGCTTTTATAAGCACTGCCTTTAGTATGTTCAGTATTGCTGGCTTAACAGGGTCCAGTTTAGCCTAGATCAAATTAGCAGTCAACTGCCAGAGTATGTCTAATTAACACTGTAACACTTTCCATTCAAGAGCGAAATTCTACCACTGCACTAGTACAGTTAGCATTAACGCTTACTGTGCCCCTCCTCCACTTTACTATTTGCTCTAGAGCACCCTCAAATTCTCTAATAAACTTTTTTCCTTATTTTATGCTAAAGACCAGATTGTTTTATTTACCCTAATGACTGAGAACAAGCTGGCTTTAGCCACCTGAAACATGAGGCAATGTTGGAAGATTACCAAGTCTTAATCACGATTAACATACATATGTTGATTTCATGGGCAGCAAGATAAATACACAGTAACTTGCTAATCATATTTGCATGCTTAGAAATCTTCACTCTTTTCAGGAAATATGAGGTTCCACTAAGCTGTAGCCGAGAAAAGCCACTGGGAAAAAAAAAAAGTCTATTAGATGAAGGTGCTGAGTTCAACTGAGACTACTTCTAAGCCCCTTAAGCTGCAGAGGGCACTGTTACCACCTCTACATAGTAAAACCTGTCACCTTTGGATGGTGATCAGGAACCAGATTCCTCCATTTCTAGATGTGTTACAGTCAACTTCCAGCAGTTGAAAGCAAAGATACAGCATAACCATCAAATCCTCAACATTCATTTCCACACAGGTTCAATCTAATCCTAATCATTTATTACAAGATTAATTTGGCCTACTGAAGCAGGAAGAGGAAATTCCTATAATAAAACGAGATATCACTTTCTCATAGGGATTCAGGGCATTTAACTCACCTTTGAAGTACTAACATAAACCACATACAAAGAAAAGAGGTTCACAATTCAAAGATCTGCATACTGACCAACTCAATATACATTTACTGGAAGTAGAAAGCACTCTAATGTAGAACACATGACAGTACAGACCACAACACAACGTAAAAACTGCTTTATTGATTGCAGTTAACATGTTACAATTAAATCAAGATTCTAAGCATTAAGCCAGCTGCTTATAAGAAGTATAAGCTGCCGTTGGAGTCACATGGAATTGGACGAAGAGATGCTAGTCGCTGAGGCGTCTTGAAGTGGAATCATTTCTGCTTCTTGGGCATTGAAGCAACAAACAGCTCGTAAACAACATAGGCTGTTCCTGAATTAACAGACAGAAAAGAAATTTTCAGAATGGTAAACAGAATTCCTTTCAAGTCAGCCTTCCTTTCCCAGTTCGTTCCAGAAGAAACACTGACAATAAGCAGCTGCAATTCAGACACAACACATTTCCATAGCCACATCTCAATGATTGGGTTTTTTTGGCAATTCGTATTTTAGAGAAAAAAATCCTTAAATACCTCTCCATAACTGCAGTCTATGCATAAATAAACAAACAGGGAGAAAAAAAAAAAAAAAAAAAGGGGAAAGGCATATTTGTAGAACCTACACAGACTATCATAAAGTAATGGTTACTCATTCTTAAAGTAACTGAACTGAAAATCTGTTAGATCAACATATTTAAGTTAGAGGCTAATACAAAATTATGTAACAAGCAACATAAACATTAAATATATACAGTATCATGAACTTGGATATATTTTGCTAGATTGCACGGCATCTGAAACCTCAGCACATCAAATATCACCTAGCACTAAAAGGAGTCAGGCTAGTGAGAAAACTGGTGTATGTATGTGCGATAATTACATTTTACTCCTTTTCAGAGTAAGCTTTCTCAGTAGTTCTAGTTTTCTTTCACATCGTACATGAATTCTGAAGGAGTATTCAGCCCATAGTACAATTAGTCAGGGAAAAAAGCCATCTGAAAAGCTAAATTTGAGAAAGCGCAAATAAATATATAGTATGTCCAAACGTGGGGTTTTTCCCCCCTCTATGTGCATTTTGCATGTTCTAAAGAACAGACTAAAGGATGTGCGTAACTAATTTACAGAAGAAACACCAGCCATGTTGGCGATTGTACCAAAGAAAAAGTATTTTAATATTAGCATGTTGGAAATTGTACCAAAGCATAAATATTTTAATATTAGCCTTACCAAAAACCGTAAGACCCATGGTGACTTTATACAACAGAGCATCCATTATACCACCTTTAAGATGCACCGGGATGCCATTATCCTCCTAATGGAAACAAGTGACAAAAAGAAACTATTTAAATACAGTTCTTGCAGTACTGTGTTAATATAACTAGAATTACCCAGAACAAGAATTACTTCCCCAGATTACCTCCCCAACTTCCAAAAGATACTGAGCCTTATTTAAATTACACTTTGTCTGATTGTACCAAAGAAAAGTTATCAGGTGATACTAGGGTATCAGGTGATATACTAGGGGAGTATAGTAAATGGTGTGCACGTTCATTTCTAAAGCAGTGACTGGCAGGTGCCTGAACACTTCTGACACCAGTTGCCAGCCCCCTCAGCTGTACAGGATATGATTACCATCCCTAGAAACCTCCCATCCCTCTCCAGCATAGTCAATCCCTGCTATAGGGAGCAACAAGGGGAGGAGCCTCTACTGTCACCTGGTGTCGTGCAGGAAATTGTTTTGCCCCACCTGAAGTAAAACCCTAGACACCAGATCCACATGATCTTTGCCCTTGTCAGCAAGTTCATGCTGGTCTGGAATTCAAGCTGGCCTCCAGTGCTGGTGACCCACAACCCAGCCCACCTCAACTTGCTGCCCCACAAGAAAGGAATGGGAGGAAGAAGAGATATGCCTAGAGATCTCTGCCAGCAGAAACAGAACCTCTGACCTCACCTATCAGCAACATCCCACTTCCCCTTGGCTCGCAATCAACACTGGCCTCCTTAGGCAGTGGCCCAACGAGATTGGCTTTCTCTTTCAGGGGAAAGGAAAGCAACAAGACACAAACGCTATTAACTGGGGCTTCTAACATACTTTTTCCCTTTCACATCACTGAAGCCCAGTCTACTCTATCCTCAGTATGAAGCTACCGCTCCAGGTTATGGCTCACAGTTGGGAGTATGTTCTTGAGCATCCACTGCTTTGGCATTTAAAGAACCACTAGTTCTCACTAGGTGGCCCCATCGATCAGGAAGAGAGTAATTCAGAAATTATTTTTAAAGATTCAATAATTTTCTAGGAGTGAATCCAATCCCTTAAGACCTTTACTGTTTTCATAACTGAGAAGTACAATAATACCACATCCTTATTAAGAATTATGGGGCTTGTCTACAAGCTAGGAATCTAACTGTAAGATTGCACGTTTAACTGTTCACTGTACTTCCGACCTCTCATTTGCTGTTTTTCTCTATTTGTTCTTAGGACATATTCCCCCATCTCGCCTCATTTCAGAGTACTTTGTCTTTGTACAGTACCTACTACTCATAAGAAACTCGGGTACAAATCATTTCACAGGTTAAAAAAACCCCTAAAGAGTCAGCAAGTCAAGTATGCATGTACAAATACTCTTAATTTCTGTAGAAAATAACTGCTGATTTCAAACACTATAGTCATACAACCAATTTCAAGAGCTCACCTCAGATGTAAAGAGGACTTTCACCAGTTCTTTAGAAACAAAATGTATGCAATTATGATCTACTAAAACCTTGTTTTTCTACTAACATCATTCTACTGTCAGTGCTCACTCAATACCTGAAAAAACTTCTGCTTCTCAGGAACTCTATTTTCAAACTGCCTGCGTGAAGCAGTGCTTATGGTCCTCTGGGAAATTTGGCGAAGACTCTGAAATAAAGGATAAACAGTGTTTTAAAAGTGGTGACATTTTTCAGCTATATCCATACTGGGTAGAAATAGTTTCTTTTAAAAGTAAGATAGAAGTGGAAGGTATAAGAAAAAAAGTAAAGTCTTGAAAAAAACAAACAAACAAAACTTCACCAAAACCCCCTGGTTTTGAATTCAATCTTTCAACAGACTACATAAGGACTGACTGGTTACCTGAAAAGGAACCACTCAGGAAAATTACTTTCAGTAAGATAGAACAGGTTTATGGATCTGCAGCATAACCTCACAACTACCACCCTCTGGGGGGGAAATCTCGACCTCTGCCCTTAGATCTCGGGTTTAGTCACCATTTCCCTTGTCTGACTCTAGCGATGAGGACAATAATATTTAAGACAAACACGCTTGTGGAGACAAGGATCTTCTGCCATAGGTGCAGTTCACCTGCGAGCCCCAGCACAGGAACTTCACAGGGCTGAAGGTGGCACCCCTGCCCCCCTGCTCCCCCCAAGTTTAAAGACACCCTGCCGTGTCCTAAGCTAGGATCTGTTTCCATAGTCAGACCATACGGGTGCTCCTTAGCACAGGTCAGGCCACCAAAACCAATGATCTGTAATTCATCCGATGGCTCAAAGCCTGCCTTCGCTGACACGCCAAGCCTCGGCGTGAAGAACCAGCCGTACCTCTCAGCTGCCAGCAGCTCCTTCAAGCGACACTGACAACGTTGGTCCTCCCCCCCAGAATTACCACCGCTAAAAATGCAGCCGCGGGGCAAACATCCAGACGACGCTGGCTGCAAGTGACAGCACCCCCACACCTCCACACCCACCCCGAAGAAACACGCTAGAAGATGTTATCTCCCCACACCCCGCACCCCCTGACTCAGCTCCCACCCCGGCAAGTACCTAACGCTCAGCACTAGGCGGAGCGAGCGGGCCAGGACCTGAAATGTAACACTGTCGTCGTCCCTCCATCTCCATACACACACACCCGCGGCCCCTTCACCGGCACCCGCCGTTAGCGCGGCCGGCAGGGAGTCACCGGCCGGCAGAGTCCCGCGGCCCGGGCGGGCACCGACAGCCCCTGAGGGAGCCCCGCGCCCCCCCGCCCCGCCAGGCCAGGCTCGGCAGCCCTGCGGCGGGCTGGCACAGCGGTAGCGGGCTCGGCTCGGCTCGGCTCCTCTCCTCTCCCCAGCCCGGCCCGGCCCGGCCCGGCGGCCTCACCAGCAGGTTCCGCCACATCGCGGCTCTTGGTCCCCTCACCTCCCGCCGGCAACAAGGGCAGCGGAAGCGGAAGCAGCTCCCCCGCCCACCACCACCGAGGATACCACAGAGGCAAACGCGCGGCGCGCCCAGAGCGCCGCCCCAGAGCCTACAGCGCCGCCCCGCCCCGCTAGTCGCGTCAGTCCTCCCGGCGGGGGAGGGGAGAAGATGGAGGGGTGGGGGGGTTGTGGAGAAGATGGCGGCGGCGGGCACCGAGGAGGAGGGGGCCGGTGCGTGAGCGCGTCCCGGCCGGTCTGAGGCAGGCTATTCCCCTCCTCACCTCCCTGCGACAGCCTTTCCCGGTGCCGCAGCGCAGAAGGGTCCCCGTCCCGAGGTGGGGGAGGCAGCGGGAGGGGGCCGCTGCGCGAAGAGCCGCCTGCGGGCGGGCGAGGAGGGGTCAGCCCCGGCCCCGCACCTCCTGCGAGGCAGGATTTTTGTCCGTCGGTCGGTCCGATGGGATGTTCGTCCCGTTTCGGGACCCGGGAACCAGAGAGGAGCCCCCCAAGCCTTCCCCAGGACCGCGGGATCCTGTGGCTGCCTTCAGAGGTCACTCGGGCAAATCCGTGAAAGAAACGTCTCTCAGAGCTGTTGCGTGCAGATTTTCACATCACTTTGCATTAAAAACTTTCAGAGGCACAGAGGGCTGGAAGCGCGTCCCGGGAGGCTACCCCCGTGGGTGGCTGCTGTTGACATGGACTCCCCCCAGGTCCCCTTTGGATGCTGAGCTGGGCAGAGACTGGGCCTGACCCAGGTGAGTGGGTCTTACACCCTTGGGATAGACGTGGCATCCCTTGTTGAGGCACTACACACAGGAAAAAACAAAGCTGAAACGTGCACCTGCCCGCTGCCTCCAACCCCGTTAGCAGCAGGGATACGGAGTACTCGGCCTGTGAAAAAAAGGAACCCCAACTTCAGTTCCGTGTTCCACAATTTATAATTGCAGATGGTGAAGTAACGCCACATTTGTATAAAATGCAAGCCTGTTTGATTCTAAAGGAAGATTCTATTTGACCTTCAGGCAAGTGCTCTGAGAAGCCTGTATTTTTTTCTGCATTGCAGATCTAGCCCTGTAATTGTGTCTTCTCGTGCTTCAACCTTAGGCTGAAATACAATGCTGTCAGGAACACTATTTCCTGGCTTTACTGTAGTTGCAGTGCACTCAGTTTTTGGCATTACGCTGCTTTTGCACTCGTGCCAAACCTCATGATGAATAATGCGTGTCAAACACAACAAATTAGTGCTTAATCTAGTATGGAAATAACAAGGATCATATCTCAAAGCACAGCACTTCTCAATCTGATGAGCTACCCCAGAAAGAAACTAAATATGCAAAGATGAAGAATTATTTATAGGTATAGTCTTAGCTGAATAGAATATTAAAAATTCTATTTAGAAAGCATAGTCATGGAGAAATAATGTGTTGTAACAAAGGAGGAAATTGGATGCATTATTTAACAGATAGTTTTCAAACACTCAAGCAGTGCTATTACAGAGTAACGCTTAGAATACATTACTACTACTGCAAGATAGATTTCCATTCATTCCTCTTGCAATCTTTCATCTTACAAGTACGTATAATATTTCTGTTCTGATTTTTATATGCTCAGTTGTATTCAGATACTGGTAAAAGGATCATAATGCCCAGAGAAATTATTACTGCTTCATTTCTGCTGTGTGGACCATTTCCTGATATACCTGAATCTGAGCTTCAGTGCTATTGTCCGTCAAAACACACTTTACAACAGAAAGGCCATACTTAAAACGTGGCATGTGGGTTACGTACCAATCAAAAGTACAAGATGCCTGCTCAGAGCAAGCACAGCTGGGGTCTTCAGTGTTGACTAATTTATGAAGAACTGAAAAATTGAGGGAAAGGGAAATGGCAGCTTGCCACCTCAGGGTAGGGGTATTCCACTAGAAGTAAACTCAGACTGCTTTTTCCTAACTGGATTGAGTAACTTTTGCGTTCATTGTGTTGAAGAATAATAAAGTTGTTAATCAAAACTCATCATTAAACAGTTTTGTTTAAGCCAGAATGAAAACAGGGCTGTTAATCTATATGTTAAAAAGCATTCAACACAAAAAAAACCCCAAACGTTTTACCTCTTAAACCAGTAATGGAAGGGTACGTAAACCCTGCTAAAGAGGTCACAGAAACAACTGAGTTAACGTTCAACCCAGCAGTGGAAGTGGAAACCCCTGGTGCTGCAGGACAGCTGAAAATGACACTTCTTAAACCTCCTCCTGAGTCTTGCCTGCCCACTGGTTTATTTTTTTTTTCCTGCAAACAAAATAATTGACTAACCCAGTTAAAACCTACATTGTGTATGAAGAGAAAACACACTGTATTCTATCTTAGTATGACAATTTTCCAAGTTACTTTGAGTTGTATAATACACTGAAGTTGCATTAAAAGAATGTGCTGACAGAACAGAGATTTTTTTCTGAAGTTTACAAGCATCTATGGTGAAGCACACACTAATGTCAACCACGTAACTCCAGTCCTCAGTAGGTGAGCCTGGCGACAATTATATTTTCATTTATTCCAGGATTATCACAGTCCCATCTTTCCCATTTTCATAACAGAATTAATGAGGTCTTTAATTACATTCCTGGCCCTCTAACACTACTTAAAACACCTCACCCTATTATTTGGCAAAATTTAGGCACAATCCTCGGGTAAAAACTCAATTAAACTTGTACATAACTCTGCTATTCAGTTTGCTTGAATTGTTTCTTCTACGACACCTTTATCTGAAATCAGGCTCTGGTGAGAAAGAACTCCACCTACTTTCTTTCAAAATTTTTTTCTTAAACTTCCTGAGCTTCATTTGTTATTGACTTATGCTTTTATTCCTCTTTATTTTATTCCCAACAGGAAATGAGAAAGATAATTTTCCAACTTCAGACTTTATAGCAGCAGTTGGTATAACTCAAGTAATGGACAGTATTACTTTATTTTCAAATGCAAGCTGAGCATGTTTGGAATGGGAGGCTTACAGGAAGGTAGTTTCTTATTTGAGACTTAGGTCATATAAGGATCTGCTAATTCTTATCAGGCCATTTCATAATGGACTTTAGTATTAATTGAAACTGTCAAGTAAGTTTAGACTTAGGCACAGAAGGCAATACGGTGATGAAAACAGATTCCGTGAGCTAGAACATAAGGTATTTCTACATGAAAATACTTCTGCTGATCTGAGGAAAATTTAATACTACTACTACTAAAAAAACAAAACAAAACAAAAAAAACCCCAACTTTTGCTGGGCTTTATACCTCGAGAGTCCATTTTCACACTGCTAGAAGCAGCCTCTTCCATAAACTGGCCACATTGCTAAGAAGAAAGCAGGAATAAAATTGGCTTAAGATTTTCACATTTTTTCTCCTACTTTGAAAGTGAGAATTTTTGGCAGGCTGTTCTATACAGACAAGTATTTGATACGTAGAACATCTAGGGGTGTTGGGTTATTTTTGGGTTTGGGTTTGGTTTGTTGTATTTATTTTTAAACTGACTAGGTCAATACAAAACCCTCATGGGACTGGCTTCATTTTAAGATTGGTATTTCAGGCTTTCCTGAAGGCCTTTGCATTGTTGCCCTCTTCATTTCTAACTCATCATAGCTAGTTAGTTCAGTTACAGGGAACAACCCCACGTAACACAAATACCAAACTTCTATAAAAAACTAATTCACGAGGTACCAAGGGTAGATCACAAATTTTCAGGCAAGATCAGAAACCACGTTCTTGTCACAGGAGCTTTGACGATCAGAATCATTTACGGTGCTTCCAGATTCCTCTACGGTTACATCTTGTTCTTTGTCTTCAGCAGTTGCATTCCAATCTGTAACTTTTTTTTTTTAAAGGTAGGTACATTCTGCTTTAGACTTAGTCACATTTTTCCACCAGACACTCACTTCAATTCAGTCTTGGACATCTGTCTGTCTACAGACATTGTAACCCTTACTTTCCCACTGCAAGTAGGCCATCAGAGAGAAGTAATGCCTCCCGTGAATCCAATCCAAACGCCAGCCACATTCATCGCTCTATCTGATGGATTCAAGCAGACACATATGCTTGCAGATGTTACTTGACCCTAGACTGTCATGGCCTTTCCTCCCATGGAGATTTCTATAACAAAAAAAAAAAAAAAAGACAAGGCTTGCATTCTTTAAGGTTTAGTTAAAGCAAAACCATTCTGCTGAGAACCTAGTTTCAATACCGGTGTGACCTTGGAAGGCAAAGGCTGTGAAGGATCCTTCACATTCCAGTTAAAAGCTGGTAACTCTTCCCTCTGACTCAGCAAAGCACAATTGACAGCTCCCCAAATAGCCTGATGGAGCTGAAGAAAAATACCTGAGGTGACAATCTGCTTTGTTACATGGATGTAGATTTTTACAAGAAACCAGAAGGAAGTTGGTTTCACACAAGAGAAATTGTTTGGAGAGCTCTGGCATAAGACAGGGACATACCCTAGTTTTCCAAATTAACTGTCTCCAGGAAAGATGCGTTCATAAGCAGACCCTCGTAAGAGCAGCAGCAGCCTGCAGAAAGCTCACAGTCTCCCACACTTTGGGCACTGCCTCCGTTGGGTAAGACCTGGAAAGCGCCTAACTGGCACTCAGAAAGCAGAGGCACTGCTCTCTATTTCTGAACCCTGGTTGCGACTACCTGTGAAGGATGCCACTGAAGTAATTAAGATCAAAGTAGCACTGACAGCAATAGTCGGTAGAAAAAAGGTAAGGCATTGAAAAATATTTTAAGGTACAGATAGAAAAATACTTTGTTTTTAATTTTGAGCACAGGCCCCAAAGCAGCATTTCCTACTTGGAAAAAGACAGGGATTATGAATGAAGCAGAATATATTTACAATTCAAGTGAACAAAGTTTAAAACTCAAACTATTTTAATAACCAGTAATTGGGAGACATCCCCTTGCTCGCTTACTGTATTCTGGACTAGCAGCTACTGTACAGATGAAAGCCAGTTAGTTTAACAGTTTGTGTGAATTTTCTGCCTTGCAACATACAAAAGTACATACCCTTATTCTATAATTCCAGCAACACAGATACAACACTGCAAATAAAATCTTAAAATCTTTTGACTGTTTAAAAGCTCTGGGCTGCCACACTGTACTATGCTAAGAAATTATTATATGGAGTTACAGAAAGCTAGCACACTGGAAGTGTTGCCTCATTCCATAGTTACACAGACTAACAGACTTAAAACTGCTAGTTTAAAAAGACTACACAAGTAATTCAGTAAAAATGGTCATGTGTTTATGTGATGAATTAATAGTGTTGTTTAGAGCTGCCTATAGATGAAGCTGTTGGACCATGAATAAACAACTTGTAACAAATATGCAATCCCAGAAATACAACTCACTTAAACTGCATTCACACTTACTGAGAATACATCTTTTCATCCAGATGAAAATAGATGTATGTTCAAGAACAAAGTAAAATCTCTTATTAAATGGTTTGCAGAATTTATTAGGTCTTTTTTAATATACTCAATACTTTATCAAGCTAGTTGCATATAAAGTGATCTCCACCATATAGATTACAATTTCTGTGCATCATCTGAAAAAAAAAAGTAACCAAAAAGTAACATTTTACAGGTTACAGTTAACTTTTAATGAAAAGTGAACCCTTCTGTAATCTGATTTAAGACACTAACCCGCACATTGCTTCTAACTGCAATATTTACATTAGGTTTCACAGCAAGCTCAACCTGCATTTCAGTGGAAAGAGGTTACTGCCATCTCAACTTTTGCAACTTCTATAGTTGACTGTCTTAACACCGCAAAAAATTAAAGTGGTGTTCACTCCAAATAAGGAAAAAGTGTATGACAATTCCTTTACAACAAAGCCTGCTCAGAATACACATGCCTCAAGAAAAATAGGAAACTCCTCCAGTAAAAGGAATTCACCCAAGTTTGTGAACAGAAAAAACATTTTAGGTTCTTCTTGACTAATGCTTGGAGCTGCTCACAAAAAGCAAAACCAGCAAGGTAAACTAGTATTGGATACGACTTAAAGCAAAGAAAATTAGAAAAAAAGCAGATTCTACCTGCAACAAACATTTCTCAATCTAGAACAATCTTTAAAAGGGACTCACGCAGATAATTAACAAACAGGTTTTCCGGTATCTTCATAGGATGCTAGTTTACTGGCCAGGCACATATATTGTAAATATACAAAGAATCCAGAGTGCTGAAATTTACACAGCACTTAAAGGATTTAACATAACAGAGGTGGGTAGGACACAGGAAAAAAAATATTTAACAACTTATATAAATATATTAAAATCTCAGCAAGAAGTGTAAGAGCCCATGCACACAAGACAGTAAATTGAAGAAACAAGTGTTTAAGACTTGACTTTTCCTTTCAACAGCACTGACACCTGAATTCCAGAAAGTTAACAATTTACAGTATCTTATAACAGTCTTTCTCCACACAATCTATATGTACTGAATCATACCGACATTATACAGCACATGAACAAGCAGCAGATGCATCAAAGGAACAGGAGCTATATGCATCATGTGGCCTGCCCAGTTAGAGGCAAGTATCAGAAAAATTGTTTCTGACATAGGCAGAGATACAATCAATGTAGCTAACTGTATACCCGTCATTTTCAAGAGTTAATCCACAGTATGGGAAAGGGGAGCTTTAGACAAAAATTATGTACCCAGTCTCAGAAGTGACAGAAGCAGAGATTTATCTTTCAAAAACTGCGTCCATTCCGGACTGGCCTTGATGCACATGCAGTACATTTGTTTACAGAATGCAACATTAATTAGGAATGTCTGCACTAGTGTTTCTATTTCCGTATTTGTGATGGATTATCAGCAACACAACTCCTAAGAAGAAGCATATGGACCCAACAGTGATGTAAGCAATTCCCAGAAAGGGATTTTTGCCTCCCATCCACGAGATGGTGCTTAGGATCATTCTTTTTCGTCCATCAAAGCTGTGTACAGGATAATCTGAAAAACATTTAGGAAAACAAGAAGCACGTTTCCAAATCTAGCTTTATGTGCTCGGGCACATTAGAATTTTGGGTCATTTCACTCAGTTTCCAAATACAAACTGCTCCCTTGGAATACTGGAAGTGCAAATATGAAACTTTTTAGGCTAAGACTATTCTGGGCACTGTCAGCTACTCCACGAAAAATGCCACATTAGGAGATGTTAACCCCTTTTTAAGGGAAGAGTAAATGCAAGGTTTTGTGGGTTTTTGAAAGCACCTTCAATAAAGTGAGAGAAATCTAAATTTTAACTCTTTAATGTATTTTAGTACAAAATTTTTCTTTGTGTTCATTCAGTTTTATATGCACTCCCCAGTTTTGCAGCAAAGAAAAATACTGCAGTAGCTATTTAAAAATGATCGTTAAGTGCTTTTGAATTTTAAGAATTCAGTAACTATAACAACCCTCCTCCTCTTGTCTCCTACACTTCTACCTAGTCTTTAGTTTGTCCAAAATACAAACTCAGAACCCCACCTGATCCACAGCTCTGGCATTTTTCTGACCTCCAAAGCTGGTCTGCCCTTGATTATGTATTGTCATTGCACCCTGAAGTTAAAGTTCTCAATTTTTAGGCTACCAACTACCTCTGTTCTTTCCTTTTTCCTATGCTTCTCTCAATTCCTTTACAGCACCCAAGTGATCTGGTTTCCCTCTCACGATGAAGCTATCAATTCTATAAAAACTTGCACAGAAGTAAAAGATTCTCACTACCACTTTTCAACCACAGCTCAATACCATTTTTTTAGTGACGGTAAGAAAAAAGGCTAGTTCAATTTGAACTTGCACAAATACATGCCCATGTAATCCAGCTAAGGCCCTTAGCAGCTTTCAAAGGTTTTTTCAAAGGATACTGTATGCAATATCCAAAGAGTATTTTCCAGCCTGTAAGGTAGGCTGTAAGTTATCCTTCCTTTCAATGAGACGATACAGCTTGCGAAATGTTGGCAGAGCAGCAGTACGCATCCACACAATGAAGTCTTCATTGATAAAGCCATTGTTGTCAGGCTCCGAGTCCAGCATATATACTGGCTTGGGCCAGTTTACAGGTTTTGTTGTGCCTAGGATTAAACAAAATTAGTAACAATAAAGTATTTCAAATACAGGACTAAGTAGCACAACAGCCCATCTAAATTCATCTAACACTACAAAAAAACCATATTAACTTCTAAACACTATGAACACACAGGTTGGCTCACTTCTATTACAAGACACTGGGCTGTTGAAGAACTTTTTATTTTGCAGCATTTAAATAGTAGCACGTGTCCATTTAGTCTCATGACAGCACTGTCCATTTGTTTAAACAAATTTGTCTGCCCTACATATTTATATAGTTAGGAAGTCTTGTCTCAAAACATTACTTAGTGAGCTAGTTCTCCATTATGATGATAGCTCCTCTGCTCACTTGCTCAAGTTTGACTACCCCTTCCTGGACCATGAGCAAGTAAAATTATGTACAGTATTTTAGATGATACCATACTAATGCTTTGGCTAATTTTATTGGAAACAGTTTTACACTGTATTAGGATAAGGTATCTGCTTTTGCAAGGGTAGCATCATATTGGTAACATGTAATTTGGCTGTGACTAAGCAAGAAACCCACATCAGGTAAAACCTGAAATTATTATATACCTTGCATAAACACACACACACCCCTCTTAGAGCCCTGAGGAAGATTCTTTTCAGACGTTAGTAGCCAAAGAAAACTTTGATTTACCAAACTGTATTTAACCTAATAAACGAGAGACATCAGTCACTTCTAATCACAAAAAAGAATCCATTTTTTAGAAAATTTTGCACAATCTAGCAGTAGAAACTTTTGAATTCATACAGATTTTTGATTAAACAACTGCAGGATTTCTTTTTAAGTTAAATCCAAGCATTATAGCAGTTGTGCTGGTTTTGTCTGGGATAGAGTTAAATTTGTTCATAGTAGCTTGTATTCTGCTATGTTTTGGATTTGTAACAAAACCAGTGTTGCTACCACACTGATGTTTTATTTATGGCTGAGCAGTGCTTACACACCCTCAAAGCCTTTTCTGCTCCTCAGGCTGCCCTGCCAGCGAGGAGGCTGGGAGTGCACAAGAAGTTGGGAGGGGACACAGCTGGGACAGCTGACCCCAACTGACCCAAGGGACATCCCATACCATACGACATCGTGTTCAGCAATAAAGCTGGGTGGGTAGAGGTAGGCAGGGGCTGCCATTGCTCCGGGACTTGGTTGGTGGTGAGCAATTGTTTTCTTCTGTATCACTTGTTTTTCTTGGATTTTCCCCTCTCTTTGTTGGTTTTTTTTTTTTTTTTTAATTTTTTTTTTTTTTTTAATTATTAAACTGTCTTTATCTCAACCCACGTGTTTTCTCACTTTTACCCTTCTGATTCTCCCCTGCATCCCACTGGGCGGAGGCACGGTTAGTGAGTGGCTGTGTGGTGCTTAGTTGCCAGCTGGCGTTAAACGACGACAGCAGTGCACGTATTAGGCTCTTCTCAGTATTCAAGGTGAAAAAAAAAAACCACAGAAATTTAAAAAAAATTAAAGTAAATTAATTATTACAGTAAAGATAAAACCCAAACACTTTGACGTGAAATTTGCAGCTTTCAAAGACAAACTTTCTAGATAGCCGAGTAGTCCTTAGCTTGGATTTCTTCAGAGAACCACAGTATTTTTAATTAGCATGTTCAGTAAAATGTTGTCAGTGAGGTAAAAATCACTGGCATCAAAACGTGTTTGAAGTGGTTTGCTTTGGTTTTTTTACCTTGGAAAAGTGCAGTTAAGTTGTTTCCATCTCCTGTAGGATTCCTGAACTTTACATTTTTATCTGTCCACCATGCGATGCCTTTTTTAATCAAAGTAATAGGAGTCCTTGTGTCATTATCAATGCGGTATAATGCCAATGTATCTAAAGAGAAAATCTAATTAGAAAACAAACCAGCTGAAGAAACTTTCATTAGACAGATGATCCTGATAGGAAGTGAAACAATTACCTCCAGGAGAAACAAAACAAAAAAACTTGACAAGGCACTTATTACCTGCCTGCCACAATCAGCAGCTGTTCTGTAAGAATCAATGTATATGAGATAGCAGCGTATTATCCATACATGATATCTATGTTTCTACTCCACAGCAGTAACAGCTTCTCACAACAGGTATTTCCATCCATTGTACACTATCAGCTTAAATTAATTCTCATAGCAATTTTGAAAAAAGCAACAGCAGTACAATACATTTATTTTATTCTGAACAATTAAAATGTGTTAATTCAAAGCAAAAATGCCCATGATGTCTTTACTCAGAATAATTTGCAACACAACACAAAACATACACTAGATCACAAAAACACCTAAGTGATAGCTTAGAAGTGTTACCATACCATTAAACATACTGTTGGCAATAGCTCCACAAGGAGCAATGGGCTTGTCCTCATTTGTGCGGTAAGGCTCACATTCCTTACTTGGATTCTGATAGTTAGAAAGAAAAGAAGAAGATGAGTCTGTGTAAAAAAAAAACTGGTTTTTGTTACAGTACCTCAATAACATGCACATCTTAAATGTACCACAAAATAATCTCTTCACAAGTCAGGTTATTTCAATTACTTCAGCATTCGATACCAGTTAGCATGATCGATTTTTCTTTTACAAGCAGGAATAAAATCTAAATAAAACATGAATAAAGCCAGAATCCCATCATGGTCATACTAAAAATAAGGCTTTTCTTGGAAGCTATTAGAACTTTTTTTCTTTTATCTTTTAATAGAAACAGTTTTCCAACATGAAGTGCTCAAGTATTCTTTTATTTATTGAAGGATTTTTTTTTTTTCAAGTATGCATCAGTGTTACAGAAAGTAAGACTATAATATGAAACCAAGCATAACGTAAAAGGCAAAAGAGTGCAAGGACTCAAACAGAACGCCAAAAATGCAAGCAAGAAAAAGCCCCCCCTGCAAAACCCTGTGTCAGTCATCAGATACAACTTCCTGAAACTTGCCCCTTAATTTTGAAGTTTACAGGTAAAAAGGGAGAATCATTCTTGCTGAAGCGAGAACCCAACTGTATTTCCACTCCTCATAAAAGTTAGGAAAAGGAGAGGTCTGGCCCTAAACGTTACAGAGTGCCTTGAACAGAATACACAGTACTGACATTTTCCAATATCGCTGATGTTCAATATTGAACCAGAGTCTACAAAAATGGATGCATTTAGCTGCAATATCCAAACCAAGTGCTAGGTAACCAAAGATTATTTTATACTAAAAATGAAAACTTCAGACAGAATGGATACAGATAGATACTACTGAATAACATGACAGTTTAAAACTACTGAAACCTGAGAAGTAATTGAAGTAGTGCATTGCTGTCTGCTTAATGAAATGATTGACATGAAATTTTACAGTATTTTACACAGTTGTTTTCTGTAAACAAAACATGAATTCCTTATGGTTGTCTTCTGTTATACAGAAATTCTAGTACCTCATTATTATTACACTAAATACTCTGATATGTGGCAATTTATGCAACAGTCAGAAGTTAGTTGCTTATTAATATCCAAGCATGAATACCTACAAGTAGTGAACTGTTATCTCCATTTAGTTGGCTGTCATCTCGAGATTTCACGTAACGACGATGGTTTTGATAGAAGTTGGAAAGTCCATAATACATGAATACATTGCTCTACAAGAAGCAAGATGGGGCAAGAGGGGTTTTCATTCACACAAAACTAAAATTTTAACCTCTTAAAACTCTGTGTTTACTTTACAGCAACATTCATAAAGCAGGAGCCTCAATCCTTTCTTCACACTGAGTACATAAGAATACCATCCTAAAATAAGCTGGCATCCTGAAGTCCCACAGTGTAAGCATGCCATAAACTATCTGAATTATACTCACCAACACTAATCCCAACGCCCATCTTGTCCAATGTTAAGCACATTAAGCCTCATTATTTGCCTCCAATTTGTCAGAAAGCACTTATCTGGCATTTCCAACTCTTGCTGAACTCAGTTTTTCTAAGTCATGCAGGAACAGCTGACCTACTCACCAGCTGTATGACACATACGGTAAATCTAAATGTGTAAAACACAAGCATTCCATTTAAGGTTGTACATTTCCAGATAAACAGAGGCATTAAAAACCATCTCATCCCTGCTACTGAAAAGGCACACAAAAATCAGATCCACATTCACAGGAAAACTAGAAATAACCCTTTAAAATAGAAAAAAAAAAATTATAAAGACTTAAGTGATACAGCTTTCCTAACAATTATGAAATAAACCACATAAACTGTTCTAATTTCACTTTACATACAGGGTAGCATACCTCAAAGGAATGTTCCAGTGTAAAATTGATGGTGCAAGTACAAGGTGGTGTGCTGTCCCAGGATACATTTAAACATTTGTTGCAGGGACTAGAAGGCTCTGTTCCTGTATAGTCAATCTATAACAGAAAAAAAAGTCATTAATTTACAATGGGAGAGTAAAGAAAATTGATTAATAAGCCAGAGAGTTGATGTGGCATTTATTTTGCAATCTTACACCTCAACTTCAAAAGCCCATTCAGAACCAACTCAAGAGTTCCCTTCCAACCTAAATGATTTTGTGATTCTCTCTATATACTCAATTTCAGCCTCAAAGGAGTTTAACACTGAGGTGGGCCATTACTGCTGGGGGAAAACAAAACCAAACAAAACGCAAAACAAACAAAACAAAAAACACACCAAAACACAAGCAGCAGATACTCCAGGCAACATGGTTGTTTCCAAAAAACACAAACACACACCACCACAAGCAGATCTGAGCTTTTACATGCTTTCCAGAGAGGTCAAATTTTTAAAAGTCTAGATGTTTAGTAAAAAAGGTTTGCATTAGAAAAATTGCTTTGCTGACCATTTTTAGTCATCTAATTAGTCAGAAGACTTAAAAAATTTAAAAAATATTAAAAAAAATTAAAATCACTTAATGCCAAGAACTGTCCTAAAATAGGGAAGATGAAGACACTAGTACTGTTTTACCAGGAATGGTGAAATACCAGTAGATGGACGGGAAAGATGATCAGTGTTAATCTGGCTTATACTATATCATCTGTCTTGAACAGTGTAGCTCAAAACTATTTGAAATCTGTACATACAGGCTACCTGGACAGTATGCATAACATATCCTCAGCAGCCATGAGCTCACACTACAGCCCAAGCCAACTGAAGTCGCTTGACCACAGTAGCTCGCTCTCACGTATAGCTCCAGCATGTGAATGGCAGGAAATAATTAACTTGGGCTCAGCAGGCTAGCTCCAAGTGTAGCAGGAGAAAGCTTCCATCTGCCTATAAACTATGTATTTCCACACTTACTATGAACTTCCTATTTAGAATTTAGACTCAAATTGGTGCAACGTACACCAAGTTATGGCAACAAACTGTTTAACAGCAGCATCATTTAAACTACACCACCTGTATAGTTTTACGAAATGCTGCTGCAAATGGTTTGCCCTGATTTATGCTTGTAGTGAAATGCATTATCAAGAATTAAGAGTGATTTATGATCTATCCTAATACCTACAGTAAGGTTAGCTAAAACAAACACGCAGTTTCAAGGTTCAGGGAACAACTGAAGCCTATTCTCCTCTGGATCTTCTTCAAGGTCTCTCTTCCTGTGATTTCTTCGATGTCTATTAAGCAGCAACCCTCCCCTCAGCACTTTTATTAGCATCTGCTCTGCTGCCAGATTTCTGACAGATGAGACCTACACCTTAATGAGCCTAGCTGAAACGAGTCGGCTTCAGAAGTTATTAGCTGGCAGAGAAAGAGAGAGGATCACATAATCTTTGCTTCCTTCGCTGAACAAGATATTGAGTTTATGCTGATCTAGAAATAGCACCGCTGCAGCAGTCCTGAACAGCTCTGTTTAGCTACAGCAGACAGACCCACCACCACTGCTCTCAACAAACAATGCATCTCATTCGCTCAAGGCTGACTCAGGTTTTCTTCCTGCTAAAGTAAGCTTAAGCAAACACCTCCTTTAGAAAGAACTCAAACCTCCATATTCTGAGCTAGTTCTCCAGTGTGTGGAGAAGTTTTAGATCAAGAACAAACTCAAATACTCCAAGATTGCAAAAGATATAAAGACTTCAATTTTTAAAATGTAATTGACTAAATTTAGTGGAGCATGAAATTGATGTATGTTGAAACAGAACCATGCTTTTGACCACTGCTATCGGCTTCAAAGCCATCCAAGAGCTTTCCTGTACAGTAACTGCCAACGCAAGTGGTTTTTTTCTGCATCCACATTTATGGACTACGTTCAATAGAGGTTATTTAAAGGGATAGAGGGACCTGTCTTCATCTCCTGACAAAATAACGAAACCAGGACTTTGAGAGCTGAAGGACTGACTTCAGGGTCTACAGCAGGAGCCCGCCTGACCCAGCGTTCTCTCCCCAGGGATCGGCCAGCAGCTGAGTATGACAAACCCAGGCAGGGTGAGCCCTTCCCAACAACCCCTGATCTAAGGACATTGGGTATGTCCAAGTTATCCAGGACCAATGGCTTTTCAGGCTGTTGATGTCTTTCCCAGTTGGTTTACGTTGTTTGCAGTACGGAAATAACATAACTACTGCATATACATATTCTCCAAACAATTTACGATTTTGTAGACTGCATATGTTGTCACATATTTATCACATATACACTGCTTGGCCACTTCTCGTGTGAAAGCCATCCTGTAAGTCTGGTCCTCTTTGCTATCCCTCTCTGTAGGTTTTATTAAGTTTTGTATCATTTTTGAGATGGGGTTACCAGAACTGCACACAACACTGAAGATGCAGGCAACAGTCATCTACTTGCTTTCCATTCTTCATTCCTAGTCAAGCCTTAAAGTCTATCTGGCTTTTTAACTACGATTATGCATTTCACAGGAGCAGCCATAGCAGAAAGATCTCTTTCCTACACGACTAATGTTCCAGATATTCCTCAATTTTTATCACATATTAATACACTCTGTCAATGCTTCTTATCCATTCTAAAAAATAAAAAAATAAAAAAATCAGGAAATACAGAACTCTCTCACCCTTTAGTAACAGGGCAAAAAGACACACTTACAGAGCTGATTCTCATTTTTCACCCAAATGAACTATTTTCGTGATAGACCCAAGATAAATGGCTGTTTATAACTTTTGAAACAGTGAGAAAAGGCTAGAGAAAAAACACAAAACCCCCTATAATTCTGTACACTTAAGCTGTTGGAAATGTTCCACATTTGAATTCCCGAAAGCTTATAATGGAAACCAATGGAAAAGCTACACTTTGCTGCTCAGTCCTTGCACCTGTATGAGAACAGCAGAGTTCACAGAGATACTAATGGCTGCAATATCTAGTTCCAGGAAAGGGCGATTTGAACTGCAGATAAATATGTATTTCAGGGGCATAAATTATACATCCTATTCAATTCCAATACACTAAGTTTACAGGCAGATATATATACATATATGTATGTGCACACACACACACTTAACAAGTATGCTGTTGTCTGGGAGGTAGGTGTAAATAACTACCTCTGCTTCCTCCCCCAGTTACATTTTTAAAAAAGCTTAGTCACTGCACCTAGCTTCTAGATGTCTTGTCTCCCAGAGCTAAATTTGCAGCTATTTGTGAATAACAACTGGAGGTTACTAACAAAAGCCAGCATACTAAACAGGGACATATCTCAGCTAAGCATAGGTGATAGCAGTGTCTTAAACTGCATCCCTCAGTGGTGTTCAGAGCCCAAATGTTGGTCTGTAAAATGCTTCATCTACATTTTGTTGCTGCAACTGTAAAGCCTTTTTTGATTGAAACTTTCTTCTCCCACAGTTCAGCTGCCATTAGAATGATAATCTCACTTGCACAACTTCTGCGTTGTAACACTTGATAAAACACCTGTGAGGATCAGAGAACAGAAGCCAAGCTTCCCCATTCTTACCTGCATACCCTGACTAGCCGATCATACTCTCATAAGTCAACAACTCTGTCCCTCCTGTCCTCAATGAAAGCCCAATGATCTGACTTGGGAGAGCTTCATGTGGAGGTGGACGATACAAGACTGAAGCCACACAGTAAAACAAGCAAACAAATGAAACCTTCTCCAATCTTGAGTATCTTGAAATTAGAAAGGGCAGAAGGCCAGCACCTGCCAACTGGTTTCCAAATATAAATGGCTACTACTGCTTTACATATGCAATCTGATTGCATATGGGAGCAGCAGTCATGCTCCCAGCTCACCTATGGATTTTTGTACTGCACGTTAGGTGGGAACACCTGGGTTTTGGCTCCTACTGGAACTTATCAGGAGTACACGACTGAGCTGCTAAGCAACAATAGTATATAAAAATTCTGTATACGTATACAGCGGCAATATAGGCACAAGAAGTTGCTTACATTTTCGGACGGACTCGTGAAAATCTCTTACAATCATTATGATCTCAGACTTTATATTGCTTTATTAGGGAAATAGCTATTATAAATGCAATTTAAAAAAAAAAATCAGAGTTAGCAAGGATTTTTTT
>VYZV01035300.1:0-29311 GCA_013401275.1 Pandion haliaetus | reverse complement strand
GGTGTCAGAAGAGGGTTGCTGGAAAAAGGCAGCATCCTTTGGGCGGAAAATGGAGAAGTGAACTTTAAACTTCCTGCTTGCTTGAGTAGGAACAGCGTCAGTGCCACTGCAGAGGTGTAGTAATACCGGTTGTAAGAGCTTATCTTAATGAAGCCATTCACACTGACCGGCGCTTCTGGGAGTTGTTTTGCACTGTATTCCTGCTCCGTTATCAGGAGGTGCGCGGGTGAGTCGGTGCAGTGCACGCAGATACGGATGTTGCTGTCAGAGTTGTTACTTTTTACTTCCCGTAGCAGCTAATCCGGCTTCAATTCATCAAACAGGCGCCTTGTGGACAGCAGTGGGGGAGTGTTTGTATCCCAGAATACCTGCTTTATCAGGCATTGCTCAAGCCAATGCAACGTTGAAAGTCCACATTTCTCGCTTTAGTGGCGCTTTTACACTAAAGTCTGTTTTGGAAGGACTCTGTAGTCCTTAATGTGTAGAGTGTAACCAAAATCCACTTTCAGCAACTATTTGTGTATTTACTTGATTTTAGGAAAAAATTAAAACTATTTAATTTAATAATTTCATAAGCACGCATGTAATCCACTCTTAAGACTTTTTAGCTGCCTGTGGAACAGTTTCCCTAAAATAAATGCCTCTAAGTTCTCTGAAGAATAGAAAGTATGAACCACTGGGGGGAGCAAATGACTTGTGCAAATGCGGTCTGGCTGTGGAGACTTAAAAGGCCTCTTCATGGGCAGCGTAGGAAATATGGACACTTGAGCATCTGAATTTTAAGAACAAATTTGGTGCCTAAATAATGATATAGGGTTCAAAAATTAATTGTATTCCTTGTGGCATCTGTGCTAAAGCTATATCTCATTCCTAATTTATACTTTCCATTATCTTGTGTGCCCTACCTTTTTCTTGTCATTCCCCCAGCTAAGTCCGTTGTCCCTATTAGCACCCTTCTCTTTATTATCTTTTGTTTTCAGCTGCCACCTTCAGCTACAGTAGCTTTTACTCCTGCAGCCTCACAGAAAATCCAGTGAGGTGCAGCCTGGGATCCCAAGGGAACAAGTCTGCTTGTAAACCTGTGCTGTGAGATGGCGAGGAATTTCTCTGGCAGCAGAACGGAGGGGCAGGATCGGGAAGTTGCAAACCTGATGCTGTCGGGTATGAGAGGGCTGGCAAGAAAGGGCACGTTAAATTTGTGGGGGAATCCATTCTGCAGTGGTTAAACTGGTAGTGGGCTCTGTCAGCTGTTGAGGAATAGCCACAGTAGTGATGCGGGGCTGTGGGCCAGGTGATGGAGACGCTGATGTGGTGCTAGCAGTTGTGTGAAATGGGCAGGAGACCAGTGGGGTGCTTCCTAGGGGATCTTGCAGAGAGGCCCTCAGTCAAGCAAACAGGTTGATGTGAAAGTTTTCCGTCAAAAAATTTCAAAATGACCTGCAGGGGAGACATTTCACCGGGGGGCAGACTAAATCCAGTCCAGGAAAATCTCAAATTATGTCCGATGGAGATGCGAAGAGCCCCAGAACTTTTTATGTGCTGACCTGCTCATTTGTATCAAATGACGTGCTAATGTAGCCGTAGCCACAAAAGCCTAGGATAAATCTGGGAAATGTGGAAAAAGGAGAGAACAGGAGTACTTCCTCCTTTCCACCCAGTGGAATCAGCTGCTGCCCAGTTGTGAACTGGACAAGGTGTGGTACGGTGCACATCCTCACGGCCAGGCCCTGGTGCCGCAATACGTGTTGCCGTATTGACAAAGCCGCAGCTGAAGTGAAGTGTCTGAACTGATCTCTGCTTGCTATTCTGCGTGATGTGAAACAGAAAAGCTATTTAACATATATAGATCAGATCCACTATTAGCTCTCTTCAATTAGTTGTATCTCAGGCCGTATGCTCGTCTATAAGCTTGGCCCACACATACATGTTGCACTGTAACAGCTAGATTAATTAGAGGCACGATTTTTCTCTTCACCAAAATAATTACTTCCTCAGTAACGTAACTGGGTGCAATCACAGGGTATATCTTGCTTCCATTCTGCAGAGAAATAAAGAATATCCGCATAAATACTTCAATATATCGGTTTTACGCTATGGCAAACTCATTCATATCCGGGCAAGTGCAGCCAACAAATTTCATGTTCATGAAATCGTACAGTGAGGTGCTGTGCGATGTAGTGCACTTCTCACTGGTTTGTGTGCAGTTATAAGACAAATGGGTACAGAAAAAAAAAGAAAAATACTTATTGAAACATACATTTATCATGTTCCTTTTTTAATATGTGGAATGGCAAAGTGATTTATTAAGTGTTCACCTAGCAGTGAGCGCTACACAGACATACTACACACTCAAGGCCTCCGTGGGTTACATTTTTAAGGCAAGGAAGAAGCAAATATGTGTCAGACTACCTAAGAATAAATGCTAGAATTACAAAATTTTAATTTGAAAACTGAAGTCTGATTTCAGGCGATAAAATCAGCCTTAAAATCATACAAAAATGAATGTATTGTAGTTAATCTAATAGACCACCAATTGGCATGTACTTTCTAATTGTATTCCATTAAGCCCCCAAACTGATCTTCTCCTGGCACTTAACCCTGTCACGTTGTCCACTTATTTCTAGGAAAGATTTAAATAATTAATGCTTTTAAAAATAAAATCTAAAGGAATAAAACCTTATGCAGTTAAACCCCCTAATATTTAGAACAGGCAAGGCAAATAAAATGCATTAACTGCCAAATAGATCATTTCAGCAAATCTACATAATTTAAAGCATTAAATATGACGTTTTCAACTTAAATGTTACTCTTCAGAAGAAGAGATAAAACCCAGCGATTCACAGTGGGAGGTGGCACAGTCAGGGCAGCAACCTCCATCTTATCACTTGTTTTCTACGTTAGAGACGGTTTTACAAAACAGGCAGCTTTGTGGCCACTTTGGTCCAGTTACGTTTCACAATGAGGCAAAAGGAAAACTCACTGGCTCTAGAGATCAAAGCGTTTGAGGTTTTTTTAATAGATTGAAACATTGTATTTTATCACCTATAGTTATACTGGCACAAATCTCTCAGTCCTCTTTGGACAGTAAGAGATCTTGCACTGGTTGTCAGTCTCTTAAAAGCTACTAATGCCTGTGGAATAATTGCTGGAGGTGACTTACCGGTATGTCCCGTGTCCCACCCCTTAAGGGAAGGTGAACCTCCAGGGTGGAATGCGGTGGATATGTGAGGAATCTGTTCCATAATAATTCCCTAAGCAACATAACCTGCAACCTTAGACACGAGCAACAGCGGGGAGCTTGGTGTGCTGACCCTAAGAGAAGTAAGACAGAGGGTGGAGCGAGGGGAGACGCCACGGCCAGGCTCTGTCATATCACTGCAGGGACAGGGAACTGGAACTACTGGAACAAGACCGGTAGGTCCCTGCATTGAATCCGCTGAAGCAAGGAGGTGAACTCATGGGGGTCCTGTCAACCTACTGCCCTACTTCTGATTTATAAGTGCCCCGTTCTGGAGTGGTGACATGCAAAATCATGTCCTCTTGGTGAACTTAGCTCATTATAATACCAAAACACACCTCCATCGCAAAAGCTACCTGCCTCCAAGGTGTGACCACCCCTCACTGAGCATGTGCTCTGAATTTTCTCTAGCATATAGCTTTAAAAGTAAAGCAAGGAGATTTTACACCAATCATAATAAAGGTATATAGGGCTAGGGTGACTCAAGCTCCACCTAAAAATAAGAGAATAGTATAAAAGGGCTTAAGGGAGGAGGAATGTTAGGGGCGGTACCATGGTGGTACCGTCAGGACTTCTGGGATCAGTCGACGGGCTGAACCTCTCTTCCTCCTGCAAAGGGACACCTATTGGGTAAGATTCGGCCCCTCGGTTATACCGGGTGCTTCCCTGGGAAACTTAGAAACCTCTAGAGAGTTTTTCCATAATTCCGTGTGCTTGTAGTCGAGCGTATTATTATTTGCACATGCTTTGCAGGCAGTGTATTTATCACCGGCAATCCAAAAGAACCTGTACTTCTGTTGCTTTCATAAACTGCACCGTTCATTAATCTAGCCGTGATAGTTCATTGAACGCGACCAAACTCCTTAAGTCTGGCTGTTCTAGTGCGTTGAACGCGACTAAATTGAAAGTGCCGTGCGCTATTTGTGCAGCCGTAGTCATGATAGTTCAATATATTGAACGCAACTGGCCTTACAGTGCGGAACTGGGCATCACTCAGACTCTGAGCCTAGCCACTCCCAGCCCCTCTGACACCTGAGGGCGTTTATTTTCTGCCAAACTTCTTTACGCCTTAACACAGCAATGCCTATAGCCAAGGTAGCCTCTAGGTTGTCTTAGTCTGAAGGCGCTTCCTGATGACTTCCTTTAAAATGACAATAGTTGTAGAGATTAATCACATCTTTAGGCTGTATTAATAGATTTCTTCCTGAGTGTCCCCAAAATACAGGCTAATTATGTGGCTTATGCACTTTGTTTACTTACTTGGTGTAGATTCATATCCAGATTAGGTAATGTAAAAAATTGGCCAGGAACATAAATGCACTGGAGGTGAAATACACCTGTCAAAGCACCCTTTGCACACGTGAGTTTTACCCTCCAGGAATTTCTGTGAACTACTTCAGCTGCTTGCCATGTGTCAGATCAGAATTTATTATTCTACCTGCATAAACCATTATCAGCGATGAAATAATGTATATCAGCATGGAGCTTTTATGACCAGTGTTACCAGACTCCTACTCCAAAATGCTGTGGTTCATCAAAAATATTTTAAAATCTGAATGATTTCAAATACACCACAACTGTATTTATGCTTTAAACAAACCTTTATTTTGTAAAGCTTATAAGCTTAATGTGTTTGCGAAACCGTAAATGTTTATTTGTTTAGGAATCGTAAACCAGAAGGGGACAACTTACACACTCATACTGAATCGGCTTTATATTAAAATCTAGACAAGGAAAAATATTTTCTACTTTGATTGGGACCTTTTAAATCTAGACTCAATTTCAGAATAATATTTTACTTATATCTTACTCATATTTAAAAGCTGAAGTTTATTTCAGGCGTGTCACTGTCACTTTCCAATAGCCGGCAATTTCATTCCAGATGAGCTCAATGTAGTTCTTAACATGGATAGGTTTTGATTCCCAGGTAATGCTTTGAAAATAGATGATCTGGGTCATTACAGTGTTCATTCTACTGCGCAGTAAATTGAAATGTGGCACATACTAAACTTAATTCACCTCAGCTGTATTACGCTCTGAAAGCTGGAATTCTCGCCTCACTCTAAAATATGATCTAGAGACACAGCTATGTTATTGGCATACATTGTCTGCCATGAGAAAAAAAAAAACCCAACCACTCCTTAAAAAACTGGATGTACCAGCTGAAGTATAAGCTGTACCAGCAAAATGAGTCCTTTGCAAGGATAAGCAGCATTTATTTTGATTGCTCACTGTAGCTGTATTAGCAAACTCTTTATCATGCAGATCAACTCCAAGAAAGTTTATACAGGTCCCAGAATATCCTGCTTCTCTGCCATGTCAGCATTTGCTGCAGAACTCGTATCTAGAAGGAAAAGCAGCTCCCGTGGCTCCCATGAAGATCAAATTGACTACAGAGCAGTGCGGTATTACAGCTTCAAAGATGAACTGACCTCGTCATCTCAGTGGGACGCCGAGATAATGCACTCGTTCTGGCGTCTCACAGCATATGTCCTGCAAGCAACACCATTTTTCCCTTCCAAAAAGTAGTTTCTCCCAGTAGCTTCTGCAATTAAACGATCTGCAGTATTTTAAATATGTGCCAATGACTTAAATTAAAAATAACTCATTATGAAATGTCTAAGAAAAAAGGCCCTGCCTGGGTTGTATCCAGCTTTACGTGTAACTCATTCAAAAATCATTTTAAGTGTAGCTGCCACAGAACTCTCTGGATGCTATTTGCAAAGCTACAGCCACCCGCGTAAAATGCGCCCCTCAGCGTATGGCAAAGTGCACGGCCTCTCTTTTATACAGTCCTACCAGTCCAGGACCACCTCGTCTTTCTGACCGTACCGGCCAAACATCTCTGCCAATGCAATGCAAGCACAAGGTTAGAAGCCACGAAGTCGTTAAGGGCCTGGTGACAGATCCCTCTCCGCATCTTAACATCTGCATCAATTTTACTGTGTACGTCACTGTGATACCACAGTGAGACACCAGTCAGAAGGAGGAACTTCCAAAGCCATACAATCCATCCCTATAAACAAATACACATACGAGTACTGTCAACCTTAAGAAATTGGAGTTAAAATTCAAACACTTGATTACATTTCCATAGTTGTGAAAATTTATTAGTTACAGTGTAATGAAAATCAACTTTTTTGGTACAGGCAGAAGTAAAAACATACATTATATAGAAAAAAAAAATCACAGCTTTAAAAACTGGCTTACATTGTTTAAAATGAGTAAATCTGGTTGTATTTCAAGGCATTGGACTTTAACACTTAATTTTATGCCAAACCATCACACAGTGCAAGAAATATTCTGCAATAGTACAAATTCCATACAGCAGTCTTCAGAGTATTTAGTCTCACAGAATCTCATGGTGGCAAAAAAAATGTGCTGACTATTTTTCCATTTAAACACAAAACATTGCTGAAGTTAATTTTTTCTTTCTTTACATACTCTCTGTTACAAAAATATCAAATTGCGAATTTGACAGTGTATTCTACAAATAAATGCGCCATGGACGACAGGAATTGCAACTTTGGGACAGTTACTTTACAAAGTGTATTATAAAAATAAATTATATGGCAAACATCAAACAAAATCAAGCACGCGCCTTAGGCTTTGCAAATAAAAGTGAAATTCGGCTGGCAGAAAGACTGCTTCTCCCTGTCTGGCTATGTACTTTCAAAGTATCAGCAAGGCTCTTCATTCTTAAAGCTCTACCAAGAAAAAATATATAAAACCTAATGGAGGCAATAAATACTTCCACGAATAATCAGTAGCACAAGTGACCCTGGCGTTGATGGTAGAGAGCTTCTACAGTGATCCATCCGACTGACAAGGAGGGTAGTGCACGCAGAGCGCATGTAGTGGAGGCGGTAACTCATCTGGAGTTCATGCGTAACTGGTGAATGATGACACTCTCTAAAAGGAAAGAGCGCAAAACATTTGGTTTTATGACACTGCAAATATGTTACAAGTTACTTTAAAGAAGAACAATTACAATGGCAGCGCAAAGCATTTTTCTTCTAGAAATGTCTCACAGACTTACTCTCACATCACTGGTCAATAAAAACTGTCCTGGCTAATTCACCGGCGGGAAACCAAATTAGTACCAGGCAAGGGCTCAGAGGGCCTTGGCTTCCACTTCAGTGTCAAGACCATCATTTGGTCATGCACGGGGAAAAAGAATAAACCACGGGGACCCCAGGGTTCCAGTCCCACACCTGAATCAGGTAGAGGAAGGCTTGGAGTTGGGTCTCTTATATCCTGTCTACGCAAATCCATCATGAATCTGCTGACAATTCTGAAAAGGGGATGAGGAAGAGGTATGGGGTCATTCCTCATTTTTTTATTTAAATGTGGCTTAGAAACCTATGCTGGTTTTATTCAGCAAGTCTGCTTGAATTTTGCTAATGACTTCAGTGGGGATAAATTTCAGCCACGGCGTGCAAAACTAAGTGTTGGCATTGTCTTTGAAAGGCTGGGTTTAACTTTGCCCTGTGTGTAATGTAGGAGATCTCTGATCCTCATTAATCACTGGGCTCTTCTGAAGTACTGATGACCTGGTCTTACGTTCTTCTATCTATATACACTGCTCTTGCAGGCAACTTTTGTTAATGTAAGAATTTAGCTATCAATGACATTTTTCTCTGAAAAGGTGTATTTTATGCATTTCAAATAATATAACTGTACCAATGCTAAGTGGAAACATACAATTATACATTTTCAGAAATACTCATTTTCTTAATTGAAATTATTTTTCTTAAGATTTCTTCTAATAGTCCGAGATTTTTCAAAATTTACATGACCCAAGAAGTGACACTAATCCCGCCATTATTCCCTTTTGCATTTTTATTGACTTCTGCCTTTGGCTGCTTCCTAACTAATATTTGCAAGATGTTTGATTAAGTTACATTGTAAGAAGAAAGAAAAATCAAAATGTTTTCCATGTACTCTTAGTGCCAGAACTTTGCCACTAGATGGCAGATTCCAGTGATGCTCTTCCTACACAGTGAATCACAAGAGCAGGGCTAAGGCAACAGTCAAGAAAATACGTTAAGGCAAATGAGCTAATAGAATTTCCCAGACAGAAAGTATTTCTTTTCCATATATTTTATCGATAACAAAGGATTTTCAACAAGATATGTATACCTGTTCTACCAAATGTGAGCACTGAATGTGAAAGAACCACAGCCTACAGTAAGATTTTACCTTAAAACCAGTCCTGTTCTCTAACTTCAAGTTCTTGCGATATGTGATGTAAAAAGCTGCATTTACTTAATATCAGATTGTTACCTCAGGCGAACTCTCCCATTAACTTCAAGGGGAGTCACATGAACTCTATATGGAAAAATTTTTTTTCTTAACTTCACTATGCACTTTATATATTATTCTAAATTCTAAAAACTAAATGGGTAGCAGAAAAATATCATGCTCCTTGTAAAGGCTCAGTCACTGAATGACCAGCAAAACTACAGCAGGTTTCTGAATCAGTCTTCCTCCTACAGACCAAATAGAGCAATTATGCAGAAAAGAGTAGGAGAAATAATTAAAAAATCAAATACTATTTCCACTTCTAGTATTCATTTGTTCATTCATTTCTCACACACGCATATGTATGCTCTTAGTTTGTCCATCAGTTGTTTTTATTTGAAATCCTTTTATATATATATATATAAAGATATACATTATACACACACATATCTACACACACACACACACACTCTAGTTACTAAAAGAGGTGTCTGAGCAGTTATTAAGCTACAATTATAGTAGGGCAGATTTTGTCAGAGTTCTGCCGGACCACCCTTTGTAGGAATATGATTATATCTGTAGGATATGATTACCTAAATTGCTCTAGGGTTATAGATGTGAATATTTCAAGGAGCTATGAATTCACTTAAACAAAACTATTTTAATGACAGGGAAAGAAAATGAAGTTAATGTAAAACTGCTAGTTCTGCTTTCAGTCCCACTGATGTAAATCAGAACTTCTCCAGGAGACACATCATTAGCAGCTGGCCTATGAAAAATACCGGTTCATATAATGAAGCACGTCAACTGACATTTTAACACATGAAGTTTAATTTCTTCTTACAGTATATACCAAGTAACACCAGATAATACAAAAATATATGTACCACAGACAAGGCACACCCAAGCAACAGAGGAGAATCATATATCGTTATTTCTATTTTTAAAATCCTGAAGTGAGTTTTTAAGTGAAGAACCATTCATACCTGAGTGACTCATACCTGACCCTCAGAGCTGATAGCTCTGCATCTGAGAGTAGTTAACCCTGACTGCATCTTCCAAAAATCCAAGTAAGAGCAGTGAGCAGGGAGTGAGATTCAAAGTGAACATCTGTCGTGAGAAACATTGCATGTAGTTTTGCCCGAGACAGCTCAGGCAAAATTAAGGGAAAGAGGGTAACTCACACTGACATAAGGGAGAAAAACATTCCCCTAAATGAAAACAAGTTCAAAAGATGAGCTCACAGAAACTCCTGCCAGCAAACTACAGGTTTCAAAGCGACTCAATGAAATCGGCAACTGATGTGTGATGGGAACATATAATTGGTCTGAAAATTGTCCTGACTGTTGCAGCTTATGCCAAGCACCTGAAACCCAGCAGGACAGTAGCTTGGTCTCTTTAAAAACATGCTCTTCCACATCTGATCAGCATTACTGAGTATTCATGTGAATATTGAAGATGTTTTTGAACATGGGTAGCATACGTCAGGCAGTAACATATGACTTGGCATCCGATTGGCATGAATCAACATATTAACGTGACTTCAGAGATCACTCACATGGTGCTAATTACTATGTGCTGTAAGTGGTTCGAGGTTTACATATGGTAACATGCATACTCTATGGGCATATTCATAAGAGTCACAGTGTTATTTGTTTTTTAAAAAATCATGCTAATGGGTGTCATGAAAGGAAAAAAAGGTGGGCAAAATAAATCAAAATCTCTATTGTTCTTCTATTATTTACTTACCATGTTTACTGAGAAACACACCCCCCCAGCCCTTAGGATTGAAGTTCTGTGCTCCCTCATTTTCAGTCATACTTAAATGTACTGCTCTGCTAATGACTTCATTAGCAATATGCACATGTAACAGTAATTCAGGTGACAGGATCTAATCTGGGGAACACAGTGGAAAACGTAGTAGGAACTAGATTTAGAATCACAGAGATCATCTGGAGAACTGAAGAGTCCACCTTCTCAGTCCACGTGTGCTGTTCATGAATGGGTTGGCATTTTCCTCGCTCTTCCCACTCTCCACCTTACTGCTGGCCTAAGCCATATGTTCCCACTGCTGGGCTTGAGTTACCACGACTGCTTATACGGCCACGCAGTGAGCCGGAACAGAGCATCTCTCCAGCTGACACTGAATCCTACCAAAAATACAAAGATCGGTTCTCAGCCAGCTCAGTTCCTGAGGAAGCACTGTAACTATCATTATTACTCTGCATTTTGCTAATAAAACTGTTCCACTTTGTTAAAAAAAAAAAAAAAATCAACACAGAGAAAAAGGTAAGAGAGAGAAAGCATGAGGATGACTCATTCTCGATGATCACCTGTGCAGAGGAAGGCTTGGTTTCTGCACTGTAATCCAGCGATGTAGAATACACAAGAAGCCCTGTAAATAAGGGCCCTAATATTTTCCTATGGATTCGTGTATCAGAGGTTGATTCTCTGGTGCCTAGTAAAATCTGAAATTTGAACAAAGCTTGTCCTTGTGGCACTTCTGACGTCAGTCTCTTGTGTTCATTCTTTGATGTTGTATGAAGGTGCATGTAGCTCAAGCTACATTCTTCCACGCAGTGGGGCGCTGCTAAGATCTTGCTCCTCTTCCGTGTTGCCCTTTTCATTAAACTGGAAGAAATTCTTATTCTGGAGACCCCTATTGCTTTGTCAGATTTGGTTGAAATTTGTTGATGTGCTCAATGTTATTCATCAACAAAGGACAGATGGAGGGATGGATGAACACAGACACTTCATCTTATAAGCCTTCTTTTCACAAAAGGCCAGGCTTAAAGGCAGCCTTTGCAACAGCGACCAGAATCAGGGGGTCTCCCTCCTCCTCGTTCAATATTCTGACCACTCAACCACTCTCTTGTTTCTGCTCAGTGAATACTGAAGCCCTCCACGCAGAACAGCACAGCCTTTACAGGAGGGAATGAGAACGCCACCTTCTTCCCCCTCAACTGTCTGTCAGCGCCATTGGTGAACTTGGCTGGAGCTGATGTGGGTTTGAGTCTCCTCAGATACCGGTGAAAAGGGGGACTCATCTCCTACCGTTGAAGAAAGCTTTCACTCAAAGGTTTTTTAAAACAAGCAGCACTACCCCTACATTTGGGTGGTATCTGATCTGCTAGGAAGCATTCATGATTCCACAGTCACTTTAAAAGAGCCATTGGTTTCCTACGCCTGCCTTCTTTCTTTTTCTGCCCCGAGAGCCTGGAACTAAGCTGTGTTAAAGCCAGCCTTCCTGCTTGTTGCCAGATTCCTTTTAGTTCAGATCAGTTCCCCAGTTAAGTTCAAACAAACACTTGTGCCAGCTCAAGGGACAACCACATGGAAGTAAGTACTTTCTTGGCTGGAGGTGACAAAGACAGGACTACAGCTTTTGACTCCAGTGTGGGGTTACATCCTGATTTTAAGTGACCATGACATTGTGGCTTGACTTAAAGCCCTGAGAGGAAATACAAGAATACCTAGATGATGGATCTCGATTAGGTTTAGAGGCTGCCGTGCTAGTTAAGTCACAACTGAAACACTGACTAGACAAGGGCAGTGGAAGAACTTCAGGAAGATCTTCAGGATACCTCTGGGGCTTAGGCACCGTCTTTAGACTTGGTTGTCTAAATTGCCTTCTGGAGCTGACCTACTGAACGGAGAACCTTACTGTAGTCACTAAACGTAACTGTGTTCAGAGTCAGAGGAAATTCCAATATAATAAAGACAGTCACACGCCAACTTTTAAGACTTCTGAACTACAGGCTTTCTTTTGTCTTCATCTTACCCTTCTTCTACCTTTAAGAAACAAGAATCTCAGGTCAATTAAAACAGATGTTAAAAATGATTAGTACAACTAAACACCTGGTTTTAGTTAATGGTTAAACCAGTTGCCTGATTCCAACTCTTTAGGCTTCTGGTATGGAGCAAAAGTTCCTTTCTGTTGTGCTGCCCCCGGGAAAAATAACAGGACCCTTGGTCTGACCTGTCTGGAATTTCTCGACTCCGTCTCACGAAATCCTACTGACTACAAGAGTAATCCCCGGCTTGTGCGTGCAGTTCTCGTTCAGTTGTGCTAATTTGTATGTCCTGGATTTCAGGTATGGTAAGGCTGGCTTGTTTCTTCAGGTGAATTAGTTTCCTAGATCTCAAGCAAAACAAACAAATTTTCAACCACAGGCACACACAGAGTATTGCCTTGGGTATAGCAACAGTTAAGTAAGGAACTAAGTTTCTTTGAAAAAAGGATCTGAAAAGGAAGGCTTAAGGCAGCTGTAGTTCATCACTGTATCAAGCCACATTAGCTTGGGGCTCATGTTCGCAATATTATTTAAATGACTGTTTTGACCTGAAGACTTGCTTCAGTGCCAGTATTTAGAGTGACTATCCAGCAAAAGTCTCTTAATAACGTGTTTTCTTCAAACATCTGCTGAAAAGTCTATGCTACAGTACGAACAGTAAGATCTCGGCAACAATTTATTGACAAATTGAGGCTTTTAAGTGATAACAATTAGTTGAGAGGCTCTGATGTATTTCTGGCATAGTAATTCACATTGCTTGCTAATTCTAGTTTCCAAGTTTTATCTGAAATACTGGGAATTGAGTGTTATGAAAAACGGTACTAATATGAATCTGATTTTCAGATGCCATACGAACCAGAACCTTAAAATCAACAGGTATTGCAGGTGCTACATGTGTAAAAATTGAAACCTACATCTTTTCTGATGCAGCAGCAACTTTTACACCACAGACAAAATGCCCTTCGTGTGAAAAATAAAATGCCCGATTTACACTGGGATAATAGCCATATCTGGATCTTAAATTGGAGAGCAATGCAAAGTGCAGACTGAAGACTGAACAGTGCTTGGACTGACTATAATTTTGTTGACCTTCTGTGGCAGATTCTTCCATCAAATCTCTTTTCCCAGACAGAAAGCCATTTAATATTTCACCCACTGGTGCATTTTCTTTTCTGTGAATTGTATTTATTATTTATTGGTGGTCTTCCTGCCTTGTCTTCTGAAAGCTATTCCTAACCACTGGGTCCTTTACAGCTTGCTGTGGTGGTTAAGGCATTATAGAAGCTTTTAAACCCTCATTTATCAGTCTGCTGGGCTTCCTTTCTTTTGGTTGTGACTTTCTTCTGTGGAAATTGATTGCTTAATAGAGATGCCCTTTAATAACTTTGCTGTTATTAAATAAACAATCATAACAATCATCGGCATCCACACCATTTCCATGCTGGCACAATTCCTTAAAACATGCTTAAAAATGCAAACATATAAAGGAGGAAATCACAAAGAGGGAGGGGAAAAACGATGTTGCCATGGTATTGTGAGGCAGTCTGTATTTAAGACAAAATATTTCAAACAACTGAGAATTGAGAGTAACTTCCATACCAAGCCCTATCTCTTTCACTGTCTGTACCTGAGCTGTGCCTTTACATAGCAGCTTCTGCCACCAGCAGTCTGTGTTGACCTTCCCTCTAAGACATAAGGATGCTTGGCAGCTAAGGTTTAAATATAGCACAAGTTCATCCAAACAGGAAAACTGAAAACCTAGTGAAGTCAATGGAGTAACTTGCTTCACAGCCTTTAGTGGTCTTTGGAGCAGGCACAGATGGACTTACATCGATTGTAGCCAGATCAATGTTTCTCAAGCTTTTTCTAAAGCTTTTGGCTCACTTGGCTTCATGTGACCCCTGAGCTGGCAGTGAGCGTAAGTCAGGGACCTGGTTGTAAGTACTGTCTACAAGTGTTAAGCCCCTCTGGAAGAAATAAGCTGCTGCTTAGCACTGCTGCTGCTGAACGTCGCGCAACCTCCCTACCCCCTTGAATTTTGTAACCGCCTTGAGAAAGCAGCTCACCACTGAGAAACACTGATTTGGATGGGGGACTCCAAGAGAGAAGCCTGGTCACACGGCGCCCACCCTTCCTCTCTTCCCCTCCCTCCTGCAGCCGAGGTACTAGCTTTCATTACAACAGGACCCCAAGTGCACTGTCTCCTGGCATTGCTTCCCTAGGCACCGCGGCATCTCAATAATGTGATCACAGGCAGGAAGGAAAGTGCCCCATGCAGTAGCGAAGGTGGAAAGTGATCCATTCGGGTGGAACACGATCTAGTAAAAGTGACCAAACTTCCTTCGATCTATTAAAAAGTGACCAAATCTATCATTAAGAATTCCTGAACTAGATTAATAACCTAGTGCAGTCGCCCCATTCTCACTGCCTAGACTAAAGGTCTTCCTGGTGTACAACTACCTTTTTGATGGCTTTTTTTTTTTTCTTTTTTAAACTTCAGTAAGAAAACAAAAGGATGTTGTTACTTAAGTAGTCAGTGCACACACTTATTAGTTTGTTGTAAGTGACGGCTGCAGGACTTCATTAGTACAGGCAAAGGTGAGCAACTACAGAGACAGGGGGCTGACTTCCATGGCAGCAGAAAACCTGCAGAACATACCCCCTGAGCCACCGCCATCAGCCCTGACCCCCGCCCAGGGAAGCAGAGCTGCTGGCTGAAGATTTCTTCAGTTCTATTTTCATAGACTGAGTCTCGGCCCGAGGCTCGAATTTTGTCACATTTCCTGCTCCTGGGGCTGCCACTACTGGCTTTCCTGCTTTCATACCTTTTGACACAGGAATGCGGGTGGGTGTAGGTCTCGGGGATGACCCATCCTGTCCTGTCTGCAAAAGAGAGAGAGAGAGAGAAAGGACATGAACAGAGGACTTTTTCTTCTCATATATGCTCATCTTACACTTTTCATTGGTTCTTCATTTACCTCTCAAGCAACAATGTCTCAAATCACACCTATTAGCAAATTAATGTTCACATTTGGAACCTGGCCACAGCACATACTGCTAGAGTAGGGCCAAAGGTACAGTCAGGGTCAAACGAGTGCCCAGAGCTGAGGTCCGGTGTTTTGGACCAAGATGTCATAGGGATGGGAATCCCTGCAAAACTCCGATTCCACAGCATGACACAGTGCAGGACAGCTTTAGAGGCTACCGAAATGCTGGCTTAACTGTCAGGTACAATATTCGCATCTTGCATAGACTAGCACGGGCTCTCAGAACAGTATAGCCACATAACTGCCACATTTTCAGAGCTGGGGCAAGATTTCTCAGCATTATAGATAAAATTGAACTCTGCTTCTCAAAGTATGCTGGGGCCATGGCTTGTGCCACTTATTTCTGCACCGGGAAGTGCAAGGGGCTGGGAGAGAGAGACAGAGTGTTGGATTTCCTTCTCCGGTGGCTGTGGGAGGAGGGATGCAGAAGAGGGCTCTCCCCCTCCAAGCCCTAGCCACAACTTGAGCTCTGGTGAGGGTGAAGCAGGGAGCCCAGATTTCCAGGGATACCTCAAGGCAGTGCAGACACGGTCATTTTACTATCTCTGCCAGACTGCTGCCCTGGACAACAGCCTACCAAGCACGCTTACCCTCAAGTTTGAGGACTTTAGACTTAAAAAAAAAAAAAAAATGGCCTAAGTGGTTGAGGACCCAAGCATGGGGCTGGCAGACCCAACACGGCTCCTACCAGAGGTCTGTGCCCTTCTGGAGCACCAGCTGGAGGCCAGGCCAGCTATCCTATAGCTTGAGAAATGCAATCAGTAGGTATGTTTAGGCAACTGAATCCCACTGCGTAAATGCACAAGGAGCACTTGGATAGGACAAAAAGATTCAGAAGGGCCAACGGCTATTTTCTGTCTCCACTGGCCAGATAATGTGGCACATACTCTGCAAGGCCAAAACTGGAAGCTACCCCTTATGGACCACAACCTAAAGAAAATACTTATAACCATGACAATTCTGAAATGAAAATGTGTTTTATCTTCTGCAGTGTGCAATACAGACACAAATTTTAAAGGTGACAACTTCAGTGTCTCAGCTGAATTTCATATGTGACTTTTTTCTGTTCAGATAATGGATGAAGACTTTGATCTCACAAAAGAGAACACTTCTCATGAGATCCTGGAATCCTAGCTAGACCCATCTGCTAAATCAGTAAATTCTGCAATTTATTATATGTAAGCAAAATAAAACTAAACTGCTGAAATAGATTGGATTAGTGGTTCACATCGACTGCAAGATGTATTTGCACGTTTACTTAAAAATGCTCTTAAAAAATGCTCCACAAAGGAGCATTTTTTTCTCTCGAAGGATTTCCAGCCAGTAGCATCAGAGCCTTCTGTCTGCATCCTGAGCATTCAGAGCAAAACCATTCCTTAATCTTCTAAGAACAGTTCAAAACCCCATGTGTACACAAAAAAAAAAAAAATCACAATTGGAAAACTTGAATGCTGTCTGCCTGGCAGGAAGGAAGCCATTTTCAATAACTAAAAGCAACATTTACAATGGCAGTCTAAAGGCTAATATGGAACTCACATGTAGATGTCAAAACAAGTTAGGCCTATACAATTCTGTAGGGCAAAACATGCAAATGCATTCCATCAGCCTTGCAAAATATGTCAACATCCCAGGGAACCCAAATGACAAACATCTTGTACTCCCTGAAAGAGCTCCACAGTGTGTAAACATGAGGCAATCAAATGAAGTAGCTGGAATCTCAGGCATTTCTTCAGCTTTATTCACATGTAAATTATTAACTAAGGATTTGGGCGCTTTCAAGTTACTCATTTCAAGCCTAAATCACTCAAAAGCACTTTGAAAAGAGCTCTAACTTGCTTTAAATTTCTTAGTTGTCTTGCTTACAGCATACTATCATGTTGATCATATGGAAACTAATGCCTGCTTCACATGCAGCTGCGAAAGCAGTTTGTGTTTGCTAAGTGAAATGGCACAAAAGTGGCTCTTCAGCAAGCAGTCTTGGCGAGAGTGATGGGGTAAGCAGCAGAGGACGCGTCCGTAGTGTCTGTGGCAGAGAACCCACACGACCGTCCGTCTCTTGGTCATCTCTTCCAAGAACCAAGCTCTAAGCAGTTCCCTCCAGCCCTGTTTGTCTGTAGGCCGCTGTCTTCTGGTTGATACAGAAACGCGGCTCCAACCAGAAACCAACTCGGAGGCAGCCAGCACGGAGCGCCCGAGACGCGACCCCACGGGACACGGGCAGAGTGATGCTGGCTGGCTCTGAGCTGGCAGGTCGTGGTGCCGCAACAGCACAGGAGGCCCAGCCAGGTTAATAAATACATTACTGAGAGTGAGGGAAATACATGCAGCCGCTAAGCTGGTTAGGTTGATAATCAGCGCCCACTGCAGACACTGGCAGGTATATCAAGCTGTGAGGTTGCAGTAAGGTTGGACAGTCCCATTAAAGGAAGAAAAGCAATTTGCTTATACAGAACATTTAGCACGTTTTAGTGATTTATAACAGATCCTGCTTAGTGCATTATATTGACACACAAAAAGCGCGCTTGCGTGCACACATTCGCTTTTGGAGTATTTTAATAACAAAGGTACTTTTTCAGCACTTGTTCCCGACCAGATCAGGGACCAGCTTGCCCTGGACAGAAATGGTTTGGTTCAGTGGCTGACACAGATATCTATTGCAATTTGAGATGCCCTGGGCTACTCAAGCTGTCTGCACAGGGCTGGCAGATAAGACAGAGGACCCAAGGAGACCTGCAACCTCTGATAAAGCAGCTGGAAGTCAGGTAGGCTACTTGACAGCACTTAAAATGACACTAAAGAAGTGGGTTTAGGCTGAAATCCTGAAAGGGTGGGACTTGAGATCTGGTCAATACAGTCAGTGGAGCCCAGTGGGCAATTCAGCTCACACTGAAGCTAGCAGAGTCTCAGCTGAATCACCCTCCAGTCTCCACGGAGCCAGCAGGGCTCAGTGCTGGCAAGGGGACTGATGATTAGGGACTGACTCAGTTGCCCGCACTGAGGCATCTTGTGCCATCTGAGGTACCCCGTCAGCTTCCGCTGCAGAAAGGTACAGGTCCAGGTTACACCTACCAGCCTCATGCATGTGTCTCATCAACTGCCATAGGGCATGCAGATAGCACCATGCACCTCTAAATGGCCAAGTAAGCTGACCCCTGGATCTCTAGTACTCTAACAGAAGCTTACAGCATATATGGGACACCTACAAAGAGCTAAATTTAGATGCCGATCTCAAACTACATGCTGCCCAAATGAAAGTAGCCTTATAGCTGCTTTAACATGTGCCCAGTTAGCTCTGGCACCCTACAGCCTTTGAGCCGTGCCTTGCTGCCTCCGTCACAGGACGCTCTGCATGGTTGGTGCCGTGCCACTCACTACGCTGGCTCTGCTGCAGCGGGGATTCCCTCCGCTTCCTGCAGATTTGCATGTCACCGGATTCACCGTGTACCCTGGCAGCATAAACAGCTGGTGCTGGATGCCAGGCTTGCAGGAGGTGGGGAGCACAGGGGTGAAGTGATTACAGGACTGACGCCCATCCCAGTAGCCACAGAAGATCCAAATTCACCAGCAATCCTACAGGCAAATGTAAGGCCTATATCAAAAAACAGGACATAGGCACTACGGTTGGTTTTTTCCCAAAGAATATTTGTTCTTATTCTGTGGGGTCTTTAGTGTAAACTGTATGAACTGTCCTGGGAACAGAGACTTGGGCTAATGTGCTAAAGCAAGACTAACAACCAGGCTACAGTTTCAGGCTCATTTTGGTCTGCATATCCTCTGGTCTCATTGTCTTGAAATTTTTGGTTGTGCTGTGTTCCATCTGTAATAAAAAAATTGTCTGCTAGGGTAGTCCGAGTATTTTACTGGGAGTGGGTTTGACTCTAATCGACCTAAGGAGGACCAAACCCCATTTTTTCCACTTCTGTGATAATGACCCAAACCCGTAGGCTATCATATAAAAGGCCGTTACCAGCTTAGGGTTTGACTCTTGTTTGTTTGGTTTTTTTAATCAGAGTGGCAATGGTTCTGTTAAATGCTGAATTCAGTCCAGCTGGTCAGTCTCCATCACATCAGCTCCTGCTGTGTAGGCTCCTGTGGGACTGGACTACACTGGGTGGCAGCACTGGTGTGACAAGGCCAGCTGCTCAGCAGCTGTGCAGCAGGCAGAACATGAAGTACCTCCAAAACATTTGGGTCCAGTGAGTTCAGGTGCCAGTGGAGACACAGTCACTGACCAGTGCCTTTTTTGGTTCATCTTTTTGGTTAAGCGCTCAAAAACGTCACAAGTTCTCTTTCAGGTCCCTGTGTCTTTCTTAGTATCAGGGTCTCATTTTATCTAAATCAGAACTGCTGCAGACTCAGAACAGGGCTTGGATCAGGGGAATATAAATCCCTAGCTACTCTAGAGTGTATGTCAGTGTAAATCAACACAACCATAACACCCCTTAATCCATGGATTCATGGGATTCAAAAATCATGATGGTCCATCATGAAACCACAGTCTCTGGTTCTGGACTCGCATATGCAGGCACTCACCACAGTTCAGGGTGAACCTTTAAAAGTACCGTGAGTGCACCTTAAAATTAACTCCACCTGCAGTATTGAAGATAACTATAAATTCAAACTGGACAAAGAGTTAAAAGTTTTCCAATATGAAAACAGTAACTGCAAATTTGTTACAGCAACAGATGAGAGCTAGGAATTTCAGAATTATTTTCCCCTTTGTAGCTTGGCATTGCATTACTACATTGTACAAAGCATCTTGTACGAGGAGAGTTAAGAAAAAAATTAAAACCAGTGAGCTAAGAAAGCAGCTATGTATCAGTTTGTCTTTGATTTTATGAACTTAACCCCGCAAAATTATATCGATGTTGGTTTCTTCTAGCTTTACAGAGTAAATGATCACAACTTGTTTTTTCTGACTAAGGGTATTGAAATGTGTTCGTAGGCATTTGCAAAACAGATGGTGGACATACAACTTCTATTTTTTTTCCAGGGGGTTAGGGAGGAAAAGGCACGTTTGGGCTTGTTCAAAGTTCCCTGCTCATCTGACTAGGGACCTTAAAAACCAAAGGGAAGCATAAGATGAAGTAAATCTTATGGTTGAACTATTTTCCTTACATTCCAAATCAGGGAGGATGAAGTGAAGAAAGAAGCCACTTTTTAGCCAGATGAAAACAAAACAAAAAAGTTTTGTCCGCCACGGTTCAGTGCATCATCACAGTAGAGAAAGACATCTAGTAAAAAAGAATGAGGAACTCTTAAAAAAAAAGCTTCCAAGCCTCCGAGAGACAAAGGAGCTTGTAAATTAATTAATTCAAGACTTTTTTCAAAATGAACAGTTGCCTCTAGTATGCAGGAAAACACCGTACAGTAAAGTATNTCTGTATGACAAATGCAACTTTTCTCAAGTCAGAGGGCTTAAATGGGAATGGCAGCCTCTCTCCAAAAGTGTGGAAGTGTATCTTAAATACACTTTGACATTTCAGCTTGGAAAGAGATGGCTGAAGAAGCATGTTGTAGGGGTCTGCAAACTCCTGAGCGGCACGGACAAATGAACAGGGGATGACTATTCGGTATTTGTCAAGATACAAGAAAGAGGCTGTAACCAATAAAGGTATTGCATAAAAGGTATCAAACAAAAGAGCATTTTTCCCAGAGCCCGCAAGTGAATTCACTGCCCCCTGATGTTGTGGAAACAACAGTATAAATGAGTTCAAAAAGCAATTAGAAGAATAAATAGAAGAAAACTCTGCCACGGTCTATTAAACACAAAGATGTGGCTACAGGCCCTGGTTCAGAAAGAAATACCCACCTATTGCCAAAAACTGGGAACAGACGCTGAGGGAAACGTTACTGTGTGTTTACCCACTTAAAATAATCTTTCCCTAAGCATCTGCTGCAGGCTCCGTCTAGCTAAATAAGCTTTTGGACTAATACAGTACTGCTGGTTTTCTATTTTGGTTAAATTCTACTTTCCAGGGTATTTTCCAACTAAAGCAATGCAAAACCATGTCCAGTAGTAAACCTGGGGGGAGGACTATCAATAAATATTGTTCACTATGTTTAAAGACAGAGGCAAGAGACTGATTCAAGTACAAAAAAGAAGCCGGGGTACCACCACAGAAGCACAGAGAGAAAGCAGCAAAAAATATATTAGAGGAAGCACTATTGTAATACAGCACTTACAGAAGTTGATCATTTCAGAGGAACATAAAGAGCTTTACTATTCACTGGCTGAAAGAGGCTTGGAGCTGTAAGCAATGATACCACGTCTGCCTATTTATTCCTTTGGAGTTCGGTATTATAGCAGATATTAATTGATTTATTACTATAATGGGATTATACCACAGAAATACCAGCCTGCATGATCAGACTCTAAAGACCTGCCAGCTGGGCCAAAAATCATTATGAGTATTTTCAGAAGTCAGAAATTGCACTCCCCAAAACCAAAAATACAGTTTCCTACTCTGTCATCTCCATCACTCTTTGTCCCTCTCAGTCTCTCACTTGCAATTTTACAGGAATGCCATTACCAAGGTAACTTGAAAGAACTTTGAAGGGACTTCCTTTGAAAGTTACTCCTTTGGGAGATAATGCCAAAAGTATACCAGCATCCAACACTGGTACAAAAATATATGAATCAGGCAAATTCTGATTTTATAGTTAAGCTTGTATCTGAAACAAATGTAGAGAAGTCAAGAGCTCCTCCTCATCCCACCCATTTTCCCTGCTGGTGTCTCAAACCCAAACCATGGTTGCCCTTCTCCTTACCATGAAGACTACATCATGAAGACTATGCTGCTTACCACTGACTGTGTTCCTCGGGTGGAAGACGTTGTAACAGGCGTTATAGTGATAGTACTTGTCACCTTGCTTGCTGGAGGTCGCGAGGACAGGTTGTTCCGGGGCGATCGAAGGACGGTACCAGTCACAACTTCTTTCTCTGCTGCTATGTTCACTGGCCTGACTGTTATCACAGGACTCGCACCATCGGGTGTAGCACTGGGAGAGCGTTTAAACTGGGAACCCAAGTGGATGTGGATCTTGTTGTCTTCTGTCGTAATAATGTTGGCATTGGCATTGTACTTGCGGATTGGAGTCGGGACGGTTTGTTTTTCTGGTGTTACTTTGAAGACGGCCCTTCCCATGGTCATATCTTGTGATTGCGGAGAGACAGAGATTTCTGCCGGTGCTGCGGACGTTGATACTGTCATAATCTGAATTGGTGATGCAGGTCTGTCAGCGAAGGGTGCTCTCCCTCCCTCTGGGGACTTTTCCCTGGAGAATGTTGTTATAGTGACTGGAGACATAGAACGATCTGGCCCCATGGGGCTTTCACTGCCTTTTCCCTTTTGTGGCATAACATTTGGAGAAGGAATGATGGTTATTCGTGGCTTCTGATTTCCCAAAGTAGGAATGACAGTGGTACTTGAAAAAAATTCCTCTGAGGTTGGACTGGTTATCTCCAAAGTAGCTGTGCTGTTCTCGTGGTCTGGTGTCACCCGAATATGAAGAGGTTGACCCTGCTTTGGTGAAAGGACAACTTCCCCAGGATGCGCTGGACTACTGTGGGTTCGGGCTCCTTTATCAGGAGTTGCCTGAGCCCCAGTTTCCCTCTTTCTCATCCATGGTATCCAAGATTTCCTCATTGCAAGTTCATTCGCTGCTGGAGGATATCTCTCAAGCACTGAAGAACGCTCCATGGGTTTTTTCAGACCCACCTGTCGCAGATTGCTCATGATGTGATTCTCCTCCTGGAAGGATTTCCTTATAAACACTGCTGGAGTTTCTTCTTCTGCTGCTTCACTACTTACAGCATCTGTTTGCACACCGGTGGACGTCACAGGAACATCGACCATTCTTCGTCCATTTATGCTGGGCCTCAGAGCACGGCTGTAACGCTTAGAAAGCTCCAGCTCTCTTGTTAGGTTCAGAACTTCCTGCCCCATGCTCTTGTTTTTATTTTCTTCTTCCATAAACCTTTGCTGCAGAACCGAGTAATCGACTTGGAGCTGAGAAAGCTGGTCTTCTTTGTTCATCAGCTCATGGATTTTTTCCTTAAGAGCTTGAACTTCTGCTATCAAATCTCTGCTTTTGGCCTCTTCCAGACGAAACCTGTGCCTCAGCTCTGCCTCCTGGCTCACTGCTTCACCTTTTTCTATTGCTTTGGTTTTGGCAATCTGGAGTTTCATCTCCTCCAGCTGTTGAGAAAGAAAGTTAGCTTTATCCTGCTCAGTCCTAAATTTCTGCTCTAGCTGATCATATTCATCTTCTGTCTTCATCAAATCTCCCTCAACCACTTCCAATTGTTTGAGACGTTTCTTCAGTCTTTCAATTTCAATGGTAAGTTCTTTAATCTTGTTGTCCTCATGACAACCATGCTCTGGTCCTTTCCTGGTTCGGCCTCTTGTAATTTCTCTTTCTACTTCCTCCATACCATCAATTCTTTTCTTTAACAGATCAACTCTACAGCTTAGTTCAGAGGATTTTTCTTCTTCACTTCTCAGTCTGCCAATTAACTCATCCCTTTCCTTTGTCAAACTAGACACTTTCTCCTCCATTTCGGATTTCAGTTTCAAAAATTTCTTACTTTCTTCTATCAGTTTCTCTGTTACATCCATAACTTTCCCTTGTTCAACTTTAAAATTCTTGTTTAGACCTTCAACCTTTTTTTCCTCCTGTTTTATTTTTTCCATCATATTTTTTCGTTCATCAACCAACATTACAGTAAATGACTTCAGCTTTGTAAGGTCATCTTTTAAGCTTATTTCAGCCTTTTCCAACTTGCTTTCTGATGCCTCAAGGTCTTTCACTCGAGTCTTCACCAATTCCAACTCATTTATCAAATCCTTAGTCAAATTCTTTTCTTTCTCCAAGTTTAAGTGTAGCTGGGTGCATTCGGACTTACTTTTACTGAAAGCCTCTTCCAGCTTCTCTAGTTCTGCCATTCTTTTCTGCAATTTTTCCACTTCAAGTTTCAACTCTTTGCTATGGTGCTCTTCCTCTTGGAGTTTATTTTTCAGCTCTTTACACTGGGATTCAGTTTTTGTGATCTCTTCATCTTTCCCCTCCATTTCAAGCACACGCTTGCGGAGGTTCTCTACTTCTGCCATTAAGCTAGAGTTCCCGCATTCCCCTTTCGCTATTTTATCTCTTAGTTCTTGGAGTTCCTCCTCAGCTTTTTGAAGATTTTTGTTAGTTTCTTCTAGCTCCTCTATTCTGCGAGTCAACCCCACAAGCTTAAGTCTTAGCTGTCTATTACGTGACTCTTGATTAGCCAGTCTAGCAGTCATCTCCTCATGTTCTTGAGAAAATGATGATGTTTTGTGTTCAAGTTCCGCCTCTAACTTCATCAGTTTTTGTCCATCTTCTTTTGTTTTTGCACTAATAATTTTAAGCTTTTCTTCTTCTTCCTTTAGTTTTTGGTTTAAGTCCTGTATTTTCTGGCTTTGTTGACCAAGTTGTTCAATATGCATTTGTCTTTCATCCACCAGCATGAGTGCAAATGATTTGAGCTTGACTAGTTCTTCTCTTAGTTTATTGAGTCTCTTTGTGTGTTCCTTCTCCTTCCGGGCTTGATAGATCTTCTCCTGCTCAAGAAGTTTCTTCAGCCTGAAACAAGTTAGAAGAGATGCATTAAACTAAAATATATATATATATATAGGTGTATTTCTCCATTTTCTAAACCACCTTCATTTTATCTTTTTTTTTTTCATTAATAACCTAGGTAGTCTTTCAAGAAATAACTACTTACTACAGTTACATTCCCAAACAAGATATTTTAAATGACGAAAGTTAACTGCAAGCTATATAAAATCATCTAGAAATCTGAAAAGCAGTGAAATTTTATACATGTATAGATAATAAATACATCAGGTTTTAATTCCTTTACATTTATTTCTCTGTTAGGATGATGTTGGCCAAAGTATATAATATCCCAACAGGGCAGGTATATCTACTCACCAATCCATTTATACCAAACTTGTTTTACAAGGTGGATTCCTCCTCATGTCTTACATACATAAAAATGTGTAAAATCAGCTAAAAAATGAAAACTAATTGCTATTTGCAGCCATACATAAAGGATCAATCCTGGTTATAAATAAACTAGCAGGACAGTAGATTACATTAGCACACAACTGATAACCAGCCGGGCATCACAGGCATAAGAAATTAGCAGGAAGATAAATTTGCCAGCACAGTGACTATTATGTTTAAAAGTTTCTTCTTCCAGGCACATTTCCATTTACAATAGTAGATTCTGTGGACTGAAAAGGTCAGGCTAATGAAACCTTTGGCTACAGCTACACTCAGCTGGAAAATGCTCTTCTTTATACAGGCTGTAAAGCTGTATTTTCAGACAATATAAAAGCTCGCAATACACAAATTAGGTGTATCCTCAGACAAATAACGAAGACCTACATTTTCCAGCCTTAGCCATGCAACATTTCAATGGAGAAATTAACAGTAATGTAAATATTTTTTATCTCTGATTTATATTCAGGATATGTTGACATCAGCACGGGAAGTTCCTGCACATGTTGTAAGCACAGTTTTATGAGGATGGTGATTCTCAGCTGACAAAAAGGTACAGATAACACAGGGATATATCCCCTACTAGTACAAGAGCCTTATTGTAAAAGCAGTAATATGGCTTAGAAAAGACACAGGTATGCACGCTGAATTTACTGACAAATGTCATGTTTTTCAAACCACTGTCAAAGTGCCTGCAACTCCCACATCCTCTATTAAGACACGTGTGATGATTCAAATCCACTTGCTTTGCTTACCCTATGTCTGAAACTTTTCAACTTCTGTGCAACTGAGACACACAGTGGAGCGATAATAGAGTAATTTACCACCTGTTAACTAACTTGCAATAACTGGAACATCCATATCTTAGCAAAGATCGACTTTTATCAGTATTTTTATCTTAAATGCTGGACTGTAGATGGTAGTGGGTGAAGCACCGATACACATCCCTCTCTGCTGCGCCAGCAATGAAGTGGTGCAAAGAGCTCCAGGGCACAATGTCGTACAAAAAGGATGCCTCCTGGAGCCCTCACCTGAACTCTAAACTCATAACAACAGCCATATTAACTTGGTCCTCCAGCAACTGTTAATGTTTCACTCCTTGCTCCTCAGGGACCAGAACAAACAGGAACTGGAAAGAAAAGCTATAAGAAAAGAGAAGGAAGTCAGAAAGCAGAACACAGGATGCAGTAGGTAGGGAAGGAGAAGGCTGAAGAATGTATTTGAAAACATGAGTCGGATAGGATGTGGGAGTAAGAGAATAGTAGGAACCAGCGGGAGAGAGAAAAACAAACAAACCTTACAGCCAACCTTGCTGGGTCACAGATTATTCTCAAAAAAATCTCTTTAGTTTTGGCAGCTCTTTGGAAAGGACTGAAAAGGCATGCTGGTGGATGCCTCATTATGGGTCAAGTTAGAATGTCAAAAGGTAAAAAAAGACCTGCTGCCACTCACAAAGCATGCACTTTTCACACTGAAGAAGGAACTTTATTAGCATGCAATATATACCCTGGCTGCTCTATCCCACTGCTTCATGCAGAAGTTTCTGCCAAGAACTCTCCCTCATCTCCCCCAGGCTACATTTTTAAAGACATAGTGTGCACCCTTCCACAAAATATTATTTGCTGCGACAGAACGGTGTGCCCTAACCTGGTGGTGCTCTAAATGACCCATCTCCCAAAGTCAGGAACTTATATACAAGAATATGAAATCTTCAAAACAGAGAATGCTTCCAGCCTCCCTTGTCCCACAGGAGAATTTTAAGGTGGTCCCTATAAATTAAAAAAACAGAAGACAGCACTTTGTTTTCTTTTTAACAATCTTGCCACTTGAAAGCCTATCCAGAGATGCTCAGGAAACTGCCTATGCTTTTGAATCCCTAGGCTGTTCATAAAGGGCATGTGTGATTTTCACCCAGCAGTTGCCAAGGTGGTACACACCAGCCAGGCTGCTAAGCAGAGTACAAAACAATTTGCTGGTCCCACGATTACCTGAGAGTCTACTGGGGAATACTGCAGAGAAAGCCACTGAAAAAAAACCCAAAATATCTGTTAAACTAAGACAAAGAAATGCCAGGGATGAGACTGAGTAACAGGAGAAGAAAGCACGTTAGCACTCACTCCCTTGCTGTACCAAGCCTGGCCCTTCTGGGAAAAGCAAAAAATAAAGCACCTTAATGTGGAGGTGAATTTGCTAACATGTCCGTGCTGAACAAGGTAGGAAGCACCATGCAGCATTTTATCCTGCCTCAGCTTTTACATGGTGAAACTAGACTGCCTAAGATTTGACAAGTGAACTTCCACAGAAGATACGTGGCAATACTTGTCTTCCATGTTCAGGGAAACTGCTTCTAAAATCTGGTTCTGTGAAAGATGGATGGGAAAGCAACATCCTAATCTGTGCAGATGCCAAAGTAATAAACAAAATCTACACCTTTTCAGTGTTACTTCTAAACACTAAAGTAAAGCTGAGTTTCAGCTCACTCCTGCTTTTCCATCCTTGTACAACTCTCATACCTCAGTGGTTAAACTGGAATTTCAGCAGGACTGCAAGGTGGTGATGTCCACTCTTGACCCTCACAACTGATTTATTATCAGGCTTCTCATGTGACTGCTGCTGCTGCTGTTTGCTAAGTTAGGCAGACCTGCATGGGCTCCAATGCAATGCTAAAAGCACGTCAGACTCACAGCACGTGTGTCTTCAATGTGTTATCCAGAGCAACTGCACTCTGGATTGTCAAGAGGTTGAAAGGACCTGCATACAGGGTCAAAATAAGCAAAAAAAAGAAGAAAAACAAACAAACCAAACCCAAACCTTTAATAACGAAATGTGGGGCTATATACAGCCAAAACACCGACAAGCCAACAATTTGGCACCCCCAGCGCTCTCTTGGTTTAGGGTTTTTTTTCAGAGATGGGGAGAAATATTTGGATACAATTGGATAATCTGCATTCATCAGTAAGACAGCATCCAGAGCACAGCAGGAAAGCAGGCTGACCTGCTCCAGTTCCCTGCAGAGAGGGGGACAGTACCACTGGCCCCTCTGTGAACAGCACTGCTGAGGTCTGTGCAGCACCTCTTTTCCCCATGGGTTACCACACATACCACGTCAAAACACGCAGCCCGCGTCATTCCCTGAATACACGGTCTTCTACTGCCATAAGGGTCCAGGTGGTCTCTCCCTCTTCTTGCTATCTGTCCTCCCCACAGTATCTGAAGAAGCCGTGCCCTACAGCTGTCCAGCATTTAAGACGATCACACTCCCCCTTGCAGTACACTGGTAAACGAAACAGGTATGAGTAAGCGCCAACTTTACTGCCTCAGTTAAAAGCAAGCACCTCAGGACAATGCTGTTCCCTGATCTTGTACCACGCAGGAAGATGCCTGACTGGCGCGGGGCAGGACACTGGACTAAAAAAGCTGCTGATGCAACCTCACGTGGTCCCTGCTGCATCAGAGAGCTGCGTCTCCCACGTCCCTCCGTGGACTGCAGCACTAGATGCTCACAGCCGCGCCGGGCAGCGCGAGGGCAGCAGGAGGGAGGCCTGTGGGCAGCCACGGCGGGCAGTTAGGAGCGTGAAAACTTTCAACAACCCATCTCAGCTCGCAGAGCGGGCAGGCACCGGCGCGGAGGAAGAGCAACTATGGCCTTCATTTTAACCTCCTTCATGAATGGTGTGCTGGAAGCAGGCAGCGAGGAGGAAGGTAACCACGTGCTCCCTGCCCTCCTTCCTTTGGGTTCGGTGCTGAAGCATTTCATTGCACAAGGTCTCTGTGCTTCCCCTTCCCTCCTCCAAGCTTCAGATTGATCATCAGGAGCACGACAGGATAGCTGCTGAACCCTATCCCTCCAGAGATGTGGCTTCATTTCTTTTATTATGGTTATATTCCTGTGCTTTGTCCTACCAGTTCTGACTGCCTTGCTCAGCCTGGGGCTGCTGGGCGGCGGAGGAACA
>VYZV01035299.1:235580-261337 GCA_013401275.1 Pandion haliaetus | reverse complement strand
GTTTTGGAGTGTGAATTATTTTGTAATAGCAGAAGCTAATAGTGAGCTTTTACATTGAAATGTTACAGGAGGGGCTGTTGTGTTACCACATTCAAATTTGGTCTAGCCAAATCAGGAGGACCCAGGGGTTTGTTTCTTGGGTGGCAGCTGTTAAAAGGCTGCCATGCTTGCTAGCCAAATGTTATAATGTGCAGTGCCTAATCTGTAATTTTCCGTTCTTTTATTAGAAGATTATAGATTTTTTTGGTTGATGTGATTCAAGGTTGGGACATGTTTAGACTTGCTCTTTTTTTCAATATCAGCAATGAGGTTTTTCAACAGCACTGTACAGATGTAAACACACCATGTATTGGAAGTTAACTAAATTTGCCCCATACTCCAGTGGTGGATGATGCTTCCTGTAATGAATGTAACTTTGGAAGCCAGAAAAAGCACTGTGCTCTGCCTGTATGGACAAATTGCTACCGTGAGGCACGTCGGGGAGGTGGAGCTATGTCACCTGAACTGTTCCATGGTGAGTCTGTAGGTACTTTGAACCTGTTCTAGATTGAAAACCAAGTTTCTTTGGCTGCAGGGTCACCTGGCTCACATTGTCCAAGATAAAAAGATACGGGTTCCTCTACACACTGTGGTGTAGACAATACCCTGTGAATTCATGTCAATCTAACACTGCTGTGAGATCACTGAGTAGCCATTTCTTTAAACAAGTGAGCTGCTTTCATTTGCTATTTTGGGGAGGAACTGTGCCTAAAAAGTTAACACAGTGTGGGACACAAAATTTGGGGTTTGTTCCCCCACACTGTCATTTTGACTTTGGGCACACAACTTCTGCTTCACACCTTTGTTTCATATCTCCTTTTCCCCTTTCCTGAAATGAAAAATAGGAAGGAAAAACCAACAAGAAAAGCATAAAACAGTACAGTGTGATGAGGACAGTGTTGTTGAGTTAGGTGTTTGGGAGTGAGAAAGCCACAGGCTCTAAGGAAGGGGTGCGATGAGAAGTGGAGGTCTTTTTGTCTACTTGATAGGAAAGCTCAGAATGAGAGGTTTTGGAAAAAAAAAATAAATCAAAATAGTAAGTGTAGGCAATGACCAGGGGTGGGAGGGGAAGGGGTTTTATAGTGAGACCAGTGAGACGGCATTGCTGCTTTGAGGGAAGTAGTTATAAAAAGTTAGAAAAAAATGCTTCAAGAAGGACATGAAATCTACAGCAAAACTAGTAATTTTACAACCCATTTCTCGGAGCTCTTGCAGCTTCTATGCAGATGAAGCCGTAATAAATATTGCACAAAGAAAGTTAATCTGTATCTAGAGAATTTTAATAAATAAAAAGTTTTTAAAAACTCTCCCCGGATCCATTGGCTCCTGCTAACTCTTGTTAGTACTAGAAATACGTTTTTGACATCTTTTTTGGATGTTGGCTTATGTTCAGAGCCTGTAAAAGCTGACTTTGTGCTTCCCTGCCCCCTTATATGTAGGGCTAAAAATCAAGAAAACATCTTATTCCAGCATAACAAAAGCACTGATAAAAGCTATGATTTGTTGGTGGGGAGAGAAGAATCCTGCAAACTGAGAATGAGTGTGTATAATTTCAAACTTCAGTACTTTAACACTCTGGGATGAGTGTTGAAAATGAATTTTTGTGAAAGGAATGTAGCAAAATGAAAGCAGCAAAGAAGTGAGAGCCAAGCCTTGATTGATTCAGTTCTTCTCCAAAGGGTTCTGTTGCATGCAAAATCCCTCTTTCTGAAGTATGTGTGGCACAATGTCTGACAGAGAAATTTAACCTCAGTTGAAACTGTTTAAAGAAGAATTTGAACACGAATTTAAAAGATTGGAGAAATCATTAAGGTTGTCCTGAAGAACAGAAAGGGAAGAATGCTGTTTTGTTCAGTGTGGGGAACAGATTTACAGGATAACTGGCTAGTAAGAGACAAATCAAAACACAGTGATAATAAGATTCAGAACAAGTCCTGACACCAGTCTTACATAAGTGGCCTGGTTGGATATTTGGAAGTATACCCATATTATGTGTATCATAAGGTTAATTGGATGTTTTCATCCATGCTTTTTGAGAATATGTGCTTTCTGTTCCTTAAAAAGATGTAGATAGCTTTGAACTACTATAAAATCTTGGAGTACAAGATACATGCTATAAAATCATGCATAGAAAGTGCTAGCTATAAAAGCATATGTGTACCTGTGAAGGTGCTGATCGATTTGTGCTATTTAGGAAAAGAAATTCTGAAACAGACCTGGCTGTGAGAAAATGCAAATACTAAAATTCAACTAGAGGTCCTTGAGGCTTTTTAAGCTCTAACCTTGTTATGAGGAATGGGGAAGTCAAACTGCCTAATGCAGATGTCTGTGAGTTACAAAAATAACCAGATGTCCTGATTAGGAGAAGCAAATGTTCTTCCCTTAATCCACGTGAAATTATATTCAAAGGCTCTCTGGATGTAATGCTTGTGTAAATAAGGCACCAACAAACATTGGAATAGAAAGGGCCATTGGCCAACTAGTTTGCAAGGCTTGAAAGCTTGAATATTAAAAACAAATTTACCACTGCTGACTCTCTTAAATTCACAGAACAGAAATGTTAAGCAGAGCTGCTTCCCGGGGAATGTGGAAAGACTGTTCTCATTAGCCATATTTTCTCTCTCTCTCTTTCTCTGTCTCACTCTCATTTGAGAAATGTGTGTGAAGTGAAGCTAGCTTTTTAAAATTTCCCTAAATGGCTTGTTCCCAGCATCTGGATTTCTGTTTATTTTTTTAACTGTGACTAGATTTGTGCTCTTCAAAATGCTTCTGTTCATCAGATCTTTGATATTTGTGCTGGTTTTTGGTATTTTAACATTAAACTGAATTTACTGTTCTTTGGCTATCCACACCTTTAAATTACCCTTTATAACCAACTAATAATGAATAAGTTAACTTGATAAGAAACTCTTCTGGATGTCATGAAGTTCCATTACCAAGTCTCATTGCTTTGAAAATGTGTATTTTTCTAATTATTAATTTGAATGAAAAATAAGGAAAAATATGAAGGATCCATTCTACGGAAGTAAAAATCAGAATCTTGTCCTAGTTTTCAACTGCAAAAAAGGTTGTTGAAACTTTTGTTATTGTAGGCAACATTAACATAGATGCAGACCAAACTAGGACTTGTGTGAACATGCATGTATGTGTCTGTTTGGAGGGGCAGAGTTTTTCCATTTTCACTGCTGTTAGAGCTTCAGTTTTAAGAATTTACGTTATAGTAGGTACCTGACCTGCTTGGGCATGAATTTAAACTTAATTTCTTTAGGCACCACACAAATATTCAGGGTGGGGGTGGAGAAGTCCCTTTTGTGGGGAGTTTATAAATGTATTGGAGGAAAAAAAGCTGGGATTCTGTGCAGCTAACAAGGTAATAGACACATAAACATGATACACATGTGCATACCAGTCTTCAAAGCAGGTACTGAACTGGAAGGCTAGTTTAGCTTATTCCCTTCCCTTTCCTTTTCCAGTATCAGTCACTAAAAGGCAGGCTGCAGTTTCTCTGCCCTCTCCTTCCATCATTGTAATGCTTAGCCATAAACCCCTTGCAAAAGTACCATTTAACTTTAAACTTGTAAGAGCTGGGAAACTTGTCTGTGTCTTCATTCTGGGCTGAAGTCACCCCCTTGTGCCTACACATTGCAATTTATGGTGTTCTCTAAGAGGATCTAATCTCGGTGAATGTTCAGAGCAGCAAATGCCAAGGAGGAATGGAGTCTGATACTTATCTCTGCATTTTCATTGCTGTGGATCTCCCTGTGTGTTACAGCTGTCATTTTTGTTTTATCTACCGAACAGGCAGAGAATTGCCTTCAAACTTGCAGCTTTCATGCTTGTTTTTCTCAGAACATTACCAATGTTAAGGACTGCTTTTATATATTGTAGTGACTAGCCAAATAAGCATGAATTTGAATGTTTTGGGCCTCATGATAGGAGAAAAAGAAGAAGCTATCTTTAAATGTTTTTAGTGGATGTTAGACCCATATTTTTTTTTAACGGTAATACTGCTTTCAAGCTGACATTGGCTATGCCAGGATTCATCCTAGCACTTTTTGAAATGGCCAAGATATTTATAAACTGACAGACAGCATTTATAAAATCAGGATGCTGACAGTCCCTTAACGATAACAATGGACTTGGACTCATCTATCACTTACAAAGGTTATTGAAAAGGGAACTTAAGGCTTATATGTGCCTCTAGTCTTAGACTGTCACTTATTTCCACACATCTCTCTCTTTCTTTCCCCTCCCTCCCTCCCTTTTCACTTTTTAGTCCACTCTGGCTGACATGGGTATCAGGCAATTGCAGCTAATTTCTTCATACCTTTACCCAATGATTCCTTGTCCTGTTTTCTGCAAGAAATTGATGCAAACTAGAAGACAGCTAACTTTGTAGCATCTTGGGGCAGTGTCCCCTCCCTCCCAAATCCTCCCCCTCCTGAAAAAAACATCCTGACTGCTGGCAGGCTTCTGGCTTGAATTGGGGAAGAACAACAGTGTGCATTGACTGACAGGCTATATCTGGGGCTGGGCGGGGGTTAAACAGGCCTTCTGCTTCCTTTTCCTTTCATGTAGCACCAGTCTGCAGGCAGAATGCTGATGTACCTACTTTATTCAGTGGCTCCCTCTTGGCTGAGACAGTACCCCTCTGTCCTTGGTGAGGAGGACCAAGTGCAGCGCAGGGACACTTCAAGAAACATGAAAGAGGATGTCAGTTATTTTCAAGCTCTGACAAAATGCTGTGTTCACTTAGTGCACCTAGGAGCTTGAGGGTCAGGTCATATCAACAGTTTGCACTAGAAAAGGGGAAATGCACTACTTCACTGGTGTGTGCTAAAGCATCTATTTTAATGTGGCAGCAGAAATACCAAGATAGCTATGTCTGGCATCCAGTTTGCCCTTGAAACATTTACTCTACTGTAACTGTGTGGACACTGTGTTCCCTCTGTATTATTTGCTTAGAGACCTGAAATACCCAAGTAGATTTCCTACATGTGGTTGGATCTGCTGATACCACTAAAAACACACCCTGCCCAGTCTTCTGTTTGAACTGATGTATACACACGCAATGGCTAGAGCAAGACTTGATTGGCTTAAGGGGGTCTATTTATCAGGGAACTCGATTAAAATACAGACTGCACATGACATCAAATTTGTAATCATTTTTCCACAGCAAGCAAGCATTTTCTGTATTGGATGCAGGTGTTTAAAGCAATAGTGTGTTTTAAGGGCCAGTGCAGCACAAATTCTGGCCTTTGGGATAATGACAAGTGTTTTGCCTGCATAAACAATATATTATTCCCCCCTCCCGCCCTGAGGTCCACACACACCTAGTTTCCCTCAAGCTCATCATCTCTGTCAGGTTAATCAATAGGCACCGTATGGCAGAGGGTCAGTAATCAGTGTCATCGTGCCTTTAAATCGTGTTGAAAATTTGCTTAAAGCCTGGGCCAATTAACATCGAGATGATGAATGGATGGGTAGATGGGAAGAGCCTGGTGCTCAGGGGCTTTGTGAGAAGGAGATGCTCAGCTGTTGAGCAGCAGACACCAGCGAATAAAATCAGCCATTCATGTGAGCTCAGTCCACCCACTCTTAATGATAATGTCAATCTAGCAAAATATATACACATTGGAGTTGTCATGAGTTCATAAATCAAAGGAGTTTGTCAAAGGCATTCAGATTAACGAGGCAGCAGCAATAACAAGTCAAATTTGCATAGAGAATTGCCCGAATCTCAGTAAATTATGATCCTGTTTTTCATTTGATTATTTGCTAATGTCTCAAGAGGGAGAATGATTATATTAGCATGCAAAATCTACTCCAGAAGTAGAAATCCGAGGTATAGCAGACCAGCACACGATGACAATTAATCAGTTTCTGCATACTAGCATAAACGCACAAGGCCCAGAAATGAACTCCTTTTTTTATTATTATTTCTCCTTGCTACTGATCCAAATGGTTCAGCTTGACAGAGACTTTATATTGCTTTAACAGTGTTCTGAATTGTGCCTGCAGGCAAGACATAGTTATGCAGCTATAACCAACCTATCCATCTGCCAACCAGATTGGAATTCTCCTATCCAAGGCTTCCATTAACCCCCACTGACAGCTCCAAACAGGATTAAGAATTTGAAAGCATAAAAAATAGTTGTGCTCTTCACATAGACACACGCTTATCCCCCGCCCCCACCTCCCCACGCCTGGAAAAAGGCTGCGTCTGTACTCTTTTATAATTAGTGCAGGGCAGAACAGCACCAAAGAAAGCCTCCCTCAGTTCACAGGGGTTTGATTTCCACCACGACAAGCGAGGCGGTACTAAAGGTAGCTCTGCCCAATTGGTAGTCCCTGGGAGTGCATTTCTCTGTGTATTATATCTCATTCCCAGCAGTGTTTTGCTGGGCTGTGTACACAAAATACTGCATGTCATCTCCCGTCAAACGCTTCAGTCTAGGGATTTCGTATGCATTGTAGCATGTTGTGTTTAGTGGTGGAGGAGGCTTCATGGGGAGAGTTAAATAGTAATAATTTCATAGTGGTCTTTAAGACAACCTGCCATGGAGTTATATTCTGTTAATTACAGGCTGAAGTTTTAAATGCAAATCAGATTTAAAAGGATCTCATTACAGACAGTAGCCATTTTAGGAAAAATGAGCTATTGAAGGCAGAGCACCTTTACAGGAACCTTCTGCTAGAGAGAAATTTTGAAGGTTACAAGAACTGTGAGCTTGGGTTTCCTGGCTTCTCTTCCTAATGCTTCCACTGTCATTGTGTGACCTTGGGCAAATTAAAAAAAAAATCATTTTACGTGTCTGTGGGAAGGGGGGGGGCGGGCAGTATTTATCTCACCAAGATAGATCAGTTTATGCTTTGGAGACATCAGCACTTCTCATCTTATCTTGCTTGTACTTGGTCAAAAGGAGAGACCTCTGCGTGCAAGTGCAAACACTTTTGCCCAGTCTGGCTTTAGTCTACAAAGGAAGGCTTGCCTGTGGGATTTAAAAATTTTCCCTGATGGAAGGGAGTTTGTATGGCTTTTCAGCTTTCTGTGTGCACTGGTTTTCTTCACTTCTTTCACCCTAAAAACTTCCATCATATCAAGTACAGTTGCTGCAGATCTTTTAATATTCCCAGTGAGTACACCCAACTTACTGTCTGGATAGCAAATGCTTCCTTCCGGGTCTGTGCCCGAGATGTGCATTTCAGTAACCACGAGAGGGTGCTCAGAGCGGTTTCTCCCTTTGTCTGCCTCTCTTGCGGTTGAGAGCATCACTGAAGTCCTGCTGAAGCAAACCTTATTCTGACCTCGCACATGTTTATCCCTCCTCCCACCTTGTTCAGTGAGGAGAAATATATAGATGTACAGTTTCAGTCGATTACATTATGCCCTTCCCATGGCCATGGCTAAGTGTTGTCCTATCAAGTGAAATTCACTTCCACACAGCTACAGTTAGTCCTGAAATATGCAGGGTCTTGTACCTGCACCTGGATTGATGGCTTTCCTATTCCTGAGAAATGAGCGGGAGTTATAAACATCTGTGCTTTTTCTTAAGTGTAATGCTTTCCAGTCATTCTGTCTTCACCAAGCGTAACTTACTTGCCGACAAAAGTGCATGAGCAGCGCTCCTCTTTAATAGTCTGCTATCGGAGCTGCTGTGTTGGTGCTGTAGAATGGTGAGACGCCAAGCTGTGAACCACCATATGCACTTGGCAGTCTTTGTCTGGTCTTTGTTCAGCCAACCTCTTAGCCTTGCCACCTATAAAGATAATGAATGCAAAATGGTCCTCTGCTTGCTCTTAAAATTAGATGCTCAGCTTAAAGAAAAAGTAGATAACTTCGTGCTTTGCAGTAACTAGGAATTTCAAAATAAGGGCTGACAGTTCATCAGCAGCACTTATTTTCCTGCTTTTGGATGTTTTTTGAGGGAGGATCCTTAATGGCTTTGAAAGTTGAGAAGAATGTAAGATTTCACTGACATAGAAAGGTTATGTAGAAAGGGAGATGGTTTTGGCACTTACTGTAGGGAAGGGAGTGGATGTTGAAAAAGCATCCAGAAATAGTAAACAATGCCCCAGCNCCCCCCCCGCAACAAAACGCATTTCCTGGAAATGTATAGCAATTCACCTCAGATTCTTACGTTTCTCGCACTTGGTCTTTTTTTCCAAAGTGCAAAAATTAAAATCCTTACTTGAATTAACCACTTACTAAACTATTTCATAAGCAGAAAAGAGCAGCTTTAATGTCTGACCTTCCTTTTGGGAGATATGTGATTCTAGTTTGTATGTTTTTACGATCACGGTCCTTTCTAAGCTGGATTTAATGTAATAACTTGGTCCTGGCTGAGACCTCTTATGAAAACTTTTAAAAGCTGGCCTCTTACAGCGATTTATCAGGCCAGTTTAGGATTGATTTCCATTATAAAACCCTGGTTACAGCATCCCAGATGTCACGGTGCCTTGCGGGTTCTGTATCTTGTTTAAAAAAACCAAACCCAAATCACTAGTTGGTCTGCAAGCCTTGATTTACACAGAATCTTCCCGACCAGTTTATGACATCCCCAGTGTTTGTTTTTTTTGTTGTGTTCCCCCCCAACCCCTGCTCCTATCTGCTGTTTCTCAGCAAACAGCTTCTACCTCTGCCCTACCTCCTGGCTGTACCTTTTCTTCCCCTTCAACAGATCAGCAAACCTGAGCTGACTAGACGGTGCCTGATCACAGAGCACTGCAGTGGGTACATGAGCACACTGCTCTTCTGATGGCTTCCCGCAGCCTGCTTGCTTTCTGCTAGCCCTGCTCTGCCATGCTGGCTGTTCAGAAGGCCCAGCTCCGCCTTTGCCAACAGATGCCACTTCTGTCTCCTGAGGTGTTGGGCTGGAAGCTGGCTCTGTGAGAAACTGGGCAGAGCGCTGCTCAGCAAAGTACAGGTTATTTGCGGGACAAGGAGGGAGATATACAGAATGCAAACTTCTTCCTTAGCATACACACTCCTGAGCTTGTTTGCAAGTAACTGGAAAACCACCCTTTTCCTGGCAGAGCTCTCCCTAAGCAGTTTTTCTGTCTCTCTTTAAAACCTGTTTAGTTGCTGACTACTGAACGCATGGGAATGTGGCCTAAGGCTATGAATACTGTGGTGATCAAACTGATTTTAGATGTGTGTGTGTGGGATTCCCCCAAAGCTGGCTGTCATTGTTAATGTGGTGGCGGAACCCATGCAAAGGCATGCTGTCTTCCCGAGTAGATGACTTTGGCAGTGCGGACAGGATTCCCACCATGTACCCAGCAGTTTTTAACCAAATGTTTGACTGTGCATGTCCTGAGATAAACTATAGCCTGTCTTTACTCTAAAGCAAGTAATAGTTGGTTTTAATCATGAGGTTAACAGGACAAAAGTCTGCTGGTGGTCTTTCTTACTTATGCTAAAGCCTCTGTATTTCTTCTTGTCCACCTTATCTTGTCTTAGTGATGCTCTTTTTTTGGAGGTGGCAGCTTAACTTTTGGAGCATCAATCTTTCTAGAAATTGTACATGTATGTAGAGTTGGGGGCAGGAGTGAAAAATATAGCCATGACATCATACACTACCTACACAACTATTTTTTTTTTTTTTTTTGGGGGGGGGAAGGATCTCCTGACAACCTCTTTCACCAGAATTTAGCTCTATCATAATTTCTTTATGATTTTTGGCAGCCAAGCAAACTCAGTGCAATTTATAATTGTTAGGCAGATTAAAAGCATAGGGGCACAGAGAACAACAGTTGCACCTATTAACAACCGTTTGTTTTCAACAGGTTCCACTGTTTTAAATAGTTATTCTGGGGTGTTCAGGAGCACTGGTGTTGCCGTGCTGATCCAACCACTATTTCAGTTTTTCAAAGTGGCCCTTATTGGTAGTTTCAGAATAAATCCCGAAAACACAAACTTCTTCAGTAGATACCTGCACGGTGGTGCATTGTTGCGTTGAGGAGGAGAAATTCTTTCTCTGCCATAACAAGCTGTTTGGCTTAAAAGTACAAGTTAGCCTCCGGTATATGTATGCGTAAAATACGGCCGCCTGTGCAGTACAATTACTCTGTTTCTTTTTTCCTCGCAGAGTAATATTAGGGATAAGAACTGAATTAAAGCTTACTTTCTTTCACAGAACTCCTCTGAGAGAGAAGACTGTAATAATGATGAGCCCCCTAGGAAGATCATTCCTGAGAAGAATTCACTTAGACAGGTATGTGATCACTCTCTTTAAAAATGTAATAAAACTTTCCAGCTATTTGAATCCTTAAATGCTTTTGGAAGCTGACTTGTGCTCATGGAAACCCTTTCTTTTCTCCTTTGAAGTCTGAGCAAGTCACATGGTACCCAGGAAAATCAGACACATAGGTTTGTTTAGCTTTCAGGAGTTTGATGACTCTTTCTAAGGAAATCTAGATTTCTATATAGTGCAGTCAGCTATGACTCTCTAGTTTTACCTTTCTCTATTTAATGTTCATCAAGACCTCTTCAGCCTTTGCTTCTGTAATTGCTCCTGTCCTGTTTGTAGTATATTTTGCCTTGCTTCAGATCATGTGTTCAAGAATCTCAAAATGTTCTAGAGCAATTAAGCTTTTCATTACCCTTGAAGGTAAATTTTCCTGGAGGTGATGTCCAGGTTAATAATCTGAAAAATTACCTGGTTTTGTTTCTTCTATACTTGCATAAATTACTAATGGGTAGAAAGGAGAAAGGGTGGGCTGATAAAACATAATCTCTTTGCCTTTTATATACAGTAAAGCAAATTTCTTACCAGTTCAAAAGAATAACTTTTTTAATCCCCATGGTCAACAAAGGGGGTCTGGCTTGTGATTTCTGTGGGTTTAAGTTGGTTTTAGTGATTTCAGATCCTGTTTCACATAGCACCTTGCTCTTTCTCCCTACTGCAACCTTCAGGCAGCAGAAGCAAAAATATGTCCATGCCTCAGTTGACCAAGTTTGTTGCCTGCTGTATCAGAGTAAAGCCATTAATGAAGGTGGCTTAAGTGAATACCCCGGGCCATGCATTGCAACACCTGAGGAATGGGCACATTTCTTTCTGCATTTCTGCTACAGGAGCAGCAGTCTTGGGCAGAGGAATAGTGTGGTAATACATTCCCCCACTGCTGCTATTTCCAAGAGGAATTGTGGGTCAAAACTATGGTAAAGGAAGGAATATCTTTTTGAAATAGCATGTTTGTACTCAAAGTTGGGGTTTTGGGTGGTTGGTTTCTTTGTTTGTTTTTTAAACAATGTATTGTGTTAGGAGTGTTTGATTTCGTGGGAGTAGGTGTCACGTGAAGGNGCTAGGATAATGAGTGAGGTCCCAGATATTGCTGGGAAATACTACCTTGTAGAATTGATTAAATATGTTATACCATACTAAAAATGCTTCTGGCATTCAGCAACAATGAGAGCTAGAGAAAGAGGGCAAAATCACCAGGTCCCTACTGTGTATCCTCAGGACAGCCAACAGGGTGCCCAGCACACCAGAAAACTGTTTTTTTTCATCTTAAGAGTTACCTTATTGATGGCAAGCCTTCAGGTTCAACAAGAAAAGGTTCATAGTAAGAGATGTCTGCAGAAGTATTCTTAGTGTCCAGGTAAAGCTGTCTTTCACAATGGCCTACAGTTCATCATAACCAATGTGCCTAGATACCAAGAATACACCTAAAACCCCACTTGTACCATCCAAATACTTCATACTGGAAGTAATTCACATGAATGTTGTTTATGTCAAAGATGGTTAGCTATGTTTCAGGATATTGTTGAGACGCTGTATCAGCCTCTGTCTTTGTGTCCAGTCTCTACAGTGACAAATGCAGGACAAAATCCTTGGGTCTTCTGATTGCTATCCGGGGCCTTTTGTGTTGAGAACAGTGTTTGTAGACAAGTTCAAGCTGTAATCTTAAAACAAGTGCCCTCTTGTCTAGATCATAGGAGGTGGTTGACTGTGGTTTTTTACCTGTGATTGAAGGAATTTTGGGTTCTTTACATTGGCATAAATGGAAGCTGTCAGAGCATTTTGGAAGCTCGGATTGCTCCTCTTCTCTATTAGTGATGGACAAGAAGCAGTGGGAAGTTTTCCAGCTCTAGGTGCAGAAATGAAACACACATGCAGCCATGTGCCCAGGTGCTCATAATCAATGAGTAGAGTGATACTTACTGGAAAGATCTGCATCTCCAACAGGAAGGTATGCGGAGTGGCTACCCTGTCTTACATCTATCCATACTTTGTAAACCCCAAAAGATCTGACCTGCAAATGCTGTCAAAGCAATAATACACAAAAAGTGCTGAATTCATTACTAGGACCTTAGCGGAAAGATGCTAACTTGGTAAATACTGAGTGTGCAGTTTTGTATTTTCTGTCCCTCCTTAAGACACCACTGTTAAAATTTTATTATTAGGGAACATGGACCTACATGCACAGAAGAATTGAATGTGTGTAGAGGAGAAGTCTGTTTACTTAAATGGTGTTTCCAGTGAGTGTCCACATATTTAGTACTTTTTGATTAGTTTTAGAAAATTAGTGAGGTGCATCAGACCACTTCAGGGGAAGTACGATGTCTTGACATGTTCAGCTGCTGACAAGTTTAAGTAAAGGTGCATTACCTTTTCTTGCCTTGTTTGCTGTGCTGGTATGGAGCCTTAGCCATAATTGTTTTATTAGGTGGGTTTGTGGAACAGACATAGCAGAACGTGGAGGTAATAAGACGGTGTAATGGTTACTTAAGCATCTGAAGTTGTAAGCAGGGGCTGAAGACCCCCATTGCTCAGTGCTATGGACTTCTTACGAGGAGGAATAAATTCATAGAATCATAGGTTGGAAAAGACCTTTAATATCATTAAGTCCAACTGTTAACCTAACACTGCCAAGTCCACCAATAAACCATGTCCCTAAGCACCACATCTACACATCTTTTAAATACCTCCAGGGATGGTGACTCCACCACTTCCCTGGGCAGCCTGTTCCAATGCTTGATAACACCTTCAGTGAAGAAATTTTTCCTAATATATAATCTAAACCTCTCCTGGTGCAACTTGAGGCCGTTTCCTCTTGTGCTATCACTTGTCACTTGGGAGAAGAGACTGACACCCACCTCGTTAAAACCTCCTTTCAGGTGGTTGTAGAGAGCGATAAGGTCTCCCCTCAGCCTCCTTTCCTCCAGGCTAAACAACCCCCGTTCCCTCAGCTGCTCCTCATAGAACTTGTTCTCTAGACCCTTCACCAGCTTTGTTGCTCTTCTTTGGACACGCTGCAGCACCTCAGTGTCTTTCTTGTAGTGAGTTCTTCTGTTGATTAAAATGGTTCTTGGAGAAGGTTGTCTTCAGAAGTCTCAACAAGTGGAGCTGTGTCCTTGGAGTGCTGGAAGTGGGAGGCAGAGCCAGTGTTAGGTGCATGAGGGGCAGCAAGGCAGAAGAGACATGGAGATTAGCACTGGGAAAAGAAACAGAAATGGCAATGAACTTGATACTGTTAGCTGGAAGAGTGAAAAGGTCTAAGCTATGGCAGATTTTGAAGTAAGGATGCAAATGTCCAGTTCTTGTCGAGTGCGTGATCTGACAAAATAAAATTTTGAAGGTGTAAACTGAAAATCATAGTATGAAAACAGACTTCAGAAAAAACAATGACAAGTGGCAAAAGTTTTTGGCAACTTTATTTAAGCTAACAAACGAATTTTCACACTGCAAAGTTATAAATTAATTTTAATAGGCTGATCCAGATGGTCCATTTGGAAAATGGATAGCTTGATCTGTTGAAAATTAAACTAAATTTATCTCTCTCATACTTCAAACTGAAGTAAGCGTGAGAAGAGTGCCCATTAAGTCCAGCTCATACAGATGGACCGGCAGGTCACACATGGGACTAATCTGATTCATTTTAAAAATAAATGCATGAGTTATTGAATCAGGTTCCTGTTTCAAGCCCTGCGTGTGAGCGTGTGTGTGTGTGCGCCGCCCTTTCAAAGGGACTCACAAATGCTTCAGTGCCTTTTTAACCTGTGTGTTTCCATTTTAATTCAACTTCCTTGCCAAAAAACATAATTAGTTTTCAGTGCCTATCATTTAGCGTTAGACCCAAACACTAGATTGATTAGGTCAGGCATTTGTTATTTTAAGGGCTCTGTCTCTATTCTTCATTTATGAAGAACATGAGCTCAATAGTCTTGGGGAGAGAGCCGGCCTTTAGAAATGGGGAAAGGGAAGCTCTCTAGGGGCCCCTCCAGCCTTTTAGCTTCTGGGTGTCTTTAACAGAGCCATGAATGCAGATTTGTAAATTTATTGCAGTGCCATCTGGTTTTTTTGCAGGAACCGTATTATTGTTGGCTCGTATCTGTCTATTGTGGTGGTCACTCCCCGGGAGCTTGCCCTCATAGTCCTAAGGAAAGTGATGAATAGTGGGGGTCAACATGAATAGGTCACAGGGCAGCTGTCCGGGGCTGCCCTGAACTTGATTACCCTGCTGGTTTTTAAAGAAGATGGGCACAATGCAGGTTGTTTAAAACCCTTCCTCCCTTCTCTTCAGTGCAGCAATAATGAAGTGCCTTTTGCTGCTGTGGTTTGTCTGTGGGCGAAGCTGCCTTGTGGGGAAATGCTGGCAGCAGCAAGGCTGTCGCACCGTACCTCCTGCAAACCTCACATTGGACTCTGCTGTCTTTCTGTAAGCTTCCAGATGGAAGTCCGGGGGAAAAAAATCCCTGTCTGTTACCCCATTCGAACAGGCCCCTTAGCATTTTCAAGAATTTTTCCTCTTACCATTTTGGCACAGAATATTACCTCAATTCACTCTTATGAATTTGAGATAATTTTGTAAAATTACATGTAGCACCTAAAACATGCTCTAGGCGCTATTTTGAAGTTAAAATAGGTACAGTCTGATCTTAAGAGTTTAAAGCTGATGCTGAAGCAAACTGTTAGAAGCAGAAAGTGCTTAAAGAAGGTAGAGCAAAGACAAAAAGTAGCAACTGTCAACTGTTTACTTCCAGCTGGTTACTCATCTCGCTACTTAGGGCTCTTCTCCAGGCGTATTTCTTTTCTCCGAAAGTATTTCTGCAAAGTTGAAGCCTTCTTTTTGACTGGTGAGGAGGGTTCAGGTCCCTCCCTCCCTCCCTCCAGGGAAGATGCTACCATTCAAATTTGCCTTCTGTTGGAGAGCTGGCCAAGGCAGGATGTACCTGGTCTATAAAGTTATCCTGGTTACCTCATCTTTTATGCTATTAACGCCTGCTAGTTAAGGAGTTGCTGGTTGAAAAGCCTCCTAAAATTTCTAGAAGTACATCCTCTGTCTGACTTTTAATATTATTCTGTTTAATTTTTTTTCTTTATTCTCAAACAACAACAAAAAATAATTTCCATTCCTCTGTGACGCTTAATGCATGTTAAAAAACTAGCCAAGGCGAGTTGTGCTGGAGTTTAAGTTACAATGGGAATGCTGCCTTGTGGCGGAAAGGCCACTGGGCTCTTTCAGCATTAGTGCTAATAGGAATCTGTCACCCTGCCACATTGCTGCATTCCTCTGTAATTGAGTAAATTGCAAGTGTTGTCTGCTCCCCCCTGCCCTTTGTGTCTATGTCCACTTACCATCCGAAGAACGTGGGCAGTGATAAATAAAGTGCTGAACAGGGCTCTCAACTCTTTCAAAGCAGCGTGTTGCCAGCCCCTTAGTTATATTTCTTTAAGTGTTTATGTTTTTCCGTATTCTTTCTCTTGTGTGGCTGGAACCCTGGGGATCCAAAGCCATGAGAGAGGCCAAGAAGCTAACAAAGTAGCTGTCCCCTTGTTAGCTTGTTCCTTTCTTCTTTAAAAAACAAGATGAAAACCATCTGGCTCAGGGCCTTACATTTTCCTCCCCCATGCACCTCTATAGATGAAGAGTTTCACCTGCAGTGAGAGTTTACATTGATTAGGGAGGGAGCAGTAATTCAAGCCTCCATCCACTTCAGTGGTACTTTGCAGTCTTTAAAGGTGCTGACCCATTGAGTTAAACTGTCAAGGGAGGATAAAAAAGGAGCTTCATCCCAGGAGGTAACAGCTGCCAGGTTTTCAACACCTTGCACGCTGCTGGAAAAATGTCACAAATTGTCAATGGAAAGAAAAATCACTTGGCTGCCATCTTCCCTTAATGACGTACGCGCCTTATAAAATGAAAGATTTAAGGGTTTAAAAATCAGCAAGTAGCTGTCAGGAAAAAAAAAAATCCTGAGGGATCTTGAACAATAGGCCCAACAAGATATATCCCGAAAGACTGCGAATAATGCATCCAAGTTGGAATAACTGGATCTGATGAGAATGACCATGGCTATCTTTGCACAGTGGGACAGGAGGGAAGTGAAAGCAGCACAGAAGTCTAACATTACCATGCCTGTATTTTTTAAAAAAAAAAAAAAAGGAGAAAGAAAAGTCTGATTCATAAGCCAGTGAACTGAGAGAAGACATACTGTATTTCTACTCTTTTGAGGACAATTTGTTTTCAAGCAGCTACCAGATGGCTAAATACCACGACATTTCCTTTTTCTTTTTTTTCTTCTTTTCCTTAACAAGAGATCTAGTTCTCCTTGCTCTTTGTTTTTGTTTGTTTTAATGCTTTTACGTTGCTGAACAACCCTGTGGTGTTTGGGCATTGTGGCATACTCTTTTTTTGTTTCCCCCCCCTGTGCATTGATGGATGAGGAAAAAAGATTTTCAGCTTTAATGTAATTTCAGATAACAGCCAGATTGGAGTAAGGCTTTTTGTTTGTATTGTCTTGAGGTTTTTTGGTTTAGGGGCTTTTTTTTTCCTGTTTGTTTTAGGTAAGTCATTTTAATTGTACTGAGTAATTATAAGGTACACACAGCCAAGGGAGCTTTGTTATGGTAATTGCTCAAGAAAACCCACTCCCCAACTACCATTGCCATGTGTTGAGACACGTCTTCCCTCTAGTGGCAATATTAAGGACTCTGGCTTTCACAGTCGGCAAGGTGTAATTGCAATATGACAAACTGTGCTTTAGGGAAAAAGTCCTGTAAATGATCTAGTTTTTTGTTTGGTCTTTATTTCATCTTATGACCTTCCGTGGAGACTTCCCAAGGCTGGGCTAGGGATAACAAAAATTTCATCTTAAGAAAATAATTGTGGTGAATCCTGGGTAACGTCTTGCAGCCTGACTTAATTCTAGTCTTCTTTTTAATTACCTGTTCATAAAAACGTTTTTAAATTTGTTGAGATTACTTAATTCTTTCAGAAGAAGCACCTCATTTGAAATAAATAAATAAATTGCATTTATTTTAAATAGTCCATGTGAAAGACCTTTAAAGGGTAATTAATGCAAGTCTCCTAAGACTCTAAGTAAGATGAAAGCGATCTTTCCAAATCTGCTGGAGTGATTTGTTTATATAACTTCCCACTTCTGCTGAATTCTTCTGAGCCTAATAACTTTTTTCTAACTGTTTGGCAATTTGTGCTTAGCTACAAAAGCCCTTGTTCAAAAAGAACAGTTTAATAATCTTTCCCTGAAAATGACTTGAAGGGAGGGTATGGGTTTTGTCTTTTTGCTGTGTTTTTATTAGTGTTATCTTTCTCTGATAAATCATGTAATTATTAACTATTGGGGGGGGAAATCTTATTGAACTCCTGGGTTGCAGCTTCTATTAAAAAGTGCAGTTTTGTTCAGGGACTGGGGATTCTTGGAATAAATGGCCAAAGAAATGGATTTCAGTTGGCAGAAAAGCTGCACGCGCGTACGCACGCATGCACACACACACACACACACACAGAGTTCTGCCTGGGGTTCAAGGCTTCAGGCCTTCTGTTCATCCAGAGCTACACGGACAAGAGTAGAAATGTTTATATGTTTGTGTCAAAGAGCAGGATCATACTTTCTTTAAAAAGAAAAATGTAACCAAAGACACTTACGGAATGAGATCAGATACAGCTCTATCTTTAGTGAACCATAGTCTAGTGTCTCTGTGGCATTTTAAGCGTTTGGCTGAGAGTGAATACAGCTTTGTGGTTCCCCTGCTTCTGACATGATTTGGTGCTCCCATATATTTGTAGTGGTTTTTTTTTTTTTTTTTTTTTATTAGAGTTTGTTTTGCTATAGGGCTGCTTAACACTCATCTCAAACGGCTTTTGCAAGGTTAAAGGAATGCAGCTTGGTAACAAGTTTGTGTCATTTTAAATATATACCTCCCAGTAAATAAGGAGGAGCCTTGCAATCAATCCCTTTTAGTGTGTTATATGTTTCACCTGACAACTAAATCCTCTATTGATTAACCATTACTTTGTTAGATAATCTTGTGTCATTGAAGCCACTGTAAAAATTAAACTCTTTAAAATGTTTTACCCTAGCAGCAGTGCAAAAATTGAAAACTTGTTCAGAATTACAGCCAGCTTCCACAAAGAGAGTAGTTTTCAACAAACTGGTTTATGTTTGCATGCTTTATATGCAATATAAAAACATATTAAAGCACTCCAACACACAGCTATCTGCCTGTGGTGTTGAACCAGGCTACCATTTCAGACTGCTTTTTCTTGGCAAAGAAACCTCTTATCTTGATGAAAGGTGAGGAGAAACTTGAACAGTTGTGGTGCAAATTAGATGAGATTCACAAAAGGGTCGAGCTTTAAAGGTGAGCTTGATAAATTTGCTTTTCTGAGGCTTGGTCCTGTTTTTTATTTTCTTGGCTTTCTTCCAGGCATCGGAACAAATGAAAGGAGGTACTCTGATGTTGCAGTGTAGCATGAAACACCATCAAATGTTTCACCTGAAATGTAGGGCTCTGCATTATTACTTGATGATAGGACATAAATTCTGCTTTCAGTTAGGTCTATTCACTAGTAACTGTTAGTGTACAAACACAAATATGACAGTATCAGATGAAATCAAATCTCCATGTCCAGCAGTAATCTTGTGTCTCACAGTAGCCAGTAATGCTGCCTACAGAGAAACATTATAAGGCAACTATATAGTACTACCTTCACAATATATTCTCCCAGCTTCTTATGACTTGACTTCATGAGCCAAATGCAGCTTCTTTGCAACATTATCAACACCTTTCCATCAAGACCTATTAAGTAGAGTGACATTACCTCTTTACCCCCTGGACTTTAAGGGAGAACTAGGCTTTCTCCTGCGTTCTTGCTTTAAACCTTTTTAAACATATTGTAGGACACACACATGAATCTTCTTTACCCTTTTTATTCATCCCACAAGGCTAATAATGCATTATTCTGTGAGAATGTGAAATAAGAACAGAAGAACTTTGTAAATTTGCAAACACAGTAATGGTTGTCAAACTGAAGATCACTGTATGTTTTATTCTCAAATCTGCATCCTGGTGGGTTGAATCCGTTATACATACTCCTGTTAATTTGCTTTTTTTCCCCACTACTTTCATTAAGAAAGAGCTGCTGAAGGACTAAATGGTCATCTGGTAATTTGGCACTTACATAGATCTTTATGTAATAAAATTACTGTGGAAAAGTTGATTCTTACAGTACAAGCATGTTCTTCTCTCCTTTCTGTGGCTGAAATGGTTGAGAGGAGGAATTGTAAGTATTTTTGGCATGTTGTCAAAGGGCAGAGAGGTATTGATAGTGTGGGAATGCCCAGGTCAGTCAGACCCAGAGTCTGCTCATCCAGTGCCGACTCCAGCACCGTCAGTGGAAGATGCTGTTGAATGAGAGCAAACGGCTCTGGCTGCTCTCTGTGCTCCGTTCCCCTCCTGCTTCTGCAGCATCTACCACTGTACTAGGGATGTCCAGGGGATATCTCTGCTGAGTCCTCTATGGACCTGCTGTCCAGGAGTTTGTTTAATTGCTTTTTGCACTTGCTCACGTTGTTTCTCTCTACAGTGTCCTGGACAGCAAGCACAAGAAGTTCACTGCCTGCTGTGTGTGAAGTGTTTCATTTTATCTGCTTTAAATTTATACTATACTAGTTCCATCAAGTGTCACTGGTCCTGGTATTGTGGGATTTGATGAATAAGTTATGCTGGAAGTTCAGTTGGTGCTGTTCACACTGAGGTGTACTGTGCAGATGAAAGTAATAAAAATTAAGCACTACATGGGAATAATTATTTGTATCTGCATTCTGATATGCACACAACTTTTGAATAGTGCCATAGTGAGCTTCCTTCCTTCTCAGAAAGTTCTAGGGTTTTCACATTTAGTATTTAGTATTTTACATTGTATATTTGGATTGTCTGCTCTTACCCATTGGCAAACGTGAGAGAAAGCCTGTTGTAAGCCTGGCTTTTAAAAAGCTGGCTTGTTACCAAGGTTTGTGTGTACCTGTCTTGGGAGGAAGAAGACTGACAAGATCTGAGTTCGGTTCGTGGTTCAGTCCATGGCGCCACAGGCTTCCTTGTTGCTTTCAGTAAATGTTTTTGTGGCTGAGCTTTTCATCTGCAAAGTGGAGTTAGCAGTAGCTTTCTTTGAGTCAGGGCTCCTCATAAAATTTATAGTATGCAGCAGATAAGTTGTGCAGAAATACTGCTACTGGAATTTTAGGAATTAAATTGCAAATGAAAGAAATCACAGATTTATGATAAAAGGGCTAAATTACACAAATGTAAATACTGAACAAAGAAACTTATCAGCTCTTAATGGTTTTTCACCTTTAGAATCTGGTTAAATTTAACTAACACAATGTTTATAAAATGAAGTCTGAATGGCAGTGCAAAGCAGATGGTGTCAACTTTCTGTCCACCAGTTGGGCCGCTACATCTAAGCCACAATTTATAGTAGCTTATGCCATTCTGATCTTTCTTCTGAGGAGAAAGTTCTGTGCATACCAGAGTGATGGTTTTATGATGTTGGCAAATATTTGCAAGAGTCTAAGCTGAGTCCATCAGACTTCTGTTTGCTTGTGGCCTAATCCTAGTTTGAATCTGAACCTCCCCTGCTGAAAGATGCACTCTGTTCATCTTCACGGCACTTTGAAAGGATTCATGTTTGATTTTTTCAGTTTCTCCTTCTGGATCCAGAGTCAGAAATTGCTAGCTGGCTGCTAGTCACAGCAGATATCAGTGTTATGACTTGTAAGGAGATCTGCTGGAGCCAGGATATTCTGCATTCCTGTCTGTCACTGGTTGTTTTCTGCTTAGCGAGCTCACTGAGAAATAAAACATGAACTGCTAAAGCGATGGAGAACATAGGGCTTCTGTGCTCCTTTTTGTTTCTGTTTCATGGTGAACTTTAAAGGGGGTCTGTAAGGAAGTAAGGTGGAAAGGACTGTGTTTTCCCCAAGAGTGTCTGTACTGTGCTGGACCAGTACAGATCCACCCGAGCCAGTATACTGATTTCCCGTGGTGGGCAGTAAGGAGTGTTTAATGAGGATCATAAGAACTTAGGTGAATAATGTTATAAACTGATTGTGAACACTCAGTTCCCATCAGTTGGTGCTTACTGTCCTCCTGAGCTGGAGACTGTTAGGAGCACTAGGTTTGTGGACATTATCTCCTATTGCTCAGCATAATCCCCTTTTAATCTCTTTGCATTCTTGCCTCTGATGTCCTTTGCAATGTGTTCCTCTGCTGGTTTGTGTGTTGCTACTGACTACATCTTGCGCAGTCAGGCCTGTGGCAGAAGGGCAAAAAGGGGAGATCATTTGTTGGTGCTCGGCGCTGAGGGAATCTGGCTCTGGTGACATAGCTTTGGAGCAGAGGGAGAGGTTTAGGAGCCCTTAGCATGCCAGTGTTGCCTGCAGGTTTTGTAACCTGTGACAGGTTTGGGCTTGAATTAGTTTCAAATCAAACAAATAGAAATCTGTAGCAAGCCCTGAAAGAAGGATCTGCAGAGATAGCCAGCGAATATTACAGGGAGAGAACTGACAGACAGTTCACTACAAATCTTTGTGCGTCCTCCCCTTAAGGCAATCTTAAAAATATCGTGAGTGTTAGTATGTTTTACTTAGCGCTCTTGGAAATGTCTTTGTAGCGAGTTTATTTTCATTCTCTTTCAACACGCTGCTTGGGTTTTCCCCACACAACTCTCTGAGGTGGCAACATCTTCTCAGTGGTCCACTTAAACTTGTTTTGTTGTAAGCAGTGTGGTTGCTTTTGGGCTGCCACTTTTGCTTGGGAGCAGTTTTCTGTAAATGGTGGCAGGCACTGGGGTGTTAATCCAGTACTGGAGCTCCTAGGTGCTACTACACTCCTACTAGCAAATGTGAGCTTAATCAAGTAGCAATTAAAAAGGTGTTGAAAGTGTGTGTGTGTGTGTGTGTGTGTGTGTGTAGCCTCCATTAGAAATTCCTGAGTTCTTCAGGCATCTTAGTTTAAATAGCCAAATCAACCAAAGTATAATTTTAGGCACAATTCATAAGTAGTGTTCGTATGCTGTCCTTGAAAAAGGGAGAGACTATGAGTGATGTGTTCTGCAAAGACTCCCGAGTCTGCAGCCCCAGCTGAGGGGTTCCCCTGGTCAGGACAGTGTATGAGTTAAAGAAGAAAAGACATTCTACTTTAAAAGAAAAAGCTTTCCAAAATTGGGAACATTAAATACAACAGGTGAGATGTAGTCTGCATTTGCTCCTTTCTGATTATAACCTTTGTACTGTCCCCATGTATTTTTACCTGATAAAGACAGGCCATGTTTATTAATATTTGCCATACACTGTGATAACTAATGTGTAGAAATCACCTTGCTTTAGTTGTTCAGTTATGCAGCATTTTGTGAAAGACTGAATGACTGAGGTCAGATTTTTTTTTCCTTTTTCAAATGAAAAGAGGAGAAAAGTCTTTTTTTTTTTTTTTCTTGGTATCTCAGAACTATAAAATTATACATAGCTTCTCAGAGGACATGCATGCCCTGAACATAGGCTTTTGCTGTAAACTAGTTTATTTTGGTTTGAAACGTTTACACCTTAGGAAAAAGGAAATATAGTAGAGTTGTGGGTTCCTGTGCCAAAAATGTGGTGCCTGAAAGAAAATTGTATTCTTCTATTGACAACCATTTTAATCTTTCTGCAGACCTACAACAGCTGTGCCAGACTGTGCTTAAACCAGGAAACAGTATGTCTAGGAAGCACTGCTATGAAGACTGAAAATTGTGTGGCCAAAGTAAGTAAGAGAACAGCGTTTTGAGGGTTTTTTAGCAGATTGTTCATTGTTAATCAAAGAAAAGTTCTTGTTAAAAGTTACAGTTAGAAAAAAATATTTAAACAGAAAGCAAGTACTTTGGGTATGCTTTTCTGTCCTTCAGTGTAGAGATTTCAGACTTGCTGTTTTTCTCTGTTGGAAATGATTACTTGAGTCCTGAGCTATCTAGGATTGAAGGGTTCATTCTGCTATACAAGTAATAGGCCTTTCCAGTGGGATGACCTATGCCTGCCATGTAATTAACTGTGGCAACTTCAAATGATAAATGTCCAGATACATGCTAAAAATACTGTATGAGAGCTCTTTGTATTATAGTTCCCTTTCTTAGCTACCAGAGGGGGGGTGCAAAAAGGAAGACCTTTCAATTAAAATACAGTGAATGCTGTGTTAAGGGAAAGGGAGGAGGGAGGGAGATGTAGCAGTCAGAATGGTAAGAAAGTGGATATATTAGCCTGTCAGAGAGAAGTCCTTCCTTGAATGTGATTGGAAAAAATGAGGTGCCATTAGCCATCCTCTTTTCTTAAAATTCAATGTAACTAGAGTAAAACAACATACATGTAGGGCTGTTTGTGAATGGAAAACATTTGAACTGTGATGCAATATGTAAAGAAAGGCTGTGTGAAGGATGTGTTTAGCCTGGTGTAAGCTTCATATTTCCACTGAAAGGAAGTTTAGAATGGACATGCAGGGCAGATCAGTGCACACAGCCATCTGTTACCAAAACCGGCTGCCATTTTGTTGCTCCTCTGTCACCACAAACCTGACCACTTGAAATCCTGTTTTCTCTTTTGGTTATTTATTCCTTGATTGTCTTGAAGTTCTTTTTTTTCATACTTTGAATGGTTGTTAAAGGTGCCTTGTCCCTTCGGGGGCCACTTTTGTATTGACCTTTAAGATAATTTCCCAGCTAAATCTTTGCTGGGATTTTGCTGGTGAAATTTGGATGTCCCATTACTTTTGATTCCTGTCAGGGAATTGGCCATCATAAAAGTTTGTCATGGTGCTTGCAGGTGGCTTAGTACTCATAAACTGTGCTTGACAGGCCAGGATACCTTCCACTGTAGAGCTGCTTCTGAGAGAAGATACCAGTCGTGGTACAAAGTGCTAATATTTAATGCCAACACATCCATTCTTAACTCAGGATGACTGGTATTGCACACTGCTTCCTAAGGTGCTTTATGATACAAAGTAGGTGAAGCTCTTTAAGCAAGGCACCAGAGCAGCACTGACTGAATTATATCGTCATACAGCATCATTCTGATGCCAGGAAGCAGCTCACAGCAAGCTAACTAGAGTAAACACATTCAACCCCATCTTTATAGCTTTTTAGCATCTTTTTTGACCTGATCATCTTACTAAGGAGCAAGGATGTGCAAGAACTACAACTAATTTAAGTGATGCCTCTTTTAAATGAAATGTCATACCTTTAACATCCTAATGCCCCAAATAATAAACTCTCCTAAAATTATGTTTTCAGTGGGATCATGGTAAGAGGTGTGGGTAGGGCTCAAGGCAGGAACAGCAAGACTTGTTTCATGTTATTGAGGGTGAATTTGAACCATCACCCTGGGGATGAAAAAGCATATGTTTTTAAGTACTGTGTCTATATGCAGTAGGATGATATATATGCGTATGTGCTGTAGGACAATCTGCTGTCACACACATACATCTATCTATCTATCTATCTATGAAAAAACATATATATATATACATGTAAAAAACAGAAAGGCTTTTCTGGGGATATAATTCCTCTAGTACTAGTTGCCTGGCTCTTGTACTCCTTTCCTTTTCTTTCCCAGCTACAAACCAAAATGAAATAGGTTCTAAGAAAACTTGTCTTTCAAATTCCAGAAGTGTTGAAGCATTTATAAATCCAGTTAGCTAAATGCAGATGGCTTAGTGATGGCATAAGCAAATGGCACAACTGTTAAATGTTCCCTAGGTGAAGGGCTTAAAGGGGATTTAAGGAGTTCAGAGGACTTCTCCTAGCCTGATGCACATGGCGAGTTTTATCCTCCATGATTGATGTGTCTTACAGCCTTGGACTTTAAAATGTTTTGTGAAAAGGATGAATACTGGAAAGTGTAACTGCAGGTTTCTTTATCTGTAGCGCTTTTCCAAAAGTATTGTACGGTTTTCAAATTTTTTTTAAAACTGGCAGTGAAAGACAAAAAAGATTACTTTGGAAATCATGATTTACCTTTTCTGATTCTGCAGTGTGGTATCAGCCCTAACTGGGAGGCACAGTTAACATTATCACAGGCTTGTCAGACATGTCAGTCAGTCTGCAAGACGCGATGGTTTTTCTGAAAACAGAATTTCTGATTCTGCACCTACTTGCAAAAAAGAAAATTGTGCTCTGCTAAGACTGTATTAATGCTATTTACTGATCGTGTGCTTGATGTTTCTAAAGTTTATTCAAAGAATGAAATGCAGTTTCCCTTGAGGCCACTCACATCAATATTGAGATATCTTTTTTCAAGATTGAAGCACTGTCCATCCATCAACCTCTCTTGTGAATGAGTGCTTATGTACAGGACATCCAGATGTAACCTAACAACTGGCATTCTTTCTAAAATGGAGGGAAAAGAAGTTTATTATAAAGAGATACACGTTTTCAAGTAAGGAAAGTAG